>WUAM01000029.1:164855-178685 GCA_024336885.1 Actenoides hombroni
ATTTGAGAATGAAAACTCTGTTCTTTGCAAACTGAACTGATAGACCTGGCCTGCAGCAGCTGTAGGGCTGAGTGCGTAGAGCGAGCTTTCTTGGCTGGGGGTTCCACCAAGTGAAATTTTCTGCCTGCTAAGTGAATGTTATAATGTTTCCGTGAAAAAGAAAAATGATCTTTACCAAGCCTGCAGAGTAATTTTTGTCATCACCAATTTCTTAATGATTTTTGCATGCCTACTTAATGTGCATGTATGGCACTACAGTGACCTGATGGATCGTAATGGCTCCAGAGGAGCCATTGCAGGTTATTGGGCAAGTGATCTATGAATTAAAAATTCTTTAACAGTTTTCAAGAAGCCATTAGGGTTTATTGTGTCAGTGGCACCTGCCTTTTTAGTACGTGGACGTCGTGTGAGCTCGTGCCACTTGCACAGCCCTAGAAATGTTGTTGTTCAGAAGAGGCATGTTCGTGGGAGAAGGGGCTGAGCAGCAAAACAAAAGTTGAAGAGGGGCCGAGTCGGGATTTTGGAAAAACCTCCGTTTTGAGTATGTCCCAACTAAAGTTCAGGGGAGCGTGGCTTCAGGGCTCTTGGTCAGCCTCTTAACGGCCCAAATTTCATTAAATCCTTTCTCTGAGATTTAGCTTATTGCAGAGCTTGAGAGTGCACGCTGGGGTTGGATCGCTGCCCATCTGTGGTAGTCTCTGCCAGGGGATTTATCAAGCTGGGATTTGCAAGGCCGTGACTGGCAAAGCTCGGGATTCTGCCCTTAAAACCGGCAGCGCAAAGCTGCGCAGGATGCGCGGGCTTAGTCGATGCTGCGGCTGAATCCCGCGCTGAGGAACCCCTACGAATTTCCTGTGAGGCTGCAGCAATCAGCGAGCTTCCTTTTCCTCCCCGTCCACTAGCAGATCTCTGAAGAAAGGAAGGGTTGAGCTGTAAAATGATATGTGTCCCCTTTGAATGCTCCCGCCTGGAAGTGAGGCTTTAGCGCTGCGCGAAGGAGAGATCCCCTTAGCTTCGAGCTGTGGAAAGGCTGCAGATGGCCACTGATAAAAATGGGTTGTCCAGCCTCAGAGGAAGGGGTGGTTTTACTTGGATGAAGACGTCCGAGCAGAAGTGTAGTGGCTGTTCACGCCGGAGTGAGATCAGAAATTCATCCCTCCCGTGAGAATGTGTGTGTGTGCCTACGAGAGTGAGAATCCTGGGCCACTTGCTCTGCCCTTGTGGGCCAGAGGTTGGGAACAGGCCAGATGTTTACACCCATGTGTTGAAAGCATATCCCTTCTGCCAGGGAGAGGTGGAACTGCCTCTGGCATGGCTTCTCCTGCACGGTTCCTACCCTTCCTCTGTGGGACTGGTGTGCTGCTAACTTCCTTAGTGGTTCAGCCCAACAGGGTTCTCCAGAAGCTCTTTTTGTTGCACTAAAATACTGTTGCACGATTGACAAAAGGTACTCTGCCTCTTTTTCTATCATATGTAACAGTGGGGGACAGTTTCTTACATGAAGCATGTTCACTGTTCCTTGTTTTGATTCCCTACCACTTTGGTGGTTGGGTTTTGTTCGGTTGGTTGGTTTTTTAATCCACAATTTACAGAGCAACGGAGGAGTCTGGGTGTTAGAATAGTCTCATTTAAAGTAAAGTTTGAAAACTATTCCAAGAAATCTGAGCTGTTTGGTTCTGGCTATTGACTGGACAGCGTTCTCCAGTTGAGCACATGGGTGTACTGCTGGCTTCCTGTGATAGGCTAAGGTGGATCATCTTCTCAAAATGAGTATCAAGTGGGAAAAAGCAGCATGTTTTGCACATGGATTAGCTCTGATTTATTAAAAAAAAAGAAGTCTAGAAGTAAGGTGCTTAGGTCTGAACTTTAAAAAATAAAAATGTCTTGTTCACTAAAGAAGTCCTGCTCCGGTGAAGCTGCACATGCTGATGATGTTTGACCATAAGCATAACCTTAAAATAAGACAAAAATGTAAAAGATCTGCTCCAAAAGAAGACTGATATATTGAAAGACCCAGTGGAATTTACATTTCTAAATCTCTGAGGGCAATGCTTAGTAATACAGAATTCTTCAGGTACCTTACGGAGGCAATTGTCCTTGTAGGTTCGTGTGGACCCAGGGCTAACACTCATTCTGCTCATGTCCAGAGCTTCCAGGTCTTATGGAATGGATCCGGGGGCTGAACGTGGGATTTGGGAGCTCAGCCAGGCACCCAATAGATATTGCAAGACTCCGCTCTTGGATGAGTGCTTTGCTGGATGTAGGTAGAAGTGCTTTGTTTAATCAGGACTGTGGCACTCTAGGAAATTCTGGAGTGATCATATCTGTAATTCATTTGGTTTCTGTTCAGCGAGTCCTGTGTATTAGCCAATTGTGAAATATTTGGAAAACCCATCACTGAAAGGAACGTTTCACTTTTGTATTTTCCCATAAGTATATTTAATGAAAGCCATGGGACTGAAAGCTGTTGAGACAGAAATCTTATTCAGGAGACTAGAGCTTGTAGTGCTCTCTGACTCATTTGATCCTCCCATGTCTCCTTTGGGATTCGACCATTTTTAAAAGGAATTAGAGATAGCAGCAGAAGAATAGCTTTGTTGCTGGCCGTTCATTCCATGGTGTTTCAACACAGGGCACGGATTAATGTAATTTATTGGGTTGGGTTTTTGTTTTCTGGACATCTGTTCAATACTCCCAAACTCATTCTGTGTAAGGCTCTGAGGAGCCATCAGTTGGGAACAGAAAACATCGGGTTAGATATTCACTGGTGACTTGGAGGTAAAACTCTTTATGTCTTGGATCTCCAGTGCCCTGAGCTACCCAGTTGTCTGTGTCAGATAACCCCAATGTGCCTTGTGTCAGATATTACTGATGTCACTATTGACATTGTGTCAGAAAGTGTCATACCTAATGTTTGTCACTGAAGGATGGTGACAGAATCAAAATTTGACAAAAACCACTTAGGGACAGATAATGAAAAGTACTGTGCATCTTTCTCATTCCCCTCAAAGGGAACCAAGTAAATTGTGAATGTCTACTCAAATTTTCTTATACAGCACACAGTGTTGTGTATTTCTAGCCATGGAGATTATAGATTTAAACTGCCTAAAAAAAACAGGGGAAGTTATTCAAAACAAGTTTAAAATGACCCAGGTTAGCACACGCAGCTGCAGTCAGTGTGGAACAGCTCCACGTGTTCATCCAAGGCAGTGGGTACCTTCAAATGTGTCGACACACGAGGTGCTGGGCTGGGAGAAGCAGCGTGAAGCAGACAGATTTGGTTCTTCTCCCTACACATCCTTGTATATCGTTTGAAATGTTAATATTCATTGGTTTTTTTGTGAAAAGGTGTTATTCTTGCCATTCTAAAGGTAAGTTTACTTCCAGTATGCTTTTCAGCATGGCTTGAAACAGCCTAGCCCCTCCTGGTCATCTTGATCTCTGACTCGTGTGGTTGTCACCAAAGAAATATTTACAGATGTCTCTGAAGAGACACATTTTCAACTCTCTGTCCCTTACGGGTTTCATAGGATATTTTAAAATATATTCTGACATAGATTCAGAGATATTTCATTCATTTATTTCTTTTCAGTATTTTGTTTTTATTTAGTAGTACCTCTGAGTCTCTGTGGCTCCTGAAATCAGGGTCTATATCCCTTCACCTTCAGAGGCAGCATCAGGCAGTTGTGCTGCCGTCGGACTGGGCTGTGGGCAGCCACATCTCCCAAGCGTTTGGCTTTGAACAGACAACTTCAGTAATTCCAAAGTACTCCGGGTAAATAGTAACAATAGTAATATAAAAAACCACAATAGAGGACTTTAAAGCAACATTCTACTTTGCTCCTAAAGCCACTGCCTAGTTTTCTCAAGTAGATGCCTCACGTCGCCCCGAGAGCCTCTGGACGTGTGCAAAGTAGTGTCAGCTCGTGTTGGCCAGGCAGCTTGTGTGATTTGTTAGAGCCACGAGGTCAAAGCTTCTCAAGCAGTAAAGAAATGGTAAGAGACAGTGCTGGATGTATCCATCAAAAGGCTGACATAACATGAGTTGTGTTAGTTTTGTACAGCTTTCCGTGAAGTGAAGGAGTCATGCAGACAGTAAACATCCTGATGTCTGGGTCAACATATAGAATCAATCACTGCAGAGCAGCTGTACTTTCAGTACCTGCACTGTGACCTACCTGCACTGACTGCTGCTGTTTCAGAGGCAGTGCTGAGAGCTGGTGAAAATCCTGGGCTTGTGAATCACCCGTTCCTGGAGTCCCCTTTGGGTTCTTAGACATGTAAATATTTTTTCTTTTTTTTTTTTTTTTAAGTGCTGTAAACATTGAATCCATATTAATTTTATGTTTCTGAAACATCTCTGCCTAGAACGCAGTAACAAATAGAAAACAGGATGCTCTCTGGTCATGAATAGAAGCTGGGCTGTAGGAAGTCTAAAATCCTCCAGTAGAAATACTGGGGAAGGTGACAAAAACATAGATGCAAAGCATTTGCCTGATTACCAACATAACTGGATTTAACAAACAGGGTAGAAATGACTTTATTGTGGCTTCATTATGTTAAATTAATTGTAAAAAATCTAGTCCTGGGCATTTTACCTCTGAAATACACAGTATTGGCAAGTTCAGTGCTGCCAGTGTTTCTCAGATAAGTGAAATGGCTTAGGTGATATTTAAGATGATTTTGTGCATGATGAATGGTTCGTCTACTGCCCTGCATTTAAACTGACAGCACGCTGAAATGTGTGTTTGAAAGTCTGAATTACTGCCTCTGGACTCAGCAGCAGATTGTCTTGAAAGCAGCAAACAAGAATCTTCCCTAGTTTCTCTGGGAACTTGGTGTGATCTAGATCTTCTTCCTGGAAGACTCCTTCCACTTGCAGGCCTTCTCTGCTTTCAGGATCTCATCTTCCCTTATCCCAGGAGAGACCCTCTGTTCTGGCTTTTGCAGGTAGGCCATTTCTGAGTTAGTAACATGGAAGCTTTTCCTGACCTAGTCTAGGCCTCCAAGATGAGAAGCGGAGGAAACAAAAGGAAGAAGCTCAGCTCTACCTCTGTAAATCTCAGGTCTGACCTGAGTCATGGGATGGAACTGAAAGGAGAGGATTTTCTTTTCATCCCGTACAAATTTTTGGCAAAAATTTGACTGAACAAGAAGTTCTGTTTCATTGGTCAAGATTGCTCAAGCTGTTTTACTTGAATAAATAATATGTATTTTGAGAAAGATTCCCGAGCTCTGTCCTTTTGGCATTCACTTGTGCTGATAGGTTAAATGCTTGCTTCCATTCAAAAGAGGAAAAAGGACAACAAAAGAGTAAGCTCCAGTAGGGTGGGTGACTGTGCTCTACTGGAATAAGCTGGGCTGATGCGCAGAATCCTCACTCAAGGTGTGCAGAGCTAAATACCTGAGCCAGACTCGAATGCGAGCCTCTCCCATTCAGAGGGAATGTCCTTATTTCATCCCTCTCTGAGGAACCTGTGAGTCCTTTATTTTCCTTTTTCTTTCCTTTTTTTTTTTTCTCTTCCTGACTGGTACTTTTATGAAATACCAGTTTGCTCTGTTCTTTGTAGGGCCTTTCTGCCTTTTGCTCTCCTCCTGTACCAAAGGCGTGAATTCTGAATTTGTGTTAATCCAGAAAACATTCACTTCCATAAAAAGAGTTAATGGCTGGACTTTGTGTTTGAGAAAACATGGTCAAGTAACATAGTGGAGTTTGCTTAATATACAAATATAGTGTTTCCATCCATTTAGTTTAAAGTTCTCTTTCTCCTCTGTAGGAGTTTACTGATGAGACTACCTGTATAACAGCAATACTGTAATGCTATTTACTAACATAAATATTTGCTTTTGAGAAGCAGTGTTACACAAAATTCCTCAACTGCAGTCTAAGCAGCTGCCGGAATGTTTTGAGGTAAGAAACCTGACCTTTGGGGAGGATCAACATCAGGAAAATGGAGTGTCCTCTGTTTGTGACTTGTGTCCATAGGGAGCAGGCTGGGACTGGCCAGGAGGGTGCCCGAGACGCGCTGCGTCACGGCTGAACCCCAGTGGAAAGTTCTTGTGGTTAATGGCATAATAGATGAAATTTTGTCCGTGTAGCATTGAGAGCGGAAAGTATTTTACGTGAATTTCAGCGTATCCTTGTACCCTCCCAAAACAGACAGCTTGGCAAGGCCTTTCTGCAACAGATAAGGGAAAGTAAATAGAAAGAGACCTTCATTTATACTAAACGTTAGGAGTTGCAAAACCTGTGTGGAAAAGAAGGCTCTTGAGTCAGCTTTGTTCTGAATGCTGCTGAAGTTACATTAGCTGCAGCTTGAGAGCAGAACAAGAAATGTCTTCTTTGAGGCGTCATCCTTTCCACATAAATTCTGCTCCTTCTCCCTCAAACTACATAGTTGCCAGCTATTATTCTCAAGTGTTTGCATTCCACATGCATCATAAAATATCATATCCTTGCTGCTGCAGTTGACACTCAAGTGATGGTCCTGATATTTAATCACAGCAGCTTTGATTGGGTGCACAGCTGACAGTCAGTGATAGACATGGGAAAGAGTGAAGTTTCACCAGTTGGTCCTCAACCAGAGGGCTTTTCCAGATGGTAGACAAATACACAGAAGCCTTCTAAAGTAGTAAACCTCCCACGAGCTTATTCTTGGAAGGGCAGGAATTTGCCCAGTATGTTCAGGTGAGTGTTGATATGCGACTGGGGCACGAATGGTTAAGTGGTAAAAATTTTTCCAAGGTGGGTTTGCAGTTGAGATATGAGATGGAGATGCCCTTTACTTATGATGCCACTTCTCTTATTTCAATTATTTTTATTTTAAGGATGTCTTTGCAAGAGGTCTTACACTCTTTTTTTTCTTTCTTTTTTTCTTTCTTTTTTTCCCCCCCTTCTTTTTCTTAGCAAAGTAGTCCTACTTAGCTTATTTATTTTTCAGCTTTAAAACATCAGCATTTTATAGATCTGAATTTCACAATGTGAGGATGATTGCTACGTACAATTTGCAAAATTGTGATTAACCAGCCCCTGTTTCGAGTCAGTTCTCCCTAATTCACAAAAGGCTTCCAAGAATAGTCTGCACAAAATTCAGTGTGCAAATTGTAGGGCAGATTTTTAGAGGGCAGTTTAAAGTATGAAGTCCTAAGGGTTTTATCTATATTTATATCTCTTGTTAAACCAAACTCTTATGTAAATGTTACAATCTGTAAATAACAAGCTGAGCAGCTTTCTTAAAGGAGAGATCGCATCCACATTTTTTAAGATTTGGCAAAATTATTAACTTACACAATAGACTAATATACAAGTGTATTTGGAAGCGACTAATGCTAGCCTGTGTCTTCATCTGTATTTTATAGCTATTTAAAGGTTTAAGAATACATAGACCTTTCATTTTCCAGCAAAAAAAAATTGTCTCAAATTGAAAAACACTGCCCTTAGTGATGGCTTGAAAAAAATGGAGATAGCTTTTGTATACTTTTACTTTTTATAGCCATTAATGTTGTAGTAAATCTTGTATTATTGTATACAGTCTAGATTATTCTTCATTCTTTTGCCTTTGGACAGGAAAGAAATTACTGGCTTCCATCAGTGTTATTGGCAATCCCCATATTCTGACATCTGTTCCTTTCTAAACATTTTACCAACCTTGATGAAATGTAGTTTAGTGTTAGAAGCTGACTTGAAGAAAAAATTGGATGATAAAAAAATAACATTGATTAAACACCAGAAGTAATTTACCAATGACTATCAATATTTTGATGGCCACTGCAGCTTATTTCAGAAAAGCTAGACATCTTACAGAAATTTTAATCATATTTAATCTTTGAATTAAGCCGAATAAATGAATTCTCATTTTTTAAACAGAAGGATGGGGGACTGATTTTGCTCAATTTTAATCAAACTCTTTGAGCTATGTTCCTGAGACTGTTTGGGGCATATTTTATAGATGCCGTGCGACGTGCATCTCCCAGAATGAAAAATCCCAATGAGTAATTTTTAAGACACGGTGGAGATGTGATTCTTGCCTTGGCCTTTTCCAGGGAGCGGTGCCACTGCAAGCCTAGACCTAGGTTTGCCCGTGCTGGGGTAGGGGAGCCCGTGGGGCACTCGGACAACAAAGGTGGTGGGTCTCTGGTAAACCACTGACTTTCCCTGCACACCTTCCTTCTTAACTGTGCTTTGTTAAAGGAAACCAGCGTAGTAAAAGGCAAGTGTGACTATTCTCTCTGCGGTACCAAGTCTAGAGCAATTATGGTATGTGGGGGTGAGCTACAAGAGGACCCTTGCAAGAGGTTCTTGAGGGTTGGGGTAAAAGAAGGGGTGAATGTTTCATTTCCAAGCATTGGAACAACCTAATTACATTGTGAAGGAGTTAGGGTATGAATAATATCCTCTTAGGAAGGGAAGGAGGAGGGAAATAAATTGAAGAAGGCTACGACAGAGTGTGTGTTCTGATGTTGTAAAAGGTAGACATACAAGAGGATACGAAGGTGTGATTAGGTTTATTTATTTTTATTTTTTTTAAATCTCTGAAACGCTTGGCAGCAGTCTCAGTGGAGCCGTTGGAATTCATGGGATTGAGTGTGGACTGGTAGTGTTTGGGGGTAGAGTTTGGGCAATGCTCTACTATGAGAACCATGTCCTGGGAGTGGATCATCCCTGAATGTTGTTCAGTGAGGCCATAATATCTCAAAAGGGGGAGGAAGGCATATTTCTCCAGCACTGTATATGGATATGAGCCGTTGAGGACAAAAGGAAATTGCAGCTCTTGATGAATTCACTTAGTTGCACTGAGATTTTCAAAGGTGGAATTACTCCTCTAGCAGCAGGATCTTGTAGGACTCCAAAGCTAGTTTTTGATTCCCGTACCTCTGAGAGTAACTTGAACCACTGAGGGTTCAAGGTAGGTGCTTGGCTATTTGAAGTGGAGGGGATCTGAGAGATTGGTTTCCTCCATTTGACAGAAAATTTTAATTTGAAGGGAAATTTTCCTAACAGACCTCCTTTGGAAACTCAGCATTTAATGTGAAGGCAGGTTGCCTTGCCTTTCCTAAAAGCCACGTATGCTAGCGAAACCAGAGTAGTCCAGGTTAAAAGTGGTGTGTAAACTGACATTTTGGGATTCTACTATTCTGCTAATCCTAAAAAATAAAATTTAAAAAAAGCCTCACACTTTTCAGCCAGAGGCCTCTCGCCATGCTTTATAAATTTATTCCAAGATGAATGAATTCTCACAATTCCTTGCTGAGGATATTTTGTAAAGAAAGTAAACATTGTGGAAAAATGCCACTTTGGGGAAGTGCATTGTTTTTCTCAGAGCTGATTTGTTGGTTTGTTTTTTTTCCTCTCTCTGAAGATATGTTGGATTCAACTGTGCTTATATGGAGCTACCAGGTGTACAGTCTGGTGGTCAGGAGATTGCCTTGGGAAGTGGGATGACCCAAGTTTAGATGTCGATCATTCCTGAGTCTCAGCAACTCAGGTAAAATATAAACCCAAGAATAAAGCAGTCTCTGAATTGGACAAAGGAACAGGAGTTGTTTCTCCTCTGCTGTAGCCTGTTCCTCTAACTGCCAGGACGCAGAGCTCTTGATTCCATCCTCTTCTGACAAACTCAAATCAACTGCTAAAAATTCCCTGTTTTAACACAGCTGTGTTTTATACAAACCTTTGCAAGAAAGCAAAAAAAAAAATAATAATATTCTGCTAGAAATTAGAGAGGGGAGATAGCAAATGGTCACTCTGTAGTCATATATAGTATCTGTTGTTCAAGGGTGGGGAAATGGAGAAGAACATTCAGTGGTTTGCCCCGGTGGGTCCCAGCTACATCAGCAGGAGGCTGAGGTAGGGCCCAGCAGCCCCAGCGAGCCCGGGCGATGTTCTGACTGCTATCACCCACCCTCCCTTGCCAGGCCCATCACGCCTGAGCCTTCTCGCACCATCTCCCAGGCTTCTTTTAGCATATGGTTTCAAAGCTGTGGAGGTTTACCTGCTTAGTTATCTGTACAAACTACTAGTAGGAACTACATAAATATCTGACAGCTGCACACGCTCACCCTGGGATTAATGCATTCTGGGCTCGGACCCGTCAGCATCACACCCCTTCACAATCGCTTTCTCTTTTTTTCCCTTGCTCATGTGGTGTACACCTGTGCCATGCTGGCAGTGCACTTGCTTGCAGCGAGAGAGCCCCTCGGGTTCAAAGCTATCCTTCTATCTTTGTTCCCTTCTGCGCCAACCTTTTGAGGTTTTTCTCTTAGTGCGCAAAAGGCTCGAGCGTGGCATTACATCTTTAAAACCTCTCCTGACCCTTTTTTGAATATGCTGAATATAAAAGCAGAAACAAAGCAAGGAAAACTAGATAAATAGATGCAGGGAGACATCATAAGGGGGGGGGAAGAAAAAGCTCCTGAGCTTGCCAATATTACTTCATGCTTTTTATTGCAAACTAACAATAGACCACCACCTCACGCAGCTGGGTGTGCCGATTGAAGGGGCACCGAACGTGTGGGCTCTCCAAACGGAGCACGAGAACAGCAGCACCTCTGCTAAAGAACTTTGCATTGATTGGGTTATTTTTTTGGTTATTTGGATTTCTCTTTTAGAAGTCTGTGTAGGGGGCCAAGGAAGGCAAAAAAAAAAATAAAAAAAAAAGGGACTTCTCAGCTTTAGTTTCAGTTCTAAGACAGCTCTGAAGGTTTGCTGGAGCTGTTGGAAAATCACAGGTATTTATGTGCGCTAAACACATCTAGGATTGGGTCTTAATAGGGAGGAGAGATTGTTCATCCTCTGGCCCTAGCTTTGCTAATGCCTGTTTGCTTTGGCTGGCAGTCTCCTTGCAGTCCAGTCCTGGTTTGTTGGCTTTGTTTAGGTTGGTTGCTTTGGTGGTTTTTTTATTTGTTTCTTTTATGTTTTTTAACAAGCAACTGATGTTTCAACAGCCAGTTACAGCAACAGAAAGGTGAAGAGAAATCCTGATTGTCTCTAAACGTATATCTTAAGGCGCATCGCTGATTTTGAATTTTTAATATTCCAATAATTTGTGGTTGTTTAATGAAATGACACATCAAATCAGGGAAAGTAGAATGGAGAAATTTCTGTAACTCAATTCTCATCACTGCAGAGCCACGTGGTTGCTATTGCTTGCTGTTATTATTTGGAGTCATAGATTAGGTTTGGTGCTACATGTGATGTTAAATTTCAGGGATTAAAAAAAAAAAAAAAAGTCGCTTTTCACTGCCAAGAATTTACTGTAACAGTCTGGGTTATGAATCTGAGAAGTACAAAGGTGGACTTGGTAAAATCTAAGCATACTTTTTGGGTCCGTTTGTCAGCAGTGTGAATGGTTCCGAGGGTTGCTCAGAGCGTAGCTGACCTTTGTTCCTTCAACAGTACCTGAAGTCGAGGTTCTTTTTCCCCTACCTACCTACTGGTTTATGTCCATAATTTCTATTAATTCTGAGTCTCTCTTTCCTGCATTGTTGTTACTTGAAATGGAAAATACTGGTTACAGTCCAAGAGAAAAATTTATAGCCTGTCATTGCAGCCTTGTGCTATTTCACTACAATAATACAAATGCATTCCCTCTTTGTGATAAGTGTATTTTTCCTTTTACTTTCTCATGCGACATTCAGAACCTTTCCAGACTGACTTTGTCTCTGTGGTCCCAGAGATTAGCAACGCTCAACGAGCCTTTAAGGACACGTGTTCCCCTTTAAAGCAAGAGCAGCACACTCACTTGTTCTCTGTCCCACTCAGAGCGGGACTGCGGGAGGCAGTTTTGGGCTTGCGTAGCTAAAAGCTGGGGCTTGTGGTAGTTCCCTGGTAGGTTGCCTTCTAACCTTGTGAGTGCTTTCCTACATTTTCCATGGGAAATGCTGCATCCTCCAATGCTGGAGAAGGGGGGGGGGGGAGTTTTCCGGGCCCAATCGAGCTCCTGTTCATGTGTTCAGTGAGAAGGAGTTGGAGCATAGGAACACAGAAGCGCTGCATGTTTTGGAAGTGAGAAGGAGACCCACTGGACAAAAATTTCTCTCCAGTAATCAAGGGAAGATGGGAGTCTCGCAGCAGTAATGTGGACTCCTCTAATTACCACTTCCAAGTTATTAGCATCTGGAGCCCTTTTTCCCTTTCCTATCTAGCAATTAGGGAGCGGGATAGATTAACATGTTGCAGAAGCTGTAGAGTGGACAAAGTTCCTCACTGTTGGCATTTGGTCGTTTGCTAGAATTGATACGTTCAGCTGAAGTACAGGCTTTTTACCTGGCCTGGAATCCCAGGCCATTCTCTTCATAGGTGATGTATATTCATAGGTAATGTATATTCATAGATAATGTATATTCAAATAACATAGAAATTATTTATTTACTCCTCCGCTCCCTGCCCCCACCAAAGCAAAGGCAGCACGTCTTAAAAAGCCAAAGAAAACCAGTCAGACACATGTTTTGCACATGAAGAGTCATGTCTATAGTAAAATGGGATCCATATGTGTTGGTTTGGATGCGAGCATCAATCCTCAGTTTGGCTTTGCCCACATGCCAGGGCGTGTGCGCGGCTGCCGAAAGCTCAGGATTTTCTTGCTAAATCACACACAAAATTTGAACTCGGGGTTGCGTTAGAGTCATAAGTTCAGAGTTTTCGGTTGTTTCTTTCCTTATGTATAGTGTCCTTTGTTTACAACCCAAATCCTCTCAAGATTAAACTTTAAAATAAAGACTCTGTGATTTAATGGACTCGGGATCAGATTCTAACCTCCAGCGTGGAACGAGCCTGACTGGAGCACTCAGTAGTAATAGAGGATTGTTTGCAGTTGGGAAGCAGTGACCGCCAAACATTATTCAGAAGAAAAAAAAAGATGCTGGGACTAATTTTTTTGCATGGATGAAATATTCGGATGAATGTTAGAAAACTGGGTAACAATAGACGGTGACATGCACAAAGGGTAAAAGAGAAATTACTACCATTGCAACAGAGCGTTCCACTTCCTTCCCCCCCTCCCCACCCCTCAACCATAAATATCTGAGGCAAAAGCTTCATATAAAGAAATATGCTAACTTGAAGCTGTCTTCTGCATATGTCCTGCAGAAGGATCTGGGCAGATGGAAAACTGTCCTGCACGAATCTGTTTGCAGTTCTAGAATTTATAAAGATAATTGACTTTTCAGTTCATCTTCCAAGTTTTGGGCTTGTTGATGCTTATACATTAATTTTATTCCTTCCTTTCACTTTCTCCCAAATAAGAACGATCTTGTAAGTTGAAGATCAGATCCTTGCTATTGCTCAGGTACTTTGTACTCCTGGTAGTCGGAAGCATCTGTGATTACACCGGCTTCCGGACAATGTGAAACACCATCTCCGAGGGAATCCTTAGTAAGAGGAGACAGTAGTGACACTGCACCATCTCCTGTACCCCTCTGAGGACATACTCGGAGGAGGAGGCTGACCTGTGACTCTCAGATTAGTTCCCTGGCAAGTGCAATTGAAAAGGCTGAACTGGCCTAGAGATGGAGAATAGTTCTGAAGCTGGTTCTGCTGTACCCCGGGTTGTTAGTTGGGTGATCCAGAGGTGGTTTTGGAGGTGGGTGATATTCTGCCATCACATCTGTTATTTTCAGGGTACGGGAAATGAGGTTCAGATTTTAAATACGGAAAGATCCTTCCTGTGTTTGCACAGAATTTAGCCACTTTGGAGGTGCTAATGCTGTGTAATATATATAAAGTAAACTTGAAAGTACGTGAAGCCTCAAGAAAGAGGGAGGTGAGGAGGGGAGAGCTGCCTTTGTGGCATTTATTTTCTTTATATATTTTTTTTAAATTTATTTTTTATT
>WUAM01000029.1:178785-195242 GCA_024336885.1 Actenoides hombroni
TAAATTTATTTTTTATTTATTTATTTTTGGTCATCAAGGTCTTGCTCCTGATTTGCTGCTAGGATTTGATTATATAGGAACTTCTGAACATTCCTACCGGGGCTAGGTGATCAATTATTTTATAAAGAAAATGGGGTGGTTTTTTTCCAAAAGCTGTGTTTTATTTTCATTTTAATTGTCTCCACATAAGTCTTCCAATTTTGAATCTGGAATTGGACACACATGCACACTGACTTGCATGTAAAAGATCTGTGACAGCAGTCACATGATCTTTCCATACCATAATTCTTCTGTGAATCAGGCCCAGAGTCCTTGGGAGATCAGAAAACCTACAAAAAGCTGGTTTGAGTTTACCTATGGGACTCAGAACTCGGCTCAGGTTTTTATGTCATCGATAAATCTTTATTTTTCGCTTTTAAAGGGAGGGAAACACCTTTAACTTCTTGTTGCTGTATCTTTGTATTTAGCGAGCAGTTTCTTAAAGGAGTGCACTTGTAAAAGGAAATCCGGTCCCTGCCGCTTGTTCTTGCATCTTCCCCGGAATGTTCTTGTTAAGTTTTGTGGTTTAACAATCCTATTTCTGTGGTTTAACAATCCTATCTCAAATTCTTAAATGGAGTGTGCATTTCACTCACCTGTCCCTAAGAAATACATATAAAGAGAGGGTGGTTTTGACTTCTCAGAGGGGAAAGTAAATGTATGAAATGCATAGAAAACAGCTTCACTTCCTATCAAGTGACCTGGGGATCTTCTCTCTAGAAATGTTATTTAAGAAGCGCAGACAGAGTTCTCATCTTGAAGTTGATCCTTTACAATCTTGTCGTGGCTCCCCGAGAAATCCATACTTCTTCTATACCTTAGGTGAGAATTCTGCAGTTTCATGGCACTCTGCAGCATGGCAGGACTGCGACTGTGAATGAGCAGCTGAAAAGAAGCCTTTGAGAAAGATGAACCCAGGTAACTTTTCACTTGGAAATAAGAAACCTTACGGCTGCTCGAGATCTTGTGGGTGCCTCAAGCAGGAGGCTTCACGGCCTTTGGATGAGCAGGTACCTTCTTTGCAAGGCTGTCAGCCTGTCAGCTGACGTAGAAATTCACCCCCGTTTCTTCAGGAAGGTCAAAACGGGCGCTCGCGGGATGGCAGTTAGGAAACCTTGGTTTCCTACCTTCGCAGAGGTGGCAACTGCTGCCTGGTGACCCAGCAGGCCGCGTCTGCCGGCTCGCAGGCCGCGCTGCTGCTGCGTGAGGGAGCGAAGCGCAGCCCCGCGCGCCGTCGGGCGACTGCGGCAGCAAAGCAGCGGCTAATAAAGACAGGCAGCAACAGCGGCAGCAGCTCTGGCCTTCTCCACAGCAGGGTACCACAGATGTTTCAGATAACAAAGTGAGCTTCGCTGACAGAACATGTGTGTAATATATAAAATAATGGGAACCGAAAGGGGGGGGGGGGAGGCCACTCCAATCCACCCATGTAAAAATGTTTCTTATTTATAAGTGAGCAGCTGAATACAAATGTCGTCTGCTTATATAGAAGTAAAAAATAGCAGACTGATATGCATGAGAGACTTTGTATGTTTTCTAGTAAAACAGACTACGCATTGAAATCCTTTGCTTTTCCCTAGGGTGGGTCCAGATCTTCAGCTGGCGTAAATCCATGAAATTTATTTTGTAGCAATTACACTTTTTTCTTATTTCCACTGAAGATCTGGCTGTTCTGTGGTTGGGGGGAATGGTGGCCAAAGTTTCCCGCGTAACCCTGTGGCAGACTGAACAGTTTGTAGACAGTACCGGGTCTACCAAACAGTTGCTACCCTGAGGAGCTTTGCAGGATGGGCCCAGAGAAACAGGAACGTGTGGCGATGACTCGCAACTACCAGCAAAAAAAAACCCCATGAGCAGTTCTCCAATAAGATAATTAGCTGGGAACTGGAGGAATTACAGCAGGAAATCCCTGTTTTTGTGATATAATAGGCTTACCCTCTACTGTTTAAGTGTCCTAAAGTAATAAGATAAACCTCATAGCAGAGGAATCCTTGGGTGAAGGAGACTTTCACAGTCCTTTCCTGCACTGGTCCCAAGGGCGGGAACAAGGAGCGTGAATGGGGCATCTTAGAAATTGCTGGGGCCACCCAGTGCCACTGGTATCCGGTGAACACCACCACGGTGTAAGGGACCCGTACGACTCTGTGTGAGGCCAGGTGAACCAGGGTTTGCAAACGGGGATCGGAGGAAAACCCGGAAGGCCTGGGCATGCCCCGTGTGCCACGAGCGAGAGCCGCCTGGGAGCGGGCAGCTCGCTGGTCTGCTCTGGAAGAGCGACAGACAGTGGAGCAGGAAACTCCCATCAGAGGCTAATAAATGTTTCCTTGTAAAAGGGGGAGATGCGTATGTGAGTCCAGATATAAAGTGAAAGTGAGACAGCCCCCGGAGGAATTGCTGAGGTAATAAATGTACTTACTAGGGCAGTGTGTGCCAGAGCGAGGCAGAAATGGGCTAAGACCAGAAGAAAATTAGAACCTCAAGTACAAGCTGAAGTTCAGTGGTCAGATGAAATTCAACCCTTTCCTCTGAGAAAAAAGAGTATCTGCTGGTGACTGACTGACTTGATTATCCGGGATCGGTGTGGCCAAGGGAAAGAACAACAGTGTATGATTTCTGCCAGCTGTCCTGTTCTAAGAAGACAGACATGAGCACAGAATATGGTATATGGCAACCAGCTGAAGGAGGGTTTGGCTCTCCAGACATACGCGTTTTTATGTATAGATTGTGCCGTTGCAATGGGTCTGTTTGAGCATCGGCTTACTGTGGCATACAGCTCAAAGTTGCCAGGTGGCTAAAATCCTTTGAGACTGGCTGTGGGCTATGGAGTTTGGCCCAGCACTATGCTCCTCTGCAGGGACTTGTACATGGATTTTTTTTTTTCCTTTGTTCAGAATAGAACCTTCTAAACTGTGAGAGACGAGGGCACACGTTTATTCGTAGTGAAATCAAGATGAAGTCTGAGATGAGTGATGTACAGTAGATGTTTCTGAAGCTGAACTATAACTAGAGGCTAGGTAAAGTGCTCTGAAAGACTTGTGGCTGTGCATGTGTTGTGGTCTCTTCATCAAGGTTTATATTTTCACTGGCTTGCTGAAGCAAGGTATGTCAAAGCAGGCGTTCCGTACCGCATTCTTTAACTGGAGAAAGTAAAAGAAATCCTGATAGGAAATTAAAAAAAAAAAAAAAAAGAAAGAAAAAAGTAAGTATTTTTTTTTCCCCTTTGAGCAGTGTCTTATAATTGAGATCCACCTTGAACATGCCAAGGTCAGAATTTGAGACACGGAATATGCTCATCAAGCTGCCCAACAAGATACCTTTATTCAGCCAAATTGGAAAACTTGTGTGTAACTCAAAAGATCAGAATAGAGTCCTTATTGAGCAAGGTTAGGAGGGATAGAAACAATCGGCTTATATAGAGTATTTTTACTTCATAGGAATGTGGTTCTGATTGCTGAAAATGTATCCTTTGCATGAAGTACAAGCATAATCCTGTGCCTACTTTGCCCTTTGAGTAAAAGTATGCTTAATAGCAATTTGGGGGGGGGGAATCTATTTAAAGCCTGTTGAGCAGAATATCCACTTATAGAGGGAAACTATAAGTGAATAATGTTAATGGAGTTCTATTTTGTAAAACTCATAGGACAACTAATAGAATCAAACTACTGTAACAGTGGATGATTGAATTACATTTAAGAGAGTACCTAATTTATGACCTTTAAAAATAGTTTTCAAGCTGTCTGTTTTGTAAATCCTAGACCTCCTTCATCCAAAAGTTTGTAGGAATCTCGTCTCTCGCTTTATATTATGGTCAGAGGACCTTTTCTGCTATTGTACGTCACTAGTTCCATTAAAATATTTAAGTAGGCTAATTACTGAAAGAAAAAAGATTGTTCTCTGGAGAAAACTATTATACCTGTTTATTAGTGTGGGACAAGTCCTTAATCTGGGAGTAAGTTTTGAGCAATAGCGATGAGCAATGACCAGACTCAGGACATACTCAGAAAAAGGAATCAAACCCTATAAATGGCAATTACTCAGTGTTTTTCCTCAAAACGCTGTGTTTTTAAAAAGTAGGTGTTTGTGAGTAACTTCCTCCAATCACTGGCACTTTATGTGCAGGAACATGAAGTTACATTCCCATCATTTTTTGTTCTTCCCATTTAATTTCACTGTATCGGTTTGAGTGCTGTGAAACTCTCTGATTCAGTGTTACCTTGCGCAAAGGAGACCCCCAAATTTACTGCACAGTTTGTTAAAAATGTGTGTATTTTTATCAGCTTTAAAGAGGTCGTTCTTGCAGGCGTTTGATGCTGATTTTGTGTTGTAGGGCTCAGGAAAGTAAAGAGAAATTGAGAGCCAGGTAGCATTGGCTTTTAGAGGGGGATTCTGTGAATACCCTTCTAAAACTCTGTTAAGTTTTACATCATTCCTCAAAACATCCCACAATTTTGACAGCTTTTGTGCTGGAGGGTTCTGCCTGCTGTGGTGTCATTCATTGCTCACCTTAAAAGAAGTCGGAGAGTAAAGGTGGAATAAGCTGGTAATCTGGATCAGCCAGACGTTATTAGTCAATGGTGTATGGGAATTTAAGGCACAGATCCTGAAGGGCCAGAGGTGCAGGAGAGGGGCTGTGAGGCTGCCAGCAGCGCTGGCTTCCTCGTGGCATCCCGCTTGCCAGAGCACCGCTGCGTCACGCTGTCCTAAACGTGGCTTTTGCATGCTGGGGGCAAGGGAATTCTCCGTGGAGCATCACCTTTCCAGAGAGCTACAGATGGAATTGGCCAGTTGAAGAATGCGGTCATTTGATTTATTTTAAATTTTTTTGGTAGATCAGTTTAGCAAGATAGAGCCTAGCACTCGCTAGGTCCTGCTCGTTGACTGCCAAGGCGCCGTGCCGTAGCTCCGCCCGCGTTCCCATTGAGGTGACCTCAAAGTTCATCATAGAATGGCTTAGGTGGGAAGGGACCTTAGCGATCATCTCATCCAACCTCCCCACCGTGGGCAGGGATGCCTCTCAACTCTCAACCAGGTTGCTCAAGGCCTCATCCAACCTGGCCTTGAACACCTCCAGGGAGGGGCATCCACAACCCCTCCGGGCAATCTGTTCTAGAGTCTCACCATCCTCCTGCTGAAGAACTTTCCTGAGATCCAATCTAAATCTATTTCCCCTCAGTTTAAAACCATTTCCCTTCATCCTATCTCTGGACACTCTTGTGAAGAGTCCCTCTCCAGCCTTCCTGTAGGATCCCTTCAGGTATTGGAAGGCAGTTAGAAGGTTCCCCCAGAGTCTTCTCTTCTCCAGGCTGAACCATCTCAGCTCCCTCAGCCTGTCCTCGTAGGAGAGATGCTCCAGCCCCTGGCTCATCTTTGTGACCTCCTCTGGACTCATTCCAACAGATCTATGTCCCCTTATGGTGGGGACACCAGAACCGGACACAGTATTCAAGGTAGGGTCTCAGAATTACTGCTGCAGAATCAGAGCCCAAAGGGTTGGACTGGATGTGTACAGCTAGAGAACAGACTAGAGAAAGGCAGTGAGATTTCCGTGGTCAATCCTATCAATAGTTCTCCACTTTCTGACATGAAGTAAAAAACTGTATTGTTTTACAGAGAAGCTCCATTATAGGTCAGCTCTTGTCTTAATCAGCCACTTGAAAGTGGCCTCACTTGACTCCCAATACAGTTTCCTCTGCCCGTTAGTTAAGGACCGTTCCTGCCGTGTCTGTGGTGTTCACAGCTCCATATGGTGCTTGCTTAAGGCTGATCCAAGAGTAAACAAGAAGCACAGGGTTTCAGTCACACAAAGGTGTGGGACTCACTCTATAAAATTAAAGAAGAAATTAAATGCAAGGGAGGTGCTCTGTCTTTTATTTTACACCAAATGTGCCGGGAATTGGGAGATCAGGTCTCGCTTCTCTTGTCGTTCCTGTCATAGCTTTTCCAAAGTAAAACTAATTTGGGGTGGGGTGGTTTTTGTGATTTTTACTGCTGCTTTTTTGAAAATGAAATCGCTGCACTCTCCTGTACGTTCAGTACTTGAGACAGGGAGAGAATCTGGCTTTGCCCCAAACTGCTTACAGTCTGGATACTTTTACAGGGAACTTCTTTGGAGCAACGGGGAACATTTTTGTGAGAATGACAGAGAATGTCAGGCTAAAGCACCAGAAATAATTTATAGTCCTCAGAAAGTTTCCAGTGCTTCCAGTTTCTTCCTACCACCCCTATTTTCAGCTATCGGTTATAGAATCTTGACTTAACATTGTTAATTGCATAGTAAACAGAACAATATTGTTTGCCCCAAGACAGATTACCCTTGCTCATTACAGAATTCTCATAGACCACAAATCATTGATACCATCTCCACCAGTTATAATAAAGTTTATCTTCAATCTGATAAAAAGCATGTACTGAATAATAACTGTTGCTCTTATTGTAAGTGGTTTAAAAACATTCTTTTTTAAAAGCAGGGGTAGTTTGTTGAAGTTACCAGTTGGCATTTGCCACGGCAAAGAGAGGTGAGAGTTGTGGACATCGATGCTCAGGTTTCCAGGAGCGGCTGTGGGTGCAGCGTGGGTGGGAACCTCTTCCTGATAACCACAGTCAACTGAAAGAGCCAGTCCTGCTTTTCCTGCACTTCTCTGCATTTGTACTGGAACCCATTGCTCAGCGTGTTATGTATTTGCATCTTTAGCTTATTCCTAGAGAACTGAAGCGCGTTTAGGTGCTGGAAGAAGATTTCTCTCTTCAGTTCCAACCGCAGAGATCCGCAGGGGTCTGAAGGTTTCTGCCTCAGTCCTCAAAATGCAGAGCTACACCTGCAATGTCGTAAGCACGGGCACTTAAGTCCCAGCTGAAAAGCATCTGAAAAAAGAGTCTCACTTTACTTACCAGTACTTGTGCACGCTCGCAGCTGAAGAAGAAACAGTGCAGGAAACTGTCCGTCAGGATTGGGGTGTGCGAAGTTGTGATTGAATCAGGTTCTGGTGGAATTCAGTGGGGAAACAAGGATTCAGCAGGAATCTTTCAGAGTTGAACCCCAAACTCATTAAAATATTACAATAAAGTAATTAATGCATATGGCCACTAGACACTCTTAAAATGTAAATTTCACAGCTGTAAGAAATTAGATTTGTTTAAAAATAACAGAAGGCTCAAGTACAAATTACGGAGTAAAAGCCTATAAAATTTCAAACTTGGTTTTAAGGCACAGCCTTTTTTTTTTTTTCTTTCTTTTTCTTTTTTTTCTTTTCCTAGACCATTTCCTTTAGCACTAGCATTCAGAAAACTGAATTCCTTGTCTGTCTTTTCCCTCTGAAGTAGTAGTCGGGCACCGGTGTGGAACTGATTAGTGGAGAAGTTTTCTTCTCAGGAGGTCAGACTTGGAGAATAAGGAAAGTTGCACACAAGCCCGTGTCCCATCTCGTGTTCAGGAGGTGCCAGGTTCTTTCTTTGGCCGTAAGTGAAGTTCGTGGAGTGTCAGTTGGAGCTGTTTGCACAGCTGGGAGGACAGGTAGTTCTCAGCTGCCACCCAGGTATGAATAGTTTTGGGGACCTCTGCTTTTTCCCTGTACGTACGTTTTGGCTGCCACAAGCACAGCTTGACCCATTGGAGTAGTTCCTAGAAGTCAACGGCCATAAATCCTTCTGTGCCACAGAGGCTAAGAAAATTCGAGCTGCTCTGAAGTTCAGGACAATGGAGCCAAGTGGATTTTGCAAGGGATGTAATGTACATCTTTTCAGCGCAGAGGCCCAATTCCAGATTCCCCGGCACTTTCTCACCCGTCGGTGTTTACAAACATGGGCCTGACTGTAATGCAAGCAGAGACTTGGGCTAACAATCCTCTGGCAGTGTGTTTTAATCCGTTTACATTTGAAACAACCCTGAAGTCTAGGGCACAGCAGCTTCAGCAGAGTCCTGAGATGGTTGCGGGAAGGAACTCCGGTCAGAATATGTTCCAGATGAATCCTGCTGGAGATCCATTTCTAAATGTACGCTACGTGCCTAACTATTCAAAAGTTCAGATTATGACCCCTCTAATGTTATTTTAATGCTAGTTTTTAAAATGTAATTATAAATCAAATTACATTTGAGATCTGAAGATGACAGTAGTGAGCTGGAACACTCTAAGAGCTGTTGTAAAAATAACCCCTCTCAAACTTTATTAGTGATTTCAGAAAGAGAAGTGCAAGTAGACTGGCCAGATTCATCCACGCTGCTTCTGTCTGAGCTAGGACAACTTGCTAAGTGTCAGCTGGTTTCTGGTTTACCTCTGTAAATGTAATGTGGGATCTTCCATCCTTACCTGGAAATTGCATTTACAAAGTCTGAGTTTCTTTCTTTGGCCTTAAGTAGAAGACATGAGCTCATTTAAATTGCATTTCCTCCTTTATTTTCTCATTCTTTACCATAATAAATTTCTCTAAAGCGATTTCTAAACACTGAACAGCAAACCAAAAAAAAAAAACCCTACCCAACTAAGATGAGAAAAGCAGGCCATGATTTGGCAAGAGCAAAATTTTGGGGCGACTCAAGAAATCACAGCAAAGAAATGCACTTGGGGACTGTTGTCGTGTTGGTCAATGGCATCTGCTCACCTGGGTGAAGTATGGGTGTGTTTGGAAAAAAAGTGCTGGAAAAGAGACCAGAAGGAGAGGTTGATAGCATGCAGCAGGGTCGAAATGTTTCGTTCAAAAAATGTCTGTAATGGTTTTGCTCACCTGTTTCTTCTTCTAGTAAATGTAAATGATTGTGCTAGATAACTCCTGCAGCTTGCCGAAAAACGAACCGATCCACAAAGATAGTGCATTAGAAACCATAGAATTCAACTTGCAATTTATACAGATGTAGCTTAAGGGGAGGAGGGAAGAACCCCTGGGTGGGTAGATCTGAACAAACAATTCATAGTGTCTCCTTAGCTACACTTTGGAGTTTGTCTTTTCTTGTCAGTGTGGAAAGCGTCTATTCAGTGGTTACTCTCAGAATTCTTCAGTGAATAATACATTGTAAAAATCTTGATTCGTAGCTTTTTTGTTTAGACTATTTATAAATTTTTAGCCATAACTGGTTACCTAAATCATGTTCTTTCTTCTGTTCCCTGATTGCACGAGTTACATGTTTACTCAATTCGATACACGATGCAAATTGTGAGCGCTGCAGCTGAACGGGCATCTCAGGATTTCTGTTGGGTTGCTCAGTTACATAAATCAGCCAGTGAGAGGAGGGAGGGGAAAATACCATATGATTTACTTAAGCAGCTAACAGTTGAACGTTTTGAGACTGTGTATGGGGAGGTACACATTTTGACCACAGCGCTTAGTTGATATAAATGAAGCGGTGTTATTTCTATACCCTGAGAGTTGATGCTGTTACATCTACAGAATGAACGTCAAATTCCAAGTTCAGTTTGAGATTTGAAGTCAATGAATATTTAAGCGTTCGTTCTCGATGTTGACTGTGAAGACATGCTAATATTGGTACAGCACATATGCTCCAAATTTTGCAGACAGACAAAACCAGAAAGTAGTTACGTGTTCCTAATGCTGTTAACTCAAAATTTTACTTTTGAGTTACTGTGTTTTATACTCTTGACTCAGCTCTCATTTTTACCCTGTTTTGCAGATGGGGAAACTGAGGCAAAGAGGTTAAAGGATCTCTCCTGAGTCACAGAGCGTGCTGACGTCCGTTCCCACTCCCTAGGCATGTGCACAGACTACTAGACTTCACTGCTCTGGCTGCAACAGGTAAGACAGATTCAACATACAATGGGATCCATTCTTGAATTGACTTACATTTTCCAGAAAGAGGAGGGCCTCCCAAATATCTAAACATAAGATCTCTGTTCTGGATGAATCTCTGAAAATCACGTGAAGCAGACTATTCCCTGTGGCAGGCGAAAAAAAATCAGGGCTGCAGTGGTGTGTCAGTTGATAGCTAAAATATACCTGTGTGTTAAACAGATAGCTTTTTTCCTGACAGTCGTTAAGACAGCTGGTGTGGTGGGTTGCAGGCCTTTGTTTTCCACCCTCAAATTATACTTTTCAAGGGAAGGACACCAAATACCTGCGTCTTGAGATGCTTTGTTGTTATGGGGAAGGCTGTGGTGGAAGGCAGAGGAGAATGTGGATGTGACAGAGTGTGTTCAGACACCATTCAGAATCATATAGGCCATGTTTATGCTGCAGTTACTGCAACTCTTGCAGATGTAGTCACTTAGAAAGCTTCCCAGGGCAGTACCAGTATAGCCCACAGTGCCAGCTCTCCAGTTTCTCAGAAAGCTTTTTGGCATCTGAGCCAGCCAGTTGCAGTTGCCACTAGCCAGTTGCAGTTGCCACACAGAGTGCAGTGTAGATACCTGGGAAAGTTTTGCTCTGTAACATTGAAAGGAATGAATTTGTGATTGTGGCTAAGATTTGCATGGCTAAGGATTGTCAGATTTTATCCTGTCTGAGTAGAGGACCCTAGAAAGGAGGTCCTAGGCTCAAATGGAAGGGGCACTGGTGCAATTTCTGTGTCAGGGTTACTGGGACAATGTTACAGGGGCTTGGATCCCGTCACCTGTTCTCGTGATGTGAAAGGCCTTTTTCACAGGGGGAAGGGAACATGATTTACCCAGGAATTTGTCAGATTCATTTGGGAAGCGTCAACAGAGCTGTGTGCCAGATCTTTATATGGTGCAGGGGTCATGCCAGGGGTCGAAAATCCCTCTGAGCGTTGGCACGCTGCTTGCTTTTCTTCCCCAGCAAAGGAAGTCAAAGGTGAAGGATTTGTAGACCAGTAGAGAATAAAAAAAATGTTGCCTTTGAAGAGTTTTTCTGCCTCTTTCCCTTGCCAAGCAGAACCCTCTGCATTAGGTGGTAGTTATGTACATAGGAGGGGGTACGAGCTCAACATTATCTGGAGGTGGGTGCAGCAGTGGAAACACATTCTCACCAGAGCTTTACTTGGAAGAAACTGGTCAATGGCAACCAGGGTCCTAATGTCTACTCTTGGGAGAAGATGAATTTGTTTCCCGAGACTGTAGCTGTGAGCAGCAGGTGAGATCTCAGAAACAAGGAGGGACTTTGTAAGATCTGAGGATAGCTGTCTGATAATTATGTAAATTAAGGAAAGAATGATGACCTCTAATATTCATGTTATTTCTAGGTAGTTCCCAGATGAGTTAATAAAATGGCAGCCTAGTTGCACTGTATTTCTCCAGTATTATCTTTCTTCCTACAGTTGGAGAGAATGCAACCCAGACAAGGGTACCACTTTGTAGTCATGCAGGTTGGAAGGACTGGCTGAAGCGAATGAGGCTTGTTTGGGAAACGTGTTGCAGCAGAGAGCACAAATGCTTGGAGGGATGGTGTTCAGACTGGTGGGGTTATTCAGACTCTTGTAGTTAAGCCATGTGCTGAAGCACTGTGCTGTACATAAGGTTCTTCAGTTTCTCCTCTGGTGTACGCTGGTCTCATAAAAGCATAACGCTCTCGTCGTTCGTAGAGGAATGCAGAGTCTAGCTGTGCACTGAGTAGTTAGGTAGGTTCCTTATTTGCTTTGTTTAAATTCTTTAAATCTGCAATTCTGCATTTAAGATTTATTTTTTTTTAAATTTTGTTATTTCCCCCCTTACATGACTTCCCTTTTTCTCAGTGTTCAGTGAAAAGAATGTCCAGAATTTCAGAATTCTGATCCTCACATATGAGGGTAAGGATTCATGCAAAGAAAGTCTGCATGTGTGTGCTCTCCCTCCGTTGGTATGCAATCTACAGTCTATATTTAACTCTGTACCTACACAGCGCAAAGAGTCACAGCATAGCAGCTGTTTGGTGGTGACAACGTAGGTATACGGGCACAGAAAGAACTTAGATAATTGCTTAAATGACATCTCCTGCAAAATGCTAATCTCCCTGGGAAGGGTCCCCCTTGCAACAGGCGACACGAGCGGTTTTCTGTTCAGTGTTTGCTGCTGCCGTGCACTTCATTCTGTTCAAACTATATCAAGGAGACTTGAGGAGAAAAAAAAATCAACCATTAAAGACTTGCTCTTTGTTTTTTCAATCTGTGACCCCAGCAATCTCTTTAGCAAGCCATGGTTCAGTAAACTGGCACACAGCAGTAGTTCTACAGTGGAAAAATCATAAAACAGATGGAAGCTTTACATTTTTGTTTAGTTTTTAAGAGCAGTTTTTATAACATCGCTTAAAATCATTCTGATGCATCATACTGTTTACACTTAAAGCTTTGTAGCTAAGATGTTTACACTATAGAGAATGTTTTAAGATATTTTATAGTTATGATATTTAGATAATTGGCAAGAAAAAAGATAGTTTGTTGAGATTACAGTGATGTTGGTAACCATGAAGTAACTTATGAGTCTCAATAAATATGTCCAGTTCGGTGGAAAGTACAAACTCAGTTGAAGCAAAACAACACAAGAGGGAATATCTTTTTAGTGAAATCATTTCCTTTTCTTAATCAAAAGATGACAGCCACAGCCTTAGAACTCCCATCTGTAATGCACCACTCCACGTATCTGCCTACATGGCCTTTCTTTTTGTGATTGATACAGTTACATCAAATCAGTCAATTAATATGCTGCATAAGTTCAGTCAAATTATATCTGAAAGTTCATAATGTTCACTTTCCATGCAAAAGTTGAAGTGATCTAAAGTGAATCCCGCTAACTCTCTCCTAATACTCCATTTTGAATGTAAATGCATTTAGCTGTTTTCGTGTGGAAGAATGTCTTCAGAGCACAGTTTTGGAACATTTTAAAAAAAAAAAAGTCCCCCAAAATGCGTTAATCAAAAACAATAACTCCTTTTAACTTTTGTAACTGCTCAGAAGTGAAGTATGAAATAGTCTGTGTGTGGGCCACAAATGTTGGGAATGCAAACATTTCACAATAAACATGTTTAAATGAAAGTACTTGGCTAGATATACTGGGAGATAGTACATGTTGGGTTAATTAATGCGTACTCCATAAAAATAAACCTCACTTTCAAGATCTGACCAATAAAAATCATTAGTATATTTGGATCAGATGTGCTGATGGATGATTTTTTTTTTTAATGTATACATTAAAGTTTTGTAAAGTGAATTGTCCTTGAAAAACCTAGAAACAGATTTCAATTTAAAGTCAAAACGACCCATTACATCTACTCTTTGTGTTTTCCTATAGTGATATGATGAATCATTTCAGTTTTATCTTCTATACCTGCAATTGATTTACTATTGATGGGTTGAAATTTATCATTTTAAATGTGCAAATCACAGCTACATAGCTAGAAACTGTTCGCTTTCATAGAAATTGTTTGCCTGTAGACTGAGCTATCTGATTCTAGGCATAATCAAATTACTATACCACATTATTTTTCTTCAAAAAACTTCCAGATCTTAAATTGAATCATTTTAGTACATGCATAAAATAATATTTTACATTAAAATCATATCGTAGTCCTTGGGAAATCATACATATAAACAAGTATGTGAACTGGCTTTGTACTGTATCGTGCTGTTGAGCCAGTTAGAAGCAGCAAACTGTGGTTGCCTTTGATGGTGAAGAGTGTCTTTCTCCAAACCCGGGCACGTTAAAGACAAGGTGCTGATGGGTATTTGACAGATGGCAGAACCCAACCTGGCTAATCTATTACATTTGTGGTTGCTTTGTAGGAAAGCCCCACTCTGCACCCTCGGCGTAGGAGTCCGTGTGAGCAGAATTACCTAGAACAGGCCTAGAGACTTCTTTCTAAAAGCAAGTTGGGCATATTTCACTTTTTAGCCCCATATCTGTAAAATACACAAAATAAGATAGGTCAAGCCTGAAAAACAAACAATATAAACAGGACAAAAAACTAATTCACAGTTAAAATACAAGTGAGACCCTTCCCCTGTGGTTATCAGCAGCAAATTTCTTATTCATTTTAACAGCAGCAGTAGGTAGAAGAGCATTTGTGGAGAAGGATCTTCATATCCCTGTAGTCATATTGACTTTGTTAGCAGTCGGAGCCCTGATGTCACTTTATCTCATCTTTTCTGTAGCCTTCACAAAGTCACTATTCTTGCACCTTTGCTCAAAAGCCTTCACATAACATTCTCCCAGTCCAGCACCGTGTGAAGTTTTAGATGTTCTACATTTTAACTCGGCCGCTAGTTACCCAGCTTCTCGTGAGCATTATAGAGGATTTAGAGGTGAGGGGGATAATCTTGTGTTCAAGTTGGGTTAGTTTCTGTGGAAAGTAGGTTGCAGATGATGGCTGCAGAAGTCAAGACCGATGAAGCTAAGGGAGTGAAACCGGCTGGCTGACGAGCAGATAAGTAAGGAAAAGATCTGGCAACGTTGCTAGCTACAAAGACAAGAAAGCTTAAATGTGGCACAGCTGAAGGGGGAAGAACTGGTAAGAGATGGGGGTTGACAAGTTTCTGGTATTGACAGGAAGCATGATCTGCACAGCTGTATCTGTGACTAACTTAAAACTGGCAGGACATTCCTTAGATGATTACATCTATCAAGCTTCTCTTTAAGGAAAGAATAAATATTTTTACCAAAATGAAGGGGGAAAAAAAAAAAAAAAAGAAAAAAAAGCTCAGAGCTGTTTTAATAAACTATTAGAAAACTATTTTGAAGCCAGTGATTTAGAAGGCAATGACTTCTCATGCCTAGAAATTCAGTTCTAGGAAGGGAGCCCCTGATAATGGAGGCAAATAGTAGGCAGGAGACCACAGCTTGTACTTTAAATACCTTGCAAAATAACATAAAGGTAGAGGTAATTTGCATCTAGTGAAGAGGGCGTAGAGGAAAAAGGTGCCTCCCACTCAGATTACAGATGCAAAGGACACATTGCATGAATTGTTCTTTGGACGGCTTGGTTTTCTGCACCAATTTTTGTAGGGATGGCTGTGCTGGAGCCATCTCTCTTGCTACAGCTGGCCTGGCTAGCCGAGGCAAAGTTGAAATACATTAACTTGGGTACAGAGGGACTTCCACCTGGAAGTCAGCATGTGCCATTGATCCTGCTGAGATCCACGCTGCTCTACAGCATTGCTACGAGTGCCTTAGCTAGCTAGTTATTTCGGAGTGGTTGAGATACTCTTGGTGGAAAGTCTAGAGTTAGAAGGAATTGTGAAGTCTCAGTTGGCACAGCTTAGTCCCAGGATTTAGGGCTAGCAAAGTGATTTAAGCACTAAATCCCCGCCTTTCCCCTCTAGCCTTGTTCCGAGCTTAGCTGATTACAGGACCAAACTTAGAGATTTCCAGCTAATGAAGATGATGTGCGAGGAAGCGTTTTGTATAGCTTGATTTATATTGATGAAATGAATGGGAAAGGGTTTTATTTATGAAGAAGAATTACATCTCGTTGTCCTAGCTACTAATATTGCCATTGCAAACTAAAAGTACCGACTTCTTCAACCCTAGAGGGTGAGGTTATCAGTGCTAACAGCACAACTAATGACTTGGTAGGCCAAAAGTAGTATTTCAGTTGCAGGAAAGCAGTGCTGATCCTACTGCTCCTATGCAATTGCTACGGCGTTTCTGAAAAATCTTGATTTTTCTAACGCTTGCTAGTCCCAAAAAGCACGCTTATTACTGAGGGAGGGTGTCAAGTCCTGCATCGGGAAGCTAGAGACAAGATAGAAGGTACTCAGAAGAAACCAAATAACTCTGCCTGGTGTAAAGCTTCCTGCAGTAGGTTATCGCAAGCCCAAAGCTGCCTGCCTTCAGGGTCAGGTGTGGGGGTGCCAGGCTGGTGCCGGCCAGGGCCTGGCGCGGGGACCTCCCGCTGGGCCGAGGCCCGTGCCCCGGGCCAGGCTGTCCCGGGCCGTGTGCGGGGAGGTGGCCGGGGCTGCCATGTCTCCTCCTCCGTGGTGTTCTCTCGCCGGAACCGCACAGGTGGACGTTCAGTAGGTTTGGAATCTGTTAAATGTACTTTGCGTGAAACTTTCCGCGTGTGGGTTCTCGTGGAAAGGGTGGGGAGCGGCACTTGGGCCCTTAACAGCGAGCCCCAGGCGGGTCCCCTCACCAAACACCACCCTTCAGGTCCGGAGGGGAGCACGAAGGCGGTGAGGCAAAGGTGGTGCCCGGTGAGGGCAGGGCACTCCCGAAGGCCGTGCCCCAGGGAGTCCTTTCCACAGGAGGGCTGGAGGAAGCAGCGCAGGCCCCGGCGGGCCCCTCGCCCAGAGCGGCAGGTGCCGGCTGGGGCTGCCCCCCGGCCTCGCCGCCGCCCGGGCTGTCCCCTCTCCTCCCCTCCCCTCCCCGGCTCGGCGGGGCGGCCTTTCGGCAAAGGCCGAGGCCAAAAACCGCCGCCCTGCGCCGCCTCCCCTTCCCCGGACCCACCCGCAGGGCCGGCCGGTTGCCGCGGCAACCACGGCGCGGCTGCCGGGGTGCGGGCCCGGCCCGGGCCAGCCGGCTCCGGCCCGGCTCCGGCCCGGCCCCGGC
>WUAM01000029.1:197756-206150 GCA_024336885.1 Actenoides hombroni
TCACTTTACATCATCTCCTTCTATATTTTCTTTTGTGATAGGGAAGTGGGACGCCCCTTTGGCAATCTGTCAGCGCCAACCTGAGCCGCATCCTTTCACTGGGTATTTTCTAAGCTGACTGACAGTCCTTAAAACAAGTATGCAGTTAAGCTGCTAAGGTAAGATTTGCTATATTAGCATACTTTACACCATATATTAAGCCATAAATGGATCATCCTGTTACGCTTTAGGGTCCCCGTCCTGAAATTCCTCAGTCAAGAGAGTGCTCTCCTGGAGACTAGAAATAGAAACAGTTCCCTTGCGTTCCCCCACAGCCTCTTTCCTCCTGCTCTTTCGTTTAAGAATTGTCTTTGGGAGGTGTTGGGGCTTTATGCGCCTAATAACTGCAGTCGCAGACTTAATGCCAAGTTACTGGAGCCCCTTCAAACTTCTGAATTAATATACGGATGATTAAGCAGAACGTTTGCTTCTCTGCCTTGTGTTCATGGGTTTCTTGAATATTTTTTTCAGGATTTTGGGGAAAAGATTTTGAAACTCCCAGTGTAACAGTGTTAGCTGGTCAGGCCTTGGCAGTGTAGCGAGATCAGGGAGCCGTACAAAGTTTCCTAACAAACAAATATAACCCATCAGTTCAAAAATATGGAGGAACAGTTAACATATTCGAGCTCCAAGAAACCACTGCTGTTATTTTGAGTAGTTTTGATACAACCAAATCAAAGTGAAGATTTGAAATAGCTTTTCTGAAAGCCCAAGCCTAAGTCATAAATTATTCTACACCATGATTCGTTCAGATAGTAAAACCATACCTCTTTGCCTGACATTACTGAAATGTGGAAAAGGGAAAGTTAAAAATAAAATGAAACATTTAAATCTTTGCTGTTGAAAACCTCAGATAGATGGCAATATAGCAAAGTTGATAAAAGTGATTCTCAATTAGACTTTATTATTATTTTATTGAGGAATTATTAATAAACATCAGGGTGCAGCGGGTGATAACACTCTCCTAGTATCAGACAAGTGGGCACTGAAGAAAAATAAAGGCAAGTTGCCTGTAATGAGGAAAAAGTAGAAGGATGTGGTTAAACTGCAAATGACCTGAAAAGCAGAAATACCATTTTATTTGTCCTTCAAACCCGATCCTATGGCCTTTAGCTGCATAATAAGACCTGTTAACTTCTGCATAACTGGTCATGAGTAAGGTGTAGTTACACAAGCCTGGGAGACATGGCTAGCTCCAAAGAGAACAGGTAGAATATTTTGATGTTTGGGTTTGTTGTATTTTTATTTTTATTTTCTTTTCCCAGCGGTGGTGATTATTTTACTTTTTTTTTTTTTTTACTTCCCTTTAGCCCAGTAAATCCACACTGCATTATGTGTTTTCAGTTACTTTTTATGGACCTCTCTTTCTCCTACAAAAAAAAAAAATAAAAAAAATAAAAAAAAAATTCCTACTTCCAGTAAATTTCCTGAAGTTAACTATAAAAGATACTCACGTTCTAATTCAATAGGCTGATATTAGCTGTAATCCAGGATATTATCAGCGCTACACTGGTAACAATTATGGTGGCAATACATAACTACAGTCTGTTTTGAGGGCAGTATTTTAATAAAGTAGGTGTTTAGTTCCCTGCAGCATATAAAACTGGTGATTTTGACTGCAGAGCTGCTTGGACTGGAAATCACAACAGTTGCCAGTAAGGTTTAGAAAGTGAGTGCCAGGCAAGGGAATCACTGTTCAATGTATTTACCCTCTGGGGAGGTAAAACACAGATGGGGGAGTTAGGAGTCTTCTAACATTTAGCTGATACATTAGTGGGTAGCAATTCTGCTCCAGGGATGTTCAAAGTAGTTCATCTACCAGTTGGGAATCATTATAGGCACTAGAACTGAGGGTTAGGTAGGAGAGAACAATAAGGGTTTGTCAAAGTACCATGATCCTCCTCCCTCCCACAGCCAAACGTTTCATAATCTTTTGATACCTTTTTACAGCTCTGCCTTTCCTAAGAAAACAGCACTCCTAGGTTACTCGGATGTTTTCAGTATGCATCCTAAAGGACCTATCTTGAGGTTGGATTCAACTGTCATAGACAGATGTGACCTGGCAGTATGTATTTTGACCAAAACGTTTTAAATCTTCCTATCTTCTCTACAGAAAAAGTAGTACTGTTACTTGGTGTATATTCTTACCAGGTAGTTGGGGTGAGAACAACTTGCTAAAACATTTGCATTTGTATCTCTGTACTGGGTAAGCAAAAGTGACATTAGATCTCTGGGATTGCTTTTACACTGGGAGAGATAAGGCTGTGCTTTGAAACTGTAAATTCACAGTGGAGGAAGGATGATCACACTGGGAGGAATGGAAGAACGTGGTCAAAAGTCAGGAGAAAGCAACTTTGTTCCTGTTGAGCCGTGCTCAGTTATTATCGCCTGATTATTTTACCCTAGCAATCTCACCTGGACATACACTGAATTTTTCCTGCTTTTCTCTATAGTCTCGAAGTTAAAACATTTTCCAAAATGTCCAAACAAACGGCTAATTTCATTGCACTTCTGTCTGCAGGCAGTGAAATAAAATGTGATTAGCTAGCCGAAAATGTGTAACTTTTCAATCAGTAGTTAATTCAGTCCCAGAACCATATTCATATAGGTTCGAAACAAGATTGACCTTCTTGTTTATGTAATCTGTACATACAATAAGTGCCTGATTCAGTAACAAGCTACTCAACAATGTAGATTTTCTGAGACCCAGGAAAAGAAGCAAACTGTGAATAGACCCATCACCTGTGCGCTGCTAATGCTCTGAAGTTTCTGCATTTGAAAGGGGAAAAATTATTACGGGAGACAAATTCCCCACGTTATGGAGAAGACAAAATTCTCATGGTCAATTTTGGAGCAGCTGAACGGAGAGCTGTGGGAACAGGGAGGGTTAGGCTTCTCACGGCTCTCTGCCGTCGTTCCCCATGGCTGTTGTTGTCTCTCAAGGGACTTTACCCCAGAACAGACACTGGGAGGTAGTTGGGACAGGGGACCCTCTGGGCTCTGCACCCACCGAGGCGCAAGAGGCGTGCACGTAGCGGGATGCCACTTGCCTTTGTGTTCCCTGCCTCTCAGAGCTCTGGCTGAAGGCAACTGAATTATGGCCATTTCTCTGCCAGTGGCAGAAATGGAGTAGGATTTATCTGATTTATCTTCAACGCGGAAGAGCCCTCCCTGAAGGTCCAGTCAGGATAGGTGCTGGATATCCACAGCTCTCACCGATAGCTGAGCGAGCTGAAGTCATCCTGCACCTCACAGAATTGTCTTCGTTGTGAAAGACCTCAGGGTGCCTGGAAGCTTTTTGGCTTTCTGTGATGTGTTGGATACTCGCTGCTACCTTCAGACTGGAAAGGTTTGATGGCAGAGTGGAAACAACTAGAAATCCACGGGTATTAATTCACCTATGGCTAGAATTTAGTTTTATATGTACTGTATTTTTGGTAAAATTTGGGGCTTTCTGCCCATAGTTTCAAAAAAACCTTTTATCTTTAACTTCGTATATCAAATATGTAGTAAGAAGCTGAATTTAACTCCTCAGAAATGTATCAGCTGATGAAAACACCATTACTTCTGGTCACTCGGGATTTGCAGCACGTGAGCCAGGCTCTGCCTGGCCCGCCTGCCTTTTCACCCTCTGTGCGTGGGGGGAGAGGAGCCGGGGGCTCCACTCTCCCCAGGTGACAGCCCCGTAAATCGGGGGCAGTGCTGTCCTGTTGAATCTGTACCCAGATGGGGATGGACTGGGAACCATAGTGCTGACAGAGGTGTGAATCCTCTCACCTCGTCTTAATGGGGTGTTAAATTAAAAAACTTAGTTATGACCATATAAACACTGTTGTTCAGACAGTTGTCCACAGCACACAAACCTACCATGAGTCATTGAACACATGCGTTTTACAGTATATTAAAATATTTATATTGTTAATGTGTAATATAATAGAACCTACTGGATTTATTTCTAAAGTTTGGAAATGCGTTCTGTCTTTTAAATTACTACTTAAGTGTTTAGTTTATTGATGTGTGGTGTCATTTATAAATTCACAGCCGTCATATAAGGCTTATTTAGATTGAACACGGGCTTTATTCTTCAGAAATGCCTGTGAAGTGCATTATCATTTTCTTCTGTTTTAAAGGATAAGTTTGAAGAGTATGCATATATCTTGCAACGTACTGCTGAGCTGCTTCTGAACAGGATAGCTCCAACACCTTTTCATGGTCTGGGAGTAATAGGTTTTGCCCCATTCGTTTTCTTGGAAGAATTAAGGGTGTTATCACAAAAGGTAGATAAAAAAAAAGAAGAGAGCACCTGTGTCTCCCCAGCTGCTCATATGGAGCTAAGGTGCATCAGATAGAATCTCACACTAGCAGATCTGATAGGTTTCATTGCAGAGCTGCCGTGCACGTGTGATTGATAGGTAAGTATGCAGCAGATGCTTTGTAGCCCAGCTAGGCTACAACACACCCCGGACTCCTCGGACTTGCTGGGCATACAGAGATCACCTGCTTGTTGTAGGGTTTGGAAATTGGTGGATTGCTTCGTTAGCTTTGGTGTCATGTGACTGAGCAGCCTACCAGGAGCTGCTGACTGTAAGCCTGCTCCTGTTTCTCTTCCCCTCTGAGGAGCAGTGGGGGTTCTTCCTCCTTTGGTAAGGACTCTTCCTCAGATGGGGAGCTCTGGCTTCTCGCAGGAATCAGCTGGGAGAGTATCTTCTGTATTCAGAAGGTGTTCAGAAGAGGTTTATCAAGGCAACTCAGAGAAGGTCCCTCAGAATGGAGCTTGGCGCATCCCTCTCCTACGTGGACTTGTAATTTTATAAAGCAGAGAGTGACCTGGAGGGATAATTCATATTTTTTTTAAATGCTGCTCAGTTGGAAACATTTCCCAGATCTCAGACTACCACTTAAATTTGCCTGACAGTCCATCAGGAGCAGCCAAGGGGGACTCTTAGCTTTTGGGGGCTTTTTTTTGGTGTTTTTTTAAGTGAGCTATTAGGGATCTTTACCTGTCCCATCAGACAGCAGCTTTCTGAGTTCAGGCACAGCAGGTATTTGCCAGTCCTCACTGGGCCAGTGTCAAATAGTAGCATCTCCTGGTATATGAGGAGGCTTCTTCAGGAAAGGGCCATTTGTTCCAAAAAAAATTAGAAATTCTGAAGTTGTGAAAAAAGGAAAACTGTGAGATACGGCTGGCACGCTTATTTTGCCATCAGTATGTATATTTAGCCTGCACTTATGTATACTAGGACTGATTTTTCTTCAGACCTCGTAATGTCCCATACCTCACGTAGCCTCTCTCAGAACTCTTAGGGTGAAGTTGGTATCAGAGTTGAATTCTGCCTTGCTCAGAGAGCTGGGCCAAGGCCTGTGTAGTCCCACTTGGGTTCTGTAACCGAAGCTGCCCAGAGCGTTCGAGGGCTCTGTGAGTTTTCTCCAGAACCTGCTTACCACCTTCTCTTAGCAGGGAGGAAAATGCAGAACCTTTTCTGATTTTGGATGTCTCTGGACAAGCTTTGGAGTAGGAGAGTTATTCTCCTTCAGATTCAGTCTTGATTTCGTTCCTTTCAACATACTTGCTTAATCCCGCTCACATGTAACTGGGATTTTTTGTCTGTAATAGTATTTGTTTTTATTTCTGTAATCTCTGTATTGTTTGCACAACTGCTGTCAGACTCTTGCCTGCAAGTACTGCAGGATAATTGCAGAATGCCTGCATAAGTAATTTTTTTTTTTATGAAATCAAGCCTTGTCTGCTTGTAAAATTATTTTTAGTCACTGCATAAATGGACTTCATTATATTTAGTCTGCTACCAATTATTCACCTTTCCCATGAGCTAAAAAGGAAAAACACAACAGAGAACCATTCAGTTGTAGCACTTTTGGCACAATAGTGCCCGTATGATTTTTATTTTGCAAGATCGCGTTTTCGGAACCTTGGCATTTCACGTTTCAGTCGTTAGCATTGAGCTGTTGTTGAGGTGGTAGTCAAAAGAGTTTACCTAATTGATAATACCAGCTCGGGCATTGTGTTGCTGTTGATGTTGAGGCCCCGCAACTAATCTTTACTTGTGCAGTGCGTTCCTTTCTACCGCATTTCTGTGATATTAATGGTGTATGGTAGTGAAAGAAATGTGTTTTATTCTAGAGTCTAACCCTGCTGTTATCAAAGTAACTTCCAGCTTATTAGTGACAAAGGACTTTTATCCTTTGTGCTGCCCTATTCGCCAGTGCTTCCTGAATTAAACTGCTGTTTCCTGTTCTTTATATGCATGACCACATCTGGGTAGCTTGCTCACAGCCCTGCTGCTTAATAACAATCACCTTCCCTTTCAGTCTCTGTTGATTGTTTCTAATTCACTCTGACAGATAGTGCCTGACAACTTGCCTGCATTTCCCTCCCTCCGTGACCTGAAGTTACTCACAGCACTTATATAGTCTGTCATTTTTAATATTTGATTTCATTTTAAGTTATGTGTTTTACTGAGAAGATGAAACCGAAAAAAAAAAAAAAGAAAAAAAAAAAAAGGAAGGGGGGGAAAAAAAGGCCAGTAATGGAACATAAATTTAACCCTTCTTACTATACGGGGCACACCATACAAAAGTCTTTTTGTGTGTATGCTATGTGGCTATCTTCGGCTCTATATAATAATGCTGTTGCTGTATTTTTTTGTGAGCCTAAACCTTAATGCTATATTCTTTCAGTTAACTGGAGCTTGATCGGATTTTATGTAAGAACTTGTTTCTTTTTTCTTTTTCTTTCTTTTTTCTTTTTTCTTTTTTTTTTTTTTGGCAAATAGCTCGTAATTGGACATCTTTCTCAGGCTTAGTAGTGGGATGTGCAGGAAGAAATGAGTTCTCATGGTATTTAAACAATAGCCTCAAGTAGACCGTCACCATTTTTAACATGCCTTTCTTTTCACTTGTGTTTTTATTTGTCAGTGAATACAGATCAAGCTGGCTCTCTAGGATAAGGCAGTTGAGCCACAGTCTGTCTGCTTTTCAATTGCCCCTCATTTTCTTAGATCAGAGGCCACAATATATCTAGAGAGGTGGATAAAACTTTAAGATATGCCATTCATTCTGGCTCTGTCTCATGGACAAGCGTGTTACTCTTGCTGTCGTTGCAAATTGGCATTTGTGAGTTTCGGGGGGGGGGTGGAAGGTGGGTTACACTCTTACGTATGCTAAAGAAATTACAGATTCCTGATTTTCAGTCTTCCTTGTCTACTCTTTTGGCTTTATGTCATACATCTTCTAGGCAGCATCTTACTTGGCCATCGGCATGTGCACACAGAGTAGATAGCGTGGCTTGCCTGGAAGGAGCAGTGACTACAGGCCATGCTTGCTGTACCGAGATTACAACCACGTTGCTTCCATGGAAAAATAAAAAAGAAAGGCTCTGAACTTTCCAACTGTTGAAGAGTGTTTTCTGCTGTGACTCTGGTGAGGCAGTGGACGTTCATGTGGACTTCTGTGTTTACTCATTCAGGCAGCAGCAATGGAGTGCTACCAGAAGCAGCAGGAATTAAGAGTCACTCCAGTATGGCACCTGCCTAAACCACAGTTTCTAGTCGAGTTCGTTTAGCGCCCACATTTCTCCTCCAGCTCTACATCTTAAGTATGAGACAGAGTTGACTGAATTTGTATGATTTATAAATTTCATTGCCTGTGCAAAGAAAGAGCGATGATGGATTCTGAACTTGCTTGAAGATTTGATTCCGGTCTTTTCTGTAGTCCACAGTTTGCCAAAATACTGGATTTCAGCCTGTAATTAAAATAAAATCAGATTATATAGGACTTCCAAGTCTTTGCAAAATATTTTAGGCTCATCAGTGTGAGAAGGGTAAAAACTTTGGAAGCAGGGCTCCTGGTGGTCTGTATGTGGCTGTTGATGGCAGATTGCCTCTGGGATGGGCTGCGATACTCAAATCCATTTAATAATTGGAGAGTATCTTTTCCTCTGAAATATCGTGTGCCTTGTTGTGTAAAAGTTGTTGGCAAAACTGTCGTGACTTCGGTGGCAAAGATCCTGAAAGGCCTGAAACGATGTGGGTTTGGGGTGGCGTTTTATTTTGTTCACAAAACATCTGAGAGCAGATAGGCATTTCCTCGTGTCGCTTCGTCGCTGAGAACCGTGTGCAGTGTTCTTCATGGCCCAAAGCTTGGGCTGCCGACTGTTTGCACTGTAAACAGCTTGGAGTAAATATGCACCATCTTGATTAGTTGCAGAAGTCACATGCTGTTGTTTATGTTGCCTCATTGGCTAACAGATGTAACTGGAAGCAGATGCCTCTCCTAATACTCTCTAAAAGAAAATCTTTACTAAACGGACTTGTAGCTCATCTCCCCCTTGCAGCGTTG
>WUAM01000029.1:206160-216572 GCA_024336885.1 Actenoides hombroni
CTTTGGCAAAAGAATTAACTGGGAACAGATGCCCTCTCTAATACCCCTCAAAAAAAAAACTTTACTAAACGGACTTTGTCCCCCTCCCCCCCCTTCAACTTTTGGTTTCCAGCCCCCCCCCCCCCCCCAATCAAATATCAACAGTCAGTTCATACCTTCTTGGTTCATACCTTCTCCCAGCCTTGGCTGCTGCTGAGCTTGGTACCTGAGGTCTGACCGCGCATGAGTCGGACGAGGTCCTGGCGCCCTTGGGTTTGCTGGCAGCGCTGCCGTTGGTGGCGGGAGGAGGGGGATTCTCTGCGGAGGCGCGGCAGCCTCCTCACCCTGCCGGGATAAGGCACTGCCTGCTTCGGGCACACCCTGGAGCCCACTGCTCTGCTTGCTGCTGGGTGGGGTTTCACAGGGAGTCACAGCCAGCCTCTTAGACCGGCCAAGCCATGAGGAGCTGCCGTGTTTCAGCGTTAACTGTCCCATACACAGCTCAGGGTTCCTTTGACAAGTCACTGGAGCTCCGTTTTTTCACACATGTTCCTGCTAGAGAGGCTGGATTGCCGGAGTGCTCGAAGATGAAATGCAAAAGAGCAGGAGCAACACAGGGCAGAACAACGTTTGGGACATGGGTGAATGTATGTGAGAAGCGGTTCTCAATATCTCTTCATCCCTGATGGGAAGGAAAGCTTTTGTTTAGGTTTCCCTCAATGCAGTTTCTTTCCTGGGACTGATAGCTGTACTGTAATTTTTCCTAGACTATTTATGTGGAAGGGGGACTAGATGGAATAAAGCTTAGATTATTGTTGCTCCATTTCACTCTGGTAAAAGTGCTACTGGGGAGAACACAGGACCCTGGCTGTCCGTGTTCCATTAGGTTTGTATTTAATTATGGTTCTTCCTTTTTCTCCAGGCACTCTCCAGCTTCCTGGACCACACACTAGAATGTTTAGCTGGTCACTGTTTTTTGCAGTCCTGCTGAGCACCCTCCATTCCACCTAAAGTGAATGGGAATTGCTGAAGCTCAGCACTCTCTAAATAAAGGCCCCTATTATCGATGTCACTGTTTGAGATAATAACTTGTGCCATGCATAAAGAGTGAAATCACTGTGCTTTTTTAATTCCTTCATATGAGATTTTGCTACTCTTTACTTTTCTCTACTGCTCAATGGTCCAGCTAGATAGCATGGCTTTTGAAATAGGCAATGCCTCTCTAATTAGGCACCATTGCAGTTACTGATGGATTCAGACAATTTTGTGCTCAAAGTTAATGAATGTTGGCTTTGATCAGCCTCTGACTGTGATTGGTAGCAGTAGTTTTATCCACGCTTCACGCGAGTCACCCAAACCTCTCGGTCATACGGAACTGAGCTAACAGTCTCGCAGGGAGAAATGACAAACATCTACTAAGTGAGCCATTGTCAGAATGTACCATGTGCAAGAAACCCAGCCTACCTGGCTCCTCAAAGAGATGCGAGCCAACTACGGGGACCCGCACGCGTTTCACCTGAACCTGCAGCACGCGGGCAGAGGCGGTGCCGCGAGGGCTGCGCGCCCAGTTGGGTCCAGGACAGGTGGCTTCCCCCCCTGGCTCTGCCGCCTCGGCGCCGGGAGTGATGTTCTAGAAGAGGTGTCAGGCTCAAGTAAATGAGGCTGCCTTTAATGATCTCCACAGCTGTCTCTGTCTCCTCTCTGCAGGCTTTCTAGATGGCTGTCCCCCACCTCTCCCACGCTGCTGCTGCTGCTGCTGGCCGCGGCGCGGGCTCGGCGCGGCAGAGCTCACGGGGAGGAAGCTGAACCTCTGTGACCGTGGGACTGGTGCTTTCCCCGTAGGGTTTTTGACGAATTTGCATGAGGTGATTATCCCCTCGTGCACGTCTCGGGAAGGCAGGTAACTCCACGTTGTCAGTTTTCCATCTGTGGCATGCGGATAATTATACTTTTCTGCCTCACATGGGTGTTGTGAGCACTAATTAGTTAATGTCTTTTCAGCACTTTTATCTTACAAATACTAAGCAGTTATTGCTATAATTATTATTTCTTATTATTTTGTTGTTCTTCAGATAAGAGATTTTGGGCACTCGGTTATGTCTGAGTATTTGAAAGTATAGCTTCCTATACGTTAAATGCCAGCGTTCCGGTAACGCTGGGCGGTCTCTGTGAAAGGCTTGGCAGTTCACAGAGCCACCCCGACTCAGGCAGCCTTTTCTTTAAAAATGTGCCTCTGAAGCAACAAGATCATACTACCAAAGACAGAAATCCAGTGTCTGTAACATAATAAGGCATAACACGGTTTACATTAGTTGATTAATAGTGCATGCTTTGGGTGTGCTGCGAGCACTGGAAAAAACTCAGTTGGCTAGAGGGTATGTGGCTTTGGACATCAATAGCTGAACTACAGCTGTGTCAATTCAGCAGTGTGGTATTCCTGAGTTTGTGCCAGAAGCACTGGACTTCTGCAGAACTTTAGGTTCTCTCGAACCCCAAATTTAAGTAAAACTTTTAAAAAAACACCACCCAACTTAAGCACAACTTAACAAAGTAAAGATTAACCCCTTGGATTTCTTGCGATTCGGCGTGGAAAGCACGTGCCTACCAAGGGTCATCCAGAGGATGTTGAGTCTGGGCACAACAGTGCTTTCTCAGCTACAGAATCCAACCCCAGGATTCCCTTGGTCAAGCAAATTCCCTATGCTCTATATGCCGTAATTTTTAGGTCTGGAAATCCTGATTTGGCTCTAGGGAACTGAAAAGCAACAGTTGTTTTTTTTCTCTGAGAAGGGGAATCCTGATGTGGGAAAGCTTCTTGCAGAGGGAGGACTCAGCTTCTGTAGCAGGCTTACTTTTTCTGGGCTACTGTAGAAGCTCTTCCAGGTAGTCCGATGACAATATGGAAGGGTAATGGCATGAAGGGTTCAGCTCCCAGACAGAGAGCACAGGCATGGGAATGAAATTCTTCTTATGTACAGCCGCTTGGAATTGGATGCAGAACAAAGCAGATCTCTGGCAAGCATCTGAAGGACTGATTGATGGTGGAGCACTGTGGGGGGAACAAGTGGGGGCCGACAGGTAGGGATGGGTGGCTTGAGAACTATAGAAAGCTGCAAATCGTCAACTTCTGGTCCAGGAAGACCAAGAAAAAGGAACGCAGCTCGAGCCTTAAGCCATCTTTTTCTTGGAGCCTCGTAAGGATCCATGAAGGCAGGGCTGTAATTGGATTAGAGTTTGTGTGGAGGCACAGAGCCCCTCTGCAGATGTCCTTGACTGGCTGGCCGCTTCCCTCGCGGAGCAGCTAGGAATTTGCTGGTGAGGAGAGGGCCGTGGTGCTGGGCTGTCGCAGGAGAGCACGCTGTCCAGGGGAGCTCCTCTGTGCCAGTTTCCTGCTCTGTGGCCACTCGTTCGGGTGAAGTGGCTAGCTGATCCCAGACCACGCTGGCAGCCGTGTGCCGGCACGGGGCCGGGGGACACCGGGGCCTCGGGCGGGAGCGAGGTGTGGAGGTCTGCTGGGGATGTTAGGGAGGAGGCTGGGGCAGGGGTCAGTCTGCTAGGCCGGTTGGGGCTGCCAGGTTAGTCCTCTCAGCAGCAGGCAACTGCTGCCCTGCTCAGCTGGCTGCATCACGTCAGGATTTCTTCCGTTCCCAGCCCTTCCCACGGGATTTGCTGTGGGAAGGTAAGATCTCCTCTATACAATAAGCTGTCAGCTTTCTGACAGCTATATAGTGCCTGCACTGGTTTGTCTGCAAGTGAGGATTTTCAAGTTAAGTCTGTTTCTTACTGAGGATTGTCTGGGACTGACTCTGAAAACAGAAGTAGCCTTTTTTGACTGGTTTTTTGGCCATGCCTCTGTTTGTAGAGCTGTATATGATGTAGGTAGATAACGTAGGCGAGTCTCGCAGCTCCCGCGTAAACTGGCAAGGTTTTCTTGCGGAGTTGGAACCACAGTTACAAAATTCTTAGGCTTTGGTTAATTCAGCTCTAAAAGCGCTTTAAAATCTACAATTAAGATGGGAATAATTTCCAGCTAAATGCCTAATTAAATACAGAGAGGATATATATTTTTGAAATGTGACAACTCTTTTCTTTCAGTTGCCCGTGCTTACATACACACTCTGGTATTTTATGGCTTGCACCTGAAGTCACTTATGCACTGTGCCCAGCAGCTATATGACTATCCATTTATGTGACCTTGTAATCAGTTTATTAGTGTTTTAGTGCCTCGTTGCTGTTATTTTTATCAGCCTGAGCTACAAGTTAATTTCCATGGAATTTAGTAAACTAAAATTGAAAGTAGTAGTTCACTGAAAGTTATGAAGCAATGGTTACGAAGCAATGGACACAGTCCAAACATGGCATGTTTTCACCAGCCTTCAAGGAAGTCACAACATAAGCTCTAGTTTTGTTGGGTATGGGTTGTTTTGGTTTTTTAAAGTGTTAATTTTACAGTTATTTTTACAATGTGTTTCCAGAAAGACAAAGTTTATAGGGATGTAATATTGTAGTAAGCGAACAGATATCTCTGCAGGGGAAAAAAGTTGCTACATTTTAGAGCAAACAAGTCCTTTTTCTGATCCTAAAATCTTTTTTCTTTCCCCACAGCTATACTGGCTGCTCAGGTAAAAGCTCTTCCATCTTTGTGTAACACTTGTCATTCTTGGAACACACGGTTCCAACAACACACCTACTACACACTGTAAACAGTTTATTTAATCTGTGTTAGAATGAAACACTGTTTTAAAAATTAAATGCATGGATTATCTAGAGAGAGGCTTTTTTAGTACCTATGATGGTAGCACACAACATTTCTGAAGAGGCCGTTGTGCTTCATTTTGTGGCTGTCATCAGGCGTTGCTTTGTTGTGGTAAATAAACGTGAGGAAAAAGCCAACTTTCCAAAGCATTCCCAACTGATAGGCTTATGATACTGTGCTCTCATATCATAAAAGATTGGGAAACACAAGAAACCAAACCAGACTCTATTAATTAAGCCTGGACTTGTATCTTCTCCTCATGTTTTTACGGTTTTAGGAAGGGACAAACCCCTTGGTGTCACCCATGAACGTAGATGAAGTCAAAGCAGCCCACGTTTAGTTGGAGCAAGAAACACCAGAATAGGCTGGGTCTCTATTATAGGAAGTTTGTTATTATTGGTATATAAACTAGCTGGGGGCTTAAACACAGAGCAGGTGGGTAATTTAGCTGGCTCCTGGAACCAGTTAAGAAAAAAAATAATAAAATCTTATGTTCTGGCCACAGTAGAGTACTGGTCATAGCTGAGAAACTATGATAGGTTAGATTGTACCACACCTGTGGCACCTTCACTGTTGTAAGCTGTGTAGGGTGTAGAAAACATTAAATCCTCTCATTACTGCCTTACATAAGACAGACACTTCAAGCAGTTCCACATTTATCTGAGATTACCAGTTAAACTCATTAAAAAGCAACTGGGGCCTGTGCACTCAATTGGATGTTTTCAGGATTTTGGTGTGCTTCGTGATTAACAACAGTATGGCTTTGATTGGGGAGATGACATTTTGGGGAAGACTTACACCATCTAATTTCTTGTTTGCTGAGTAAGTCCAAGGTGGCAGGTACGTTGTTAGCTCTCTTAGCTTTTGTTGGGAAAGCTAAACTTGTGAAACTGGAACTAGAGTTTTGGGGTTTCTTTGCCTTTTAATTTGAGGAAGAAATGCACCATTAACGCTCTGGGTTTTAGCCAGACTCGGGCTCTGACAGCAATTACAGGCAACTGATGGAATAAATTGTTTGGAAACCTCTTTATCATTAATGTTTCTTTTTTTTTGTTTGTTTATACCAAGTCAATGAGGGAAAGAAACTTTGACTTGTAACCAGGTAGCAGTACATTGAACTTCCTACCACCAGTGTGCAGGTTTTCTCTGTTTTGTTGTTTATTTTTTTTCCCCTGGTTTTACACTTTTTCCCGTTAAGTTGCACACTTGTTGCTACTGGCTCAATAAAACTTTACTAATTTCTTTAAACCCGGAGGTAGACTTTGCCTCAGAAGGCAACGGGGCCGTATTGGTGGATTCCTCTGTGCAGAAACATCGATGTTTTGGGGGTCAGAGCTGACAGTCGTGAGCTTCTGTGGACAGGGACTGTTTTCTTCTTTTGTACTCCAAAGTTATCGTCTTCTTAGCCGCAGCGCGCAGGGTCCCGGGTCTGAATCTGGCCAATATCAGCCAAGACATTCACGTGCTTCTGTAATACAAATAAGAATAATAATGGTATTTAACAGTGCTTTTTTCATAAATCAATCAAAGAAGTCAAAGCAGCAGGCATAACTAATATTACTTATACTCAGATAGGGCTACATCTCTTTCATAAAAAGTGGTTCTCTGCAATATTTAACCATTGTTGGCAACAATCATCAATATTAATCCTTAACAGCAACATGATAACCAAGCTAGCAGATAAAATGGCTGTTAAAAAAGTAGGAAAAAAAGGAATAATAGGATTGTGGAATTTTAATATTCTCTAGCTATTTATTAAAAAGCGCTTATTTTGTATGTGTTTATTTCTAATAATCAACTGTAACATTACTTTGCAAAAAACTGTAATTGCTTCTTAATTTCAAATCCCAGCTCCTTTGTGCTGTATACAAAGGTAGGATATTTCTGTACTTATTGTTCACAGCACTCTGTGTAAAAAATCACGTTCATTTCAAGAAGCTGTTATGGTATTGATTCTGGTAAAGACTTCCATTAACTGACCAATCTAAATCTCATAAGTGATGTCAGGATAGTTATGCATTTGCTTGGTTCAAGTATTCAGCCATTATGTTAGAATGCAGGCAGTGTCTGAATATGGCTGTTAAATTATTTCTAAATACCGAACCAGAACAGCTTAACAGTTCTGCAGTTTGAGACTGACACAGAAATGACAATCTGCCACCTCTTTGTTTTTTAAATATTAACGTTGTATTGGGATAGTATTTTTGGAGTAAAAACCTGTGGCACGAGAGGATAAGTGACATAAACAAAGGCAGCTGGGCTGCATGAAATAATGGAACAATAAGGCCCTTACAGCCGTTCTCATCACTCCAGTATGTTAATTAGCATTCTGTTGTGGCCGCAACACTGAAAACATGTAATCTGTATTGGTGTACTGTACAGCTGTGAACACACATTCTTTTTTGTTAGTCCCTAGAGTTAGCCTTGCCATTGGCATATGTGTGTGGGCCAAAAGTCAAACCGTCGCCGCTAAAATACCACGCTAGAGAAGCAAAAGAGGGCTTGCTTTTATTTCTTTCCCTCCTAACCTGTGATGTAATCTGGTTACACAGCTTCTCGGCTGCGTGCTGAGCCCTCTGCCGCGTGCAAAAGCGCACGCGTGTGCAAGGCCCAGCTCACAACCTGAGACGAGGGGTTTGGGAAGGTAGAATGTGCTATCAATAAATACAAGCTCTTTCCTCGGTAGAATAGTTTGCAGAAGTCCGCCAGGAGAAACGTTACAGCTGTATTTCCTTCTCCGTGGGTAAAGCCGCTTGGATATTTCTATTTGTCATGTTATTAAAGAGAAATAGTTCGGAAATCATCAGTGCCGCGGCGAATTCAGCTGCACGGGCAGGGAACACTTGCATTTATTTTTACTTTTTTTTATAATTTTGATACAAATATGTCCAAAAAAAAAGACTCGGTGAAAACAAACCGAAAGAAATACATTAAGGCAAAAAGTTTGGCATTTATATTGCGCTCTAAAAGAATTCACACTGAAGTCTGGATCTCTGCCCACGGTGTCCACGCTGACCCTACGCGAGCAGGGGTTAGAGGAGAGCGCCTAAGGATGGTTTGGTCAGATGGAATTCATTCCCCATCTGAGGGGATTGGTATCTCTTCGTAGTGCCCCTGTAATTTAAAAGCATGGTGACCTCTTCTAATGCACAGGTATTTACCTAGCAAAGGAGCCTACCTTTTGGAACAGAAATTAGGCTTAAAATTAAGCAATAAGATTAATAATATTTCTTCTTGAACGTGCTTATACGCAGCAAGTATTCACTTGGCAAACCTGTTTGCTGCTCTCCATTTATTACTTGGTTGCAGTGGTCTCTGTACTCTCACAAAAGGAAAAAAAAAAAAAAAGGAGGTAGGAAAAAATTTTCTTAGAAAATAACTTGCGGTGCTCTTGGGTGAATGCATCCTTTATCCATACTCAGATGATAAGAGTGAAGGCTTAGCTCATATTTCTGCACTAATCTACTTCAAACCTGATCTTGAAAAATTACCCTCATTCCACAAAGAAAAAACAGCATTTAAGTCACCATGCTGATCAAATTTGGTTCTGCTTTTTGACTGTGGAAGGAATAAATTGTTTGGCGATTCTGTGATGTGAACCAGTGTCCACTAGGGAACTGAGTAAGTTTGGGGGGTTTTGTTTAACTTCTGTCTGTCTGTCTTTCTTTCTGTCTTTCTTTCTGTCTTTCTGTCTGTCTGTCTGTCTCTCCCAAGTAGACTGTAACTCTTAACAAGACAGACACATTATTATAACCCCGTATTTGTATGCAAAGTATGGAAAGGTTAAAAGCCCCAACCCTTAATACTTCAGCGTGGTTTTGGACTCGAGATAGTAAATATTTAGATTTCACGCTTGCGTTACTGTTTTTATGGAAATAAAAATCAGGAATGCTGCTTTAAAAGTTAAATTTCTACGGAAGTAAAACACAGGCTGTCAAAAGGGGAATAAGAACAACACGGCAAACGTTAGCAGCTATCTCTGAATTTGTCTTTAGTGGTAAAAGTCTATAATTAATAGAAGAATTTTAGCTCCAGATGTGGCTATACTATAATAGAGCCTTATAAATGCTAGAGAAAGAAAAATTGCTTGGAACGAATGAGAACCAAATCAAGAGCACACCTGGGTTTGACAAAGATTGCATTTACTGACTGCTGTGCTATCACATTACAGAGAAAGACCAAGTCTTTGGGAGCAGCTGTAGAGAAAGGCCTGGCAAATCTGCATGCAAATAGCAGCACATTGTTAACTTAATCAGATGCCGAGGAAAAGATGTGCCAGACCATGAGGATGATCTATAAACAAGTACGGAGTCCAGAGAGATTGTGAGGGCTAGGCAGATTAAAAAGGTAGACCGCCAGGGTTCTGTCCTTGGGTCAGATCCTCCTCTTGCACGTTGCCTGAAGGTTACTGCCGTTCGACCCAACTCACCGCCGCCGTCGCGGGAGCCCCTTGTAGTCAATGTGTCAAATAGTACCCGGGTCGTTCTCTGCCCAGATATAAATAATTACAGATTATTTGGGGAGTTTGGTAGCTCTTTGTTCCTTGGTGGTAGAGATACGGGTATTATTTTCTGAAGGAACAGTGTGTGATTTCATAACTCTCATTAAATAATATTACTGTATAAATGTCCCAGTGTAGCGAGATAAGGAATAGTGTGATGCACCGTAGAAAGAGACAGATCTTCTATTCAAAGAAAATCTTACTGGTAAACTGAAGTGCCCTGATGAAAACCACCTTCAAGTTAAAAGACACCTGCTCTTCGTATCATTTATTAATATTAACGGGAATATATGTTTAAAATCTTCTCCAAGTCTAATATCATAAAAAATAAAGAAGTAATACTATTTAATCACCCACAGCTTAATAGTGCCTTAGTTGTTTACTGCCATTGCACTAATTGCTCTGTACTAATGTGTTTTTGTGTGATTTCCAGTAGTGCTAAAAGAAATGAGATCCATAACCAATTAAATATAGTGTTTTTATGTTAAAAATATATCTGCTGTAGACTAGCAAATGAACAGTGGTATTCTTTTAAAAACAAGAGAGAGTTGGCAGTTGCATAGCTGCAGAGCAGTAGGTATTTTTCTTTGCATCTTTTCCACGGCGACATCGGAGTAATCTTTATGAATAAGCAAACTGCAGAAAGCTGAGCATTTTATATTATATTATGGGCCAGAACCTCCTCTCCCACAGTTATAAATCAGATGTAACTGTATTAAAGACAGAGGATTTACACCCGCCCGAAAGAGGTGGACTCAGGGCTTTTGTTTCTGCAAATGGCTTTTCTTTTTTTTCCCCAGAAATGCAACTTTTAAAACCTGAAATACAGCTTCATCTCAGACAGGCACCCGAGCATAAATATTTTGGCTGTACCTGCCGCGTGGCGAAGCTCGTACAGGGCCGGCCGTGCCGGGCAGGCAGCCCAAGCCCAGGGAGCTGCTTTGGGTCCCGGGCTCTATCGCAGGGAGCGGGACAGAAATGACGTTCAGAAGCTTGTAGGAAAGGAAGCGACACCGTTTATGTACTGTAGGGTGCCCTGCCAGAGGGTTAATTGAGGAACACTGTTGTTGGCTCCAGAAGGAGCTCGCTGCCCGAGACAGGGCACCGCAGCGGAGACTGCCAGGGTGAGCGAGGTGAGGGGAAATTGGACATAATAGCATTAATAATAATAATTAA
>WUAM01000029.1:216672-249172 GCA_024336885.1 Actenoides hombroni
GAGGTGAGGGGAAGTTGGACATAATAGCATTAATAATAATAATTAAAGACTAAGAGTAACAAAAGAACGCATAACTAATACACCAGTCTCTTGCTTTTTATTACAAAATTAATATTCATATGAATGCTATCAGAGCTATTCAGTATTAAACCGGTAAGACAAAAGCCACGTTGTAATATATTATACAGAATATTACAAGATGTTTGTTTCTGGGGATTTGGACCAGCTGAAAACAAACTTGAGAGCGCTACCAAATAATCTGTTCCCGGGTCTTCTGCACAAGGCCCTCGGTCGACGTGGGATCCCCCAGACCCACGGAGCAGGAATGCTCTTCGCTTTATATGGGGGGAGGTAATGAGATCAATTAGATCCTCATCCATTGAACTGTAGACAGCTGTTGGTGCATAATAATCATCATTAGAGATGGGTGAATGTGGGATACTTGATTTGCCAGACTACCCGCAGGTATTCTAAAAACGCCAGACTTAACTCTTGAGTATTTTGAGTACTTGAGGCCAACATTTTCTCTGAAGCCTCTCCTGGGACTGCTGATCATAAAAGAAGAAAAAGGTACATCTGAGAGCAAGGAGAGCTAAAAGGCTGCCAGGCTGTTTTTTCAGGGCCGGGAGAAAGTTGAGCAGCTAAACCCTGGGCAGCTGCTGGGTAAGCACAGTCCTCTCTTCAGGGCCACACCGAGCTGGTGAGCAGCTAACCCCAGCATTAGCCACCACCCCTGCTCATCACCCAGCCTCCTCTTCTCTCTTCACGACACTTGCATGGTAAGAACTGCATCCTTTTTAAGTTTGGGCTGATTCTCTCTCTGTCCATCCCATAATAGGATTGTTACCTGTTAACAAGGATCACCCCCATTCCGGTCGCATACCAATGCAACCAGTTTGCGTTAATGAGGTTAGCCTGGTTTTGACGTGGCTTTTTGGAGGATGGGTAATGCAAGTTTATCAGTATTCCAGTTTGAGCCTTCCAACCCCTAATGGGCTTTACAAGCACCGCTGGGATGTCCAGAACATGCAGCCGGTGTGTTGTGATCGGCATTGTTCCTGGTTAATAACGTCAGGCTGTTCTTTGAAGTCTACAGAAGCGCTTGTTGCGTTTGATACCCAAATATTGAAACCCTTATAAACCCCTCGGAGCTGCTGCTGTTACTCATGTGCATCCTTGCAGCTCCAGACGTTCTGCACTTGTAGCCTTTATAACAATTTCTATAATGGAGTCCTCCTTTGAGGCAGGGGGTGCTGCCATGCCAGTAGAGTAAGTGTGATGTATGCTGCTACTGGTTAGGTTTAATTTGGTAGTGTAAGGAAACCACCCACTTATTTTGGTGTGCTTCCTTATTCATATGTGCTCTTTAAAACAGGGAATGAGTTGCCAGTTTAAAATAATGGTATCTCCCTGGTTAAGTCATGGTAGGATTTATGGGAGTTTAATAAAAACAACCCAGCATTCACGGGATAGCGGGAGTCGGGATGAAAGCAGATATGTGCAAGAGAGAAAGCGCGTCAGGTGAGATGTTCTCAACCCTAATCCGAGTTTTTGACAGTGCTTCTGGCATATTCTTATGTCCTTTATTGCCCTTGTCCCATGTCTGGTTCTAAACCCATTCCTCACACCATGGGGCATATACACGAGCCACAGATTTGGCCCCGATTTGGAAACGTAATACTCGGGTACCCTGCAGATTGCTGGGAGGATTAATTGGGTAATGTTTGTACAACACTCGGAATATACAAAGTGCTGTATAAGTGCTTAGCAGTATTAAGTCCCCGTGCATCACTTAGGTATCCTCCATCTCGGCACAGACGGTGGTTTTTGCTCCTCTGGACTAGCAGAGCTTAGAAAGGAAGACAAGGAAATGAATGTTACGGTCCCAGCAACTGGCAAAATAATGCAAGTGGTGAAATGTGCTCTGTTCTGCATGCGCACAGATAATGTTTGGGTAGATGGTCACACAGTACCAGTCTGCAAATATTTATCTGTTTGCAAAGAGAATCTCAGCCTTTATTGCCTAACGCTGCAAAGCATTATTCTTGTAAACACCATTGGATTTCTCATATGCATAAAGACTATTTTTAAGATTAAGAGTCTGTGGAAAAAGAATCTAACATATCTTTTTAGATTAAATAGACCGTACTGGTTTTACGGCCTGGCGGGTTTTTGGTAGATCAACCAGTTGATTGCAGCTGAAGATTCATCTGCATAGCGGTCTTAGATTTGTGTTTATGATGTGTGCAGGAGCAAATTAAGCTCGGGCACTTAAAACACACTGAATACCCGAGTGGCTGGCTAGATAGCAGGTGACGGGGCGCTCGGAGTTCTCTTGGCTGGTTGCACTGTCATCACCAGTTTGGTTACAGCAGCCGCTCCCTTCTTGCCGGTCAGCTTTAGTTCCCGTTCTCGAATAATGTCTCTCATTCAGAGGAAGGTAAAGACAGCCAGCTTCTTGAAATCTGGTAAAATGGGAGAAATGGAAGTGATGAAAGAAGACATCAAGTGGGATGTTGTCTCTGTCCAGCATGGCTGAACGAGGCTTCAGACTCCAGAGACCTCACCATGCTTTTCATTCGAGATGTAGCAGTAATGAAGTATCACGAGGTGGAACCTCAGTATCATGTAGGGAAGAGCCAGCGATGACGATACGGTTCGGGGCCATGAAATTTCAATGCATTTATGAATCAGAAGACATTTTCCCTCTGTGGTTTTGGGTTCCTCAGGCTGTTCTCAGCCTCGGTCACCCCGTGAGCGCAGCAGCAGCAGTGCTTCTGGCAGTGCCCGAGAGCGTGCACATTGGGAGCAGGGGACTGCCAAACCCTGACCTCGGCTCTCCACTATGGGAAGTTTCTTTCTCCTTTTGATTTCAGACTAATGCCTAGTTCTTAAACGTAACCATACCGTGTTTGGTAGAAATGAAAAGAGGAAAACCGCTGCGAGCCAGTCAGCGCGGGAATGTGGCATTCTTACGGTCACTTGTCTTCTCTCCAGTGCTGTTGTCTTCCAAATAGAATTTACTTTCCTTCAGGTTTTTTTGATTCTTTTTCTCCCAGGGTGCCTGGCTATAACCCTGAATGAATGTATCTGAGAGGTGGTCCCAGTGTCATTCGGCAGTTATGCCTCCTAAGATGTAAAAGAACGTTGAAGAGCAGTGATGTGTGATCAGCTCAAGCAGTGCCACGTTTCTCCTCCCCTTCCTATACCAAAAGTTACAACGTATTTTGGTCACAACAGTCAGCAATTAGTATGAACCAAGCAACGTTATGGTTATAACTGGTTACAGGTTACAATTACAAAGGTTACCACTGTGAGGAAAATTAATTGGCATTATTTTCTTAACGTTTTTGCCAACTGCAAGAACCGAAAGAGCAGAAAGTTCTTTAATGTCATTCCCTCACCACTTCAGCTCTTCCCAGATAATTCCAGTCATTCATCTCTCCAACTCAGAAGCATTTTAAATTAAGCTAAAGGAGGAGGTGATCATCACTAAGTAATTATAATTATAATCGGAAGCAAAACTAGAAATGCAGTCTCCCAAGGTGATGCAGCTATTCCTGGGTGTCAAGGCAAATCTCCCTCTTCTCCATGCCCGCTGCGTCTGGACATGGAGGGCAGCTGGATTCTGACCCTGAAATGCAGTCATGTTTTGTGATAGTCTGCTGGTATCAGACGTGCAGCAGGATGGAAGCGGTTGGGATCTCCAAGTGTCTAGACCAAGAAACTCCACATATGTCCTGATATCACCAGTCACGATTGACGCTGGCATTTTTTTTTCTGATGGGCAAAAAGGACCCATCTTAGTTAAACTTCTTTTGGTTGGCATTGCAGTTTTTGAGCATACCTTATTCTAAAGTAAAGCAGCATTCATAAAATACAAGCTTGCAAGGCATGGAGCACGTGAAGTCAGAGCTTCAAACGGTGCTGCTGACCTGAACAAAGTATCTGCAGCTTTGTCTTTAACTCATCTGCCTGTACAAACATTGCATGGATGTGGAGTGTTCCGTTGCACGTAGGTACTCTCCATTGCAGTCCTCTCCAGCAGAAGAGGCTGCAGCCTTTTTTAGCACTGACTCTATACATACAGCATTGAGATACATGATGTTTGTCATCTTGACAGTCTACCGTGCAACCTCCTTGTATTTTTTTTTTGTGAGCAGCTTTTGTTGAGCACAGCTACTCCATCCACCTGCTTGGGGTTTTCTTTTAATACCGTGACTAATGACTATGGGGATGCAGCAGTAGAGAGCAAGTAGAGTGTACGGGACTTCAAAACTTGTGCTGCTTCAGAATTGTTCAGTAAGAGTCACAGAAACATAGCGAGTTGTAAACCTACAAAACTGTATTAATGACTTTACTGGGTTTTCCAGTAAGTTTGTTGCTGTGTTTCTGTTAGCAGAAGCACCTCTGAACGGTATCATGCTGTTTCCTGTGTTGCTCTGGGACTCAGGAGGCTAGATCATTCTCACTCATCTTGTAAATGTTTTGTTCTACTTCTGGGTACTCTTTTGACTGTCTTTGCTGATCCCGAAGTTTCACTTGGGTTGCGCCAAGTAAGGTCTCTCAAAGACGCTGCTGGCACAACTTTTTCATCTAAGCTTTCAGCCCGCGGGCAAAATAGATTTCTTTGCAGCCCTTTAGTCAAAAGAAAGCCACTGTCTAACCATGACCATTTCTACACTGCAGTGCACTGAAATCCAAATTCTCTGCTTTCAGCAATTTCCGCGGTCCAAAGTAGCAGGGATTTTTTTTTTTCGTAGCTGTGACATAGCTTGAATTCCCATCCATTATTTTCACAAAAAGCCGTGGCTCCTTTTTCAAAGTCCTGATTGGCAAAAATGTTGTGGATGGCTGTTTTTGATGATGATTATTTTTGTAGATGGGTTATTTGCTATGCTCTCCAAGTGCTCCCCGGGCTTTGACTCCTGATGATGTCCAGGCAATTGAGCTGGTATACCATAGCCCGTGTAAGTAGTCTCGTGGGAGACTTGTTTGCCTGCTCACTCACCTAAATTGGTGTTAGTGCAGTGTGTGGAGTGGAAAGACTCCCTTCAGTTGAGGCAGTATGTTCCAGACCAAGGATTTTGCTTTTTTTGTTTGTTTTACACGGTTTCCCTATTTAGAAGCTGCTGTTGCTGGGTGACTGCTGGCATTCTGCTGAATAACTTTAGAAAGCCATAGCCTGGCTGAATAGATCATGTCACAACTCTAAACATCAGAGGTAGCATTGCATCCGGTGTCTGTGGTTGGCTCTTGTTCTGTCAAGGCTAGAAAAATGCAAACTGGTTTGATAAGCACTTAAAACATCCTCTAAAACAGGAGCATGAAATAGGCAGGATTTGTACTCGGTGAGAGCTCTGTAACGGCAGGAGTGTGCACGAGCAGAAATTCCTGACCTCTACCAATGGGCTGTTGGCCCGTCTGCTGCTCGGAGTTTCTGCTGTCATCAGCCCTGCTGCCAGGGGCTGCTCTCGCCAGCTCTTCTAAGCCACGGCCAGCTTGCTGGGAGCACAGACCACTGGGCTCCTCAGTGCAGATTTCAAGCGGAATGGCAACTGGCGCAAAGCTCTTGCCTTGGCACCCTTCAGTCATCCAGGTTCCGTTCTTCATCCCTCTCTCCCCAGTTTTTCTCTTGCCTTGCCAAAAAAATGTGGCACTAGCAGAATCTTCCATTCTGGGCAGTTATTTTAGGCACTCTTTGCCAGAAGACCCAGAATTAGTTGCTTTTTGGTTTTTGTTGTTTGGTTTTTTTCTCAAATTAGTTCCAGAAAAGAATCTGAGAAAGGGAGACAAGAGGATGGATTTGTCAGCTTTGGTGTTGGCACTCTTAGGGCCATGTTTGCTGGCTCCTTTTGCCTACCTTGGGAAACTTCAGGGCAGTTGACTGAAGAATTAGTTTCTTTTGGGACTGCAGCCCTTGTTGTATCAACCCAAATGGCCTGTTTCTCTCTGGAGAACACAACAAATGCTAGCAGGAGCTTCGTGCAACGTGTTCCTCCAAAAGCAAACTGGACATGAACGTGGACTTTGGGCGTAACTCTTTTTCTCTGAAAGTTATTTCACCGAACAAAGGAAACTGAGAGCTTTTTGCCTTTGGAATAGTTCCCTGTTGAACGACACTGAAAAATCCAGTTTGATCTGAGACCCCTGCCCAGCCGCCTCAGAGTGACCTCCCAGAGCTGTTGATTTGCTTGCCTGTGAAGTTTGTTCCCCCAAACCTCACTTCAGAGCGGAGTTTGTTTGGAAGACCAAAATTGGTAGTCAAACGTACGTTTAGCACGCGAAACACCTGGCCAACGGCAGAACGAAAAAAATGTTCCTTACTACCTTTGGAATCTCTTAGTGAAAGCCATGAATTGTCCATTCTTCTCCTCCTCCAGCTTTGGTAGGAAGCGGTGTATTTAGTGTCCCTGCCTCTGGCTGCGAATAAGCGCTAGAGGTTGTCCCAGAAGGCTGTGGAGCCTTGGCTCTCCGCTCCCCGCTCGACCCCGCAGTAGCAGCTGGAGTTGCCCCCTGCTGAACTGAGCACAGTCCCAGGGGATACTCTGCACAGGAACGGGGGGCAGGGGGTGGGGGCTGCCCCTCGAAAAGCACTGGCTTAGTGGCAGCACAATTAGACTTTACTGTCTGTAGTTCCTACTGTACCTCTGAAGCACTTGTATGGAATGGATGCTTCAAATTAAGTATGACCTGGTTGTCCAATCCCAATTACCTAAAGAATCCCTCAATTTGCTTAACAATTCCCTTACAGCTATTATGGCTCTGACTGATTGTCCCCAGGACTCTCTTAGGCTTACAGCTAATGTAATTGATTCTTCAGTAGTAGCCTGAAGGGCCGTTTGGCTTCAACCATGGTCGGGGGATTTTTTTTTTTCTTCAAGCTAAGTTAAGAGAATAGTTATTTTTTTAGTTGTTCTGGTTTTGGAGGGTGAGGGTGGAGGGAATCATCTGGACACAGCTTGGAACAACAGTCCCTGCCAGATGGGGAAGTATTTTCCTTGGGCTCCCAGTTAAATTGGCTTTGGATAGAAGTTCTGTGTAGACTTCAAACCCAAATCTGGGTATTTCTGAAAAAGCTGTAGCGAAAGCTTCGCTTGATGTTTTCCTCTCTTTCTTCCTCTCAGTCAAGCTGTTAAGAATGTTTGGGGGTTTTTCTGCACCTGAAAGAGCATCAGTCATGACAGGTAGACGCACCACTTCGGTTGTGACAAAGCTGTCGATCCTCAAATGGTCTCGGATGGAACGACTGTGTACCAGGCTTGATTATTAGCTTATGGAAGAGGTCTTTGACACTGTAAAGCAGACTGTCTTTTCATCATCAAGGGCTGGGTTATAAAATTCAGTAGGCTGTGTTAGCAAATGGGCGTCAGCGAGGGCACTCATCGTATCTCATGCTGCCACGGCGGGATCTTGCATTCCAAGTTGAGTAGTAGCTTTCTTTTGGACTCTTTTCACTGGGAAAAACTGGATGGCTGAGAACACAAAATTCCATCAGAATCATTTCCACAACCCTCACCCCCTTTTTTTTCCCACCAAATCCCATAAAACCGTAACTAAAACACCCAGTGGAAGTAGCAGCAGATCAGTTTAAAACCGATAAAAGGAAATAATTCCCGACGCAGTGAGTGGTGAACTTCTGGAACTTGCTGCCAAGGGAGTTTGTAGAGGCAGACAGCATCAGCAGGCTCAGAAAGGGATTAGACAGATTCATGGAAAACAGCTCAATAAACAGATAATAATAAACAGGTCAATAAACAGCTAAAAAAATTGCCATAGCTTGGAGTCCTGAAGGGCACTCACTTCCTACATATCTTAGAATTTAGGGTGCCTTGTTGACAATCATAAGGAGATGCTCAGAATTTCTTTCTCAATTGCACAACTGGTATTTCTCCGTTTCTACTGGCCAGGCTATTGGAGAAAAAGTTCGTAGGTTTACACCACTGAGGTAAACCAGTACCACCTCCCTTTTGGTTTTGGGTTGGGTTTTTTTGTACCTTTAATTCCCTATGGAAAGAGGGATGTGCTTTATCTGGAGCCAGGAGGAGGGAGGAAGAGAAAGGGAACTGGAGTCTGTCTGAGCACTGGTCAAAGGGAAAGCTGACCATGAGTTGCTTTTCCACCTGAAATCCCTAAGGAAGGCAACGATTCCGTCAACGGGGGCTCTTCAAGGAATGAGTCACTAAAAATGTTGCGGAGTTTGGATCCGTACAGCTCTGGCAGGCTGTGAGAATGCTCGATTCTCAAAAATGTCCTCCAGTCCAGAACCATACCGACGTGTACCTCTTGCCAAGGCAGACTGGGACCTTCCAGGGCAGTGGTGGACCCCGCTGCGGTAGTAGCGCTCGGCCACGATCCACCCTCCCCACCCCCCAAAAAAGGCAGGCTGGGCAGAGTATATGTTGTCTATATTGCTTAATGTGTTTGCAAAAGATGATGTCAACATTAATTACTGCAACGATGCACTTGCCAACAGAGTAATGCACAATACTCCCCACCTCGCTTCCATGTGCAGTCCATTAATTAATGTCTTTACAAAATGAACCTTGTAAGTAACAATTTAGTCTTCATTCCTGGAAAATATGGTTTTGAAGAGAGTGCTCATGGTGAAGCAGCGGAAACGCCGGCTGCCCTTTGGTGAAGCACTCAGTATTGTCTGGATTACAGAGCACTATTTTTCCTGCACAGGGTAAGAGAATACTGTCCAAAAGCTAGGTTGTCTGTCCACCTCTCACAGAAAAGGCATAGGATCTTGGGAGGACTTCGTTCTCTTCAAAGATGGGTATCTCATTTGGGTAGATGAGATGCTGGAACAGCTGCGAATAGGTGAGCTAGAGCCTGTCCTAAAAAAAAGCCTAGAATAAACCCAGAAGGTGCAGGTTATATCATGTGCCAGACCATACCATAGTCTGGCAGAGAAATGGCTCCAGCCAGTACCAGCAGGATTTGCTTCAACGTTACATTTCCCTCATCCTTAGTTCTGTACCTGCAAAGTGACTCTGCATCTGCTTGAGATTTCAAGAGTATTAAACAAATGTGTCTGTTTCTCGATTGAAAATCCACTTTGATTCCCTCTTTAGCTGGTGGAACTTGTTGCAATGAGTGATTTCTAATGTACCAATGACCGCTGATTCTCTGCCTTATGGAAACGTTAAATACGGGAGGGAAAACCCCCCAACATTTCTGGTTAGTAATGTCTCTCACAGGCAGCACTGATGTTTTGCAGTCTTAATTTAAGAAGGTATTTCAGTCTGTGTGTAAGCTTAGGCAAATTCATACATCTCATGCAAAGCTGCAGAGCAGAAGGCAGCAAGTACCCGGCGAGGACACACCAGCAATGTTCATGTGGCGACTGCGTGCGTTCTGCTGGGTTATTCCCCACAGTTCCCATTGTAAATGCTTAGTAAACTATCTTCCTTCCTGTGCAGGAAGCCTTCCAAAGGAATTGATACCTCCCGACCTTTGAGAGAGCCCCTTGGGCATCCCAAAGGTGTGTGGTCCCCACGAGGGAAAGTAGGATTCAGGATACATAGGAACCGTCGACTCCCTGCCATGAAAGATCCCACACAATAAGCAGAAGGCCTGATGGTTGTGTTGAAAGTGGATGATACACAGGAATCGTGTACTTACTTTTGATGGTGATCCTTGCAGTTGCTTCATGCAATTTACAGTTGACAAAGAGGTTTTGTTTATAAACATTTTTGCCAAGGGTTTTTCTTGTTGTTTGTATTGTCAACTTCTGGACCCAAGCATCCCATATATTTTGCCTTTTGTTTAGGGAGCACACACACCTGACTGCAGGCCGAGTTAGAAAGAAAGGTGGTTTCTGTGCATTTTGCAGGTATGCTACTCCTCAGTATTATACAGTTAGTGATTTGAGTAGAGGTGGCTCCAGCTGAACAGAATTATTTCGCACATTTGGTATGTCGAGGCTGAAGGAATTAAACTGAGCCACAGCAGTTTTTCAGTGGCATGTGTGGATGTAACCAGGGTGCTTCCTCTGCCGAGAAGGATGTTCTGTGCAGTGTGTGTCCCCTCCCGTGTGCACAAGGACATTGTGTCTGCTCCCTGCTCCTCTCTGGTGAGGTGCACGCTTACCTGTGACAGGAAGCGGATTCGTCCCTCTGAACCCAGGATTCGTCCCTCTGAACCCAGGATTCATCTCTCTGAACCCAGGATTCATCTCTCTGAACCCAGGATTCATCCCTCTGAACCCAGTCTTAGCCTGCTGCATGTAACAAATCAGAGATAAAGCAAAGATTTTTCAAGATTCACTTTAGTCTCTAAAAAAAAGGTAAATTAGGAAAATATTTCTGATTAGGAATAATTCCCTAATATAATTCCTGATCTAATAATTGTTGGATTGCTACTGGTTGTTTCCGTCTTGTATCACCGTGTCCTCTAATCAGTTCCTTTCTATGGCACTGATGTATCCCAAAATGCCCTGAGTTGATGATGGCAGTGCCAAGAAGAAGTGGAAGAGCATTCCACTGTCAGTGAAATAATGCATGAAGAAATGCATGGGATATTTTTTTTTTCCATTTGAATTTTTATTTTCATTCATGAATCTTTATAGAGCCAGTCAGTAATATGTAAGGTAGGACTCCCTGTTCTCCCTGTGTTCCAACCTCATGCTCAATTGCTACTCAGTGGTACTACAGAGGAATTTCTTTGAGCAGGAACAAGAAGGGTGAAACCCTTGCCAGGCGGGTGAGAGAAGCAGAAAGAGAAACTGTAGAACAGTATGTTGCTGTAGTTAAATGGTGTGTGGCTCATACTGAAATTACACGTGGGTGATATTTTTTCTTTAAAATGTTTTGTAAGTCATATGTTAGATTATAATGTTGTTTGGTTTCAATAACTTCAAGTTATTGAAAGTAATTTTACAGGGAAAAAAAGCTCTAACTAAGATCTATTTATAATACCCACCTTGACTTTAGTGTTCTCTTTTGAAGATAAAAGGGTGAGGGTAAATTAAATCTTTTCCCGTATAGGTGGTTGGCATTTGCATCAATAAGCTCCACGTATCTATGGATTCAAGTTCTAGCCTGAGATCCTTATATGGGTATAAATGCTTGTCAGTGATTCGGCGTAGGTTTGGACCCTGATTTGCCAAGGCTGTAGGAAAGACTGTCCCCACGTTGGGTTTGGATTGCCTCCATCACGTACGCTCGCAAAATTTCCACCTCCCACTGGTTTAAGTGTTGGTGTCTCTGCGAATCGTGGAGCTCGGTGGATTTAGGGGCTTTATCATTTCTTTTTGCCAGCCCGTATGCTGTTGCACGTTCGGTGGGACTTGCACGGCCGACGGGCCCTGGGGAAATGCCTTGTAGCTTCCCGTGAAAAATGTAACCCAGGTGTTTTAGTGCAAATCTGGCGGTTGGAAATCTCCCGTTTTCTGAACCCCGGCAGCAGACCACAGAACCGAGCATCAAATACTGATCCCCCCCCAGATTACCAATTGTCAGCTGCTGTAGCAGCCTCTGTAGCAGCTCCTGCCTCGCAGCGTGCGAGAAGCAGTGTAGGAGTTTAGCCCTAATGCAACCAGTGAAATGTCTTTCACCAAAAGCTGCGCTAAGTTTACGTCACGTTTGCCAAGAGCATGTACGCTAAAAATTGCTGTGACTCAGTTAACTTGTGCTAGCATGTTACTCTGCGATAAGTTGTTGCAAACCAATTTTCTCATCTTCCCTATCTGTGAGCGTTACACTGAATTTAACTTGACTCTAGGTGGGTATGTTTGAGATGAGGGAATTCAGTCTCTTGCTGTTTGTTCTTAGTTGTAGGACCTCGAATGAGACCAGAGCTGCGTTGAGCTAACGCTGGTGAAGCCAGAGGCTGGGGGTGTTAGTTCAGGAACTTCACCATTCTGATTAAAAAAATCGAGTTAAGGTTTAAAAACCCACTAGTGTTGAACATGACTACAGTGCAGCTAGGGAAATGATGATAAGCTGGTTTTTAGAGATGAAAGAGGGGGGAAATACAGACAGTCTTACCGGACAGAGTGGACAAAGCTGGTCCAGTTCCCTGGACATCATTGCGTTTTGTCCCAAGAGTTGTCTGTTGAAGGAGGATTTCATGTTACCAGCTCATTCCCAGTGAGTTCAGGTATTTGAAACCCCTCACATCAAAATAGATGTTTCCTCATTCCTCCCTCTCTCTCTCAAAAACTTTGTTACAAGTTTTGCAAGAGATCTGAAAGTCATCTCTGCTTCTCTGAGACTTGTGAGAGCTTTTTAATGATGTTGAAGTAAAATTGGATTTGTAGAAGGAAGATGAAAACTTGTGTGCTTTGGGACATAGGTGTTTTTTGGTTTTTTTTTTCTCTGCATTTTTTTCTTTATTATTATTAATTAAGAAATGTACTTATTTAAGAAAGTTGTTTAATAAAAGACACATATTAGACACATTTCCCCAATACATTGGCAGACTTCTTCAAGATCAGTTGACTGTAGATATGGCCTTAAGAACAGGAGGACCTTTGGTTTCACTGCTGTTGCACGAGTTCAAATTGTCCGAGTCCAGCAAACCTGAACAACTTTTTCAGCAGCATTTCCAACTTTCTAGTTGCATTGGCTTGGTGCTGATATTTGGGGTCCCTGCTTTTTACGTTAGCTCTGTTGATATTTTCTGTGAAAGATACAATTTGAGCATGATCAAATAATTCATGTGGTTAAAATACTGTGTTTTATAGGAGAGTGGAGTCACTTTTTTCCAGACAGGAGGGTTTATCCTCATCAAAGTGGAGCATTTAGTGATAGATAACTTAAAACTTTTTTTTTTTTAATACAAAAAAAAATGCTGTAATTCTAACAAAGTGCAGAAAAGTGCTCTTCATGCAAGTAACCATGGCTTTCAAGTGAGAGTCCACTTTTGGATTGTGGTGGGTTTTTTTGGTTTTCATACTGGGGAAACGAAAAAACCAAATATTTTTGAGGCTACAGAAAGGCTTATTCCTGAACAGCAGCAGGGTCTGCTTTTCTGCCAGCTGGACAGCATGCTGCTCGGTCAGTTGTGTCTCAGCCTGGGAAGGAGGAGAATTGTCCTCCTGGACCAGGAGCACAGGGGTGGAGGATCTGCAGGCACTTTGCGGCATCCCCCGCCACTTTCTGCCTCGGCGCGAGGTGCTGCTCGAGGTTCCTGCGACGCTGGGTCTCTTGGGGTTACCCCGTTGGGAAAGCTCCGGTTGCTCTGTAAATTACCCCAGACGTTGTCCCAGCTTTTGGAGAAATCCAACAAAAACCAGCCTAGCAGGTTCCTGTGAGCAACAGCGGTGACCAGCCGTGCGGGTCAGAGGAGCTGTGCGCGTGCCTCTGCGAGGGCTTCGCCTCTCCTTGGAGAATTTCAGACAGAAGCTTCTATTAAAGTGCAAAGTATTGTTATTATCTTTGTCCTTTATACATATTTAAATAGTACATGATAATCATCTCTGTGAACTCTTAACTATTCATAAAGGTGGCTGTCACTTAAAGGCCTGAACCGGTACTCCAGATCCAAATACTTAAAATGATAGATCATGTTGTAACCTTCTGAGAATTATTCATAACCTTTGTGTAGGAGGAGCTTCCTTTTAAAAGGTAGGCTTCGTAAAGGATTTTAAGGGGGGGATTTAATTGTCCTGTTGGGATAACGATATCCAAGAGTGGTGGAGAAGCTTTGCCAACGGAAAGTCCTCTTTGGAGATTTACCTGAGGGAAGAGAGAGAGACAGGGAAGATGGAAGGTGGTTGAACCCTTTACCTTCATCCTGCCTGGTGTAGCATCATCTGAGTGTACGGCACAGGGAGTCCCTACAGCTGTCTCCAGGTTACAGCTTCGGGTGCTCCCCACCACCATCTCCACCCCTTTTCCTTGCCCCTCTACTTCCCCCGAAGGGGGGACCAAAGAGATGCAATGATGTCCAGGGAACTGGACCAGCTTTGTCCACTCTGTCCGGTAAGACTGTCTGTATTTCCCCCCACTTTCATCTCTAAAAACCCAAAGAAGGTCAAAGGAGTATATGAAATTAAAAGTTGTGCAGAGACGTGGTTTCTCTGAATCATGAAAGTGTTGAGAACTTCGTACTATATTTTGTAGCTTGGTAGTCAGAGCAACTACCTAGTTAGCACAAAGACTCGGGTTAGAATCTCCACATCGGATGGAAAGAATTACATCCAACTAATTTCCACTCTCCAGGGACTTCCCAAATGCCTTGGGGGTGTTGGATGTTCTTGGGCCGCTTCTCGGTGGGCAGCAAATGGCGACCACCAACCGCCTCGTGGGGCAGGGGCAGAGGCAGGCAAGGAATACGGGCAGCACCTTGCCTTCCCTGAGCACCTCGCCCAGGACCGAGGTCTCTGCCGGTTTTCCCAAGGGTTTGCCAGGGGGAGAGTGACGCCCGTTTCCCCTTGGGTGCCAGGAGAGGACAGAGCAGTTGGTGCTTCCATGGACCAAGGAGCTTCTGCCCTTCCCAGAGAATTTCCTGCTGCTTGAGGGAGAAGCCGCACGCTTTCCCGGAGTTTATTTTCCCCTCTTGGTATGCGGAGTGTTCTTTGTTAATACTCCTTATTTATTTAAATGTTAATTGGTCCTTGTTAATTTGGTTTGCTGTACTGACGGCCAAGGTCAACGACGAGTCCCTCCACGTTAGCTCTCGGTGCGACTGCGAGGTGACGTGACGCGTCTTGGAGAAGAGTAGCAGGAAGCCTTCCCCCTGTTTGTAGCGTAACCTCTGTGCTGGGGAGAGGTTTGGAGGGCGAGAGAGGAAGAGAAAATGTGTGTTCAACGCAGACTGAAGGGCCTTACTGATTGAAAGGGACTGTTAAATTAGAAGACAGTTGTTTTGAAAGCAAAATATCACTTGACCCCAAAGAGGCGGGCGGTTGCGGCCCCGGGGTTAGGTGTAATAGCACTGCTGGGTTTGGGGTGGGAATGCTAACAGTAGACCTGAAAAACAGAGTTTATTTTTTTATTTTTGCCTTTCGCTTCCCTGTTTGTATTTGCAACTTGCAAGCTGCTGCCTTTGTTGCTCTTAAGAGCAATCTCTTCTGAGAACACCCTTCTTTTTGGCTGCAATGCCCATTTTATGAGATAAAAGCAAGGTTTTTTTCCTAAACCAGGTTCTGTTCCGTGGAGCCAAACAAACAGAGCTATCATAACACTTTAAATAGTAATCAAATACGTTTTTCTGTTTGCGTTCAAAAGGGTGGAAAGGTAACTTGACAAGATGAAAGAAGGAACCAGATTTGTGTATCCCCCCCCTTCCCCAGTAACAGGTATGGGGTTTTAGAGAAGACTTCAAGGCAAGAAGAAAAAAGCATAGAATATACTGTTACGGTGTTATTTTTGTCTTTCATTTTTATGACAACTTATTTGTACTTAAAGGAATCTTTCCAAAGAGTTAAGAAGCATCATTAAATAAAGACTGTGAAATGTGCAATATGGCTTATTTATTTAAATGTTAATTGGTCCAACGAACACTTCTAATTAGCTCTATATTTGCTTAGCAAAAAGTTTTACAAATTCCAATTGTGAAAAGCAGCTATTTTGAGCTGGTAAGCATGTTGCAGAATCAGCTATGATTTTTCTATAGTTCTCAGCCCTTGAAGGCACAATTTAATTTTTCATGTATGCATACTAGCAACGGTAAACACTTGCGAGTGTAAAGAACCTTCTTTAATTAGCTGCACAACAATTAAAGGATTCACAAACTAAATTGAACCCTGTCTCTGTGCTTACTAGCTGAATTCTACCACCTGTCACAACAGCACTTTGTTCAATCTGTTATGCAAAATCATTATAGCAATATAGCTGAGGAAAAAAAAAGAGAAAACAGCAATTATTTCTTACTTTTCTCTTGAATGGGTTATTTTGGGTTATACTGATGTCAGGTTCATTGAAGCTAACCTTTTGAAATCTGTAACAGCATAATACTTATATGGCAGGCTTAGAATAGCTGGAAGAAGATTTTGTTTTACCCTTTTAAGAGCAAGTGAGGCGCAGCCTTAAAGTACGGTCCTCTCTCTGATCATTTGGAGGAAAAAAACCCACCACCAAAACTGTGCTCACTCCTACAGCAGCCTGGTATTTCTCTTTGTCAGACAAAAAAATTAAATAATAAAAATGACCAGCATCTAATAGGACAACATACTCTTTTTATTGTTGAAGCTGGGAAACCAGTATGATAGCTGGTTCTGAAAGCCAGAGTGCACTTCTGGATTACCTGCTCTGGCTTCTGACTGGGATTATTCTCCAGGTCTGGAAAATACAGTGGCACAGAAATGTAAAGCATGAAAACACTGGCTTTATTCGTGAGCTCACTTTGTTTTTCCTTCAAGCAGAAGTGGTTGAAAGAGAAGAAGTTTCTGTATCTTTACAGAAGAGCCTCCTCTCCTTCTCGTTTCATTGGCACCCGCTATCTGGGGTGTGCACGAAGGGCTTGATGCGCAGATGCACGGGAAGCGTCCCGATTTTCACCCCAGCTGAAAGAAGTCAGACTCCTGCTGCTCTGGGGTGGGGTGTAACCCCCTCTGTGCCTGGGCAGGGTGGTGGCCCAGCTACCCTCCTCCTGCAGTAGCCCCGCCAGTGCCTTTGGGTTGGCTGGGCTGGAAGGGCAGCGGCGGCAGCCTGCAGCGCGTTCGGGGCGGTGTGAAGGGCCGGCTGCTGGCGAGGAGGAGGACGAGGTGCAAGAGGCAGGAGGGCCCAGAGCAGTGCCTTTGGTACCCTGCCCGGGGGCTCTGTGCTCCGGCTTCTCACGGGGAGCGGTCGGCTGCACCTTGGCGCTCTGACCCGCGTTTCCCAGTGGAACCAGCAGCGGGTTTTCACCGCGCGAGGAGCGCGAGGCTGCCTTTAGTGAGGAAGGCCTGCTTACATTTCTCTTTATTCCGCTGTGCCAGCTGACAGGAATGTACAGACTGCTGCCAGCTTTCATGCAGGAGAGCTCCAGGTACGTTTTGTGCGTACGCTCGCCGCAGCCGAGGAGCCGAAAGTTAAGCTGCCTGCTGACAGGTTCCTGAAATCATATCAATAACATATTGTTAGCTCTTGTGATTGAAGCTAAAAGAGTCTGCTGTTGGATAAAGGATACATGAGACAGGCGTTTCAGAAGGTAGGGATATAACTGAATAACTCTGCGCATTCACAGCGCTTACTTTTTTTGCGGTATAATTTTTACACCATTGTCTTTCTTCAAAATTTTTGGAAAACTTAGAAAGAGAACAAAAGTCCTTTAGAAACACAGCGGTTATTTTGTTTTTAAGTCACTAGGAAAATAAGTCAACAACCAAAAGTTGAGAAAGGACTTCTTTTTGTGACTTTTGGAAAAAAAAAAAAGATAAGGAAAGTCCAAGGAAATCTGACACTTGGATTAAATATCACTTAAATTCTTCGATATTTATGAGGTATGAGAATCATTTGCTATATACATCCCCCTTCTTGCTTTCTTGCGTTGAATGAGAATAGCTTGTCTGCTCAGAAGTTGAAAGCGAAGGAGATGAAAATCCTTTTAATGAGGAAGAGAGATGTAACAGTCTGTACGTGTGGGTACAAGGCACTGGAGGTGGGTACGACAGAAACGGGAGGTTCTGCTTGGGCCGCACAGGCAGCGCGGAGCTTTTGTCTGGGAACTCCCGAATGCTCTCAGCTCTGGGGCTTTTAGCCTTTGGTCCGGTACTACAAGGAGCACTTTGATGTCCTTCTGCAAGTAGTGGGAGCTCACTCACCAGAGCCTTGAAACTGAACCACCGAGTCCTTCCCCCTCCTTTTGTCGGGCTTTGTGTTTTGCTGAAATTGCCCAGATTCCGGCGGGTTTGCAGCGACGTGAATTAGGGGTGAGCGAAGTTTTACCCAAGAAAGTGCACACAAACTGCTCATTTGCACAGACTTGAAATAGCCTCCCCGAGAGTTAGTTACGTTTGTTTGCGTGTTGCACCAAAAACTGGTGGAGTAAAGCACTCCCTGGTAGTCCCTGGTCTTTCTGATAGCAGCTCTCAGCTGCTCTCAGCCTGCCATGGGACCAGAGCCCCCCAGGATGCTGTCAGTCACTGGCAGCAGTCTGGTCAGGGCTGTACGTGGCCAGAGCTGGCTGGTAAGGCTGTATTGCGGTCAGCAGAGTCCATCTCCCACCTGACTTTGCAACTGTAATTGAGCTTGCCAGGGTCCGTCATCCTGCCATCGCATTTCTTTCGGCAGCTTTGTTGCCACTTGCCCGTCAGCCACGGTGGGTTATCTTTTCAGCCAAGGGCCTGGAATGTTGCAATTAACATCAACATGACTTTAAGGATTTTTATCTGGCGGGTAACTTTGAAATACGGTGTTGTATTTTTTACAGCATTCCTCCTCTCCTGTCTTCATCTGTCTGCTACGCGTCCACCAAGTCCTCGGTGCCCGTTTTATTACCGCTCAAAACTCTTGTGCCCGGATAAAACGGGTGTGCAAAGAGCTGGGTTTGTTGGCATCCTGCAGATCGTGCTGCCATCGTGTTTAAATGGGCAGGCTGCTTGCACTGTGCCCCCTTTGGGATGTGCCCTACGTGGCCATCGCCTGTGCTTCATCTTGCAGTGCAGTGGTAGGAGGAGATTCTCTGTTCCCTTCCTGGCTTCCACCACGCACCGCAAAGGTAGGGCCCTTGTGTGACATCATTGTTCTCTCCTTGGTCTGATCAACAGGTAACTGCTTTGCACCATCCTTCAGAGGAAAACGTAGAGTTACCGTGAGGCAGAACCATCTCACTCTGACAGGTAGAGATCCTTTCAAAACCAGCTGGGGAAATCCAGGGAAACACTCCCAAGGCAGTTACTTGTAACGTAGGCATTCCAGTTTGAGGTTGTCTTCCTGCTCCAGAAGCCATCCTAAGGAATGGTGTGATTAGCAGCACTAAGAGATCTATTAGGATTTATTTTTTTTTGCTTCTTTAGATTGACAGTCTGCAAAAGAGCATGCTTTCTGAATATTTTCTGACCTTGGGGTAGATATGATTATAGAGGTTGCAAAATCAAGCTGTTGGTGTCTTAGCCGTGCACAGTGACTGCTAACCACACCCTTTTAAGTCTAAAGCCCTTATCTCAGTGTGAAAGCATCACAGGAGGTACGAGGTGGCTTCTAGAGTTACCAGCTTTGCCCTTCTCTTCGTGACAGTGATCAATTAATAAAGTTAAATGACAACAGCAGCAATATATCATATCAGTAAAAGCGTGAGCAGACCAGAACGCCAAAGGATGAAGGAGATCTGTGCTTTTTAGTGTCTCATTTTTCTTGAGTGATAATTAAGGATATTTTTTTCTACCCTTAGTCTTACGTTTGTGTTGTGTTCCCTTATCTATCTTTTCCACATAGTTATGTGAGGAGTTCAGTGTTTCTGCTTCTTTTTGGAGGCTGCAAGCACAAGGACCATTCTGAGCAATATTTGCTCTGTTTTTCCCACAGCCACCTGCCTCCCAGCATCTCTGCCTCTTTCAGCTGCATCTTTTACTCCATCTAATGCTGCTGAAACTGAGGCTTTCTCAACATTGTCCTTTTCCTGGAAATTAGTGTTAAAAATTACTCGTTGAAGCTGCTTGTATCTAAGAATCACTATGACCCTCTAAATTGTGTCTTTTGTTTTTGCCACCAAGTCCACGTGTTACAGGGAGAGGAAAAATAAATTGGTTGGGTTAAGGGAAGAAAGGAGAGAAGACAGAAATTGGAGGTAGAACGGATTAACAGCCAAGAATCTCAGTTATTAAAAACCAAAATAACTCTCTGTAATATTTTAAACAAAAAAAAAATTATGCTGACATGCCTGTCATGAGTTAAAAAGCCCAGTCTTTTCAGCAGTCTATTGTGTTTGATAAAAGAAAGCTATCTGGCATACTGGACTGAGCAATGGGAGTCAAGAGTTCTGGACTCTGTCCCTGGCTTCTTTACAGAGGATGAGCCATCTATTTAAGTCAAGATACAGGGTGAACTTTTTCCTAAATGAGATGTGGAAATGATCCATTAGGGATTCTCATTTCAACAGTGCAGAAACTCTGGAAAATCTAGTCCCTTTGCAGGCTTGGAAGCTGTCTGGGTGCACGGAAAGGTGCACTTGCAGGTTACTTTGGAGTTTCTAGCTGTTTGCACTGATGTTACATTAAGATGTTGGATGTTTCTGTGCCCAGCAAAGAAATACGGAGAAAATGTCTTGCCCTCCCCTCTCGCTGGGTTGGTCACGGTTTGCTTGGATGACCCCTGATGCTGGGAAGCCTTGTGGAATACTGGGAATGAGCTGGTGGGAATTGCTGCTGGGGACATTGCAGCAGCACGCTGGGGCAAAAGAAGGAGCTTTACTCTTCCCAGTTATGTAGCGTGGCCCTTGATGCTTTTCAGGTGTGGCTTTGGTGGGGTTTTCTTAATGTTGGCTTTTCTTAAATATACTGACCTTGAAGAATGGAGTAATTTATCTTTTCATTATCTCTATGTCCTTTCCTCTTTGTTCCCCAGTTTAATGTCATTAGAAGTAAAATAAACGTGGTTGTGTGGTACGTGTATTTATATACATACATATATATATATATACTGTCGCATGTGCTGTCATGTGCAACAGGTTACTCGAGCTTTAATGTATTCATCTTTCTTCTTCCTTTTGACCAACACTGAAACATTGCCTTAGGCACGTAGTTTCTGTGTTGATGTCATCCCAGGTAGCCTGTATGTTTCGTGATGCATTGTTTTGTCTCCCGCCTAACTCGATAGTATGCAATTTGGAGCGTCCTTAATTATCTTACAAACCATTTTATGATAATGAAACCAAATATGGCGTAGACTTGGCTGACATCTCTGGGATATTATTTGGCACACCGCATATTTCTGTTTCAAATATAAATTGGTTACTGCTTTTTCAAAGTAGGCACTCTATTAGTTAAATCTGTACTTGAGACATCTTTTTTTTCCCCCCCTCTAAAGCTGTTGAAAGTATTCTCTTTTTCCTTGTTCTGTATGCAGATAGGTTGGGTATGGACTCTAATTTGACAGAAAATAGGCTAACCTTGTGGTCTTCAAGTCCTGAAACTACAGTTGAGTGGGCAGTGTCTTCCCATATAACTAGGTCTTTTGTTCCACTGGAGAAAATTACTTAATTTGTTAGAGAGCTTTTTTTTTTATTATTTAAAAAAAAAAAGAAGGTTTAATTATAACAGTCTTTACCTAATAGACCTGGGATGGCAGGGAGGTCATTCATGGGAATTAAAGGATCCCTGTAACATAGGACTAAAGGACAGGATTACTTAGTTGTCGTTGGCAATCCCACTTGCGCAGTTCCCTTTCTTCCCAAACCAGATTTTTTTCGCATCAAGTTCAAGTCTAACCGGACCGTATCCTTCTTTTTGAAACTCTCTTTGCTCAGGGATGTTCCCTTTATGCATTTTCATGGGGAATACGTGTCTTTGTCCCTTGAAATCCATCTATTTATTGCAGTGACACCTACTGCTGAGAGAGCTGATCCGCAACAGGATCGGTTACTGTTAAACTTGGCCAACAAGCAGTTCGTGACTCAACCAGCAGATGTTTCTGTGGCTCAGGTCAAAGGGAACTTATGGACTCAATTTTTTTCTTCCCTTTTTTTTTTTTTTCCTTTGCTCCTAGCATTAAGTGCCAGGAAAGTCAACAGTAGGTACAGAGAGTTGACCCAGTCAGTAGCAGGAGGAACTGAACTAGGGCCCTGAGGATCTGCAGAGACCAAAGCGTTAGTCTGTTGAGCCACTGTGCTGGCTACAGTCCAACAGTTTCAGACAACTGACTATCTGATTGCATGCCTGGATTTTAATAATGATTTTACATACTTATTTGATGATTTGCATCCAAGCTTATGCTTCTGACAGGTGCCCTTGTGAACAAAATCTCGCCGGGCTATCGCGCATGAATATTTCACAATCAATCACACTTTGAACTTGGGGACGTGGCCGCGTTTGCCATTGTCTTCAGTCGTGTACAAAATCTAAGCCTGAGCCCTTGTGAAATGAAAACAAAGTCATCAACCCGGCGTTACGTTTTGGGATTTAAATTGGTGCAAACTTTCATATGAGTCCTGTAGTCTTAACCCTTCTTGCTCGCTCTCTTTGCGGTCGGTGTGGAGGGCCTGATCCTCCCGTGCTCAGGCAGCTGAAACCTTTTGCTTGGAACTTGCCTATGTGAGGAATGCAGGATTACCAGGGTCAACGTTATGTATGTTTCAATATTATATAATGAGTTAGAATATTGCCGTCTTCCGGCTCGGTACGCTGTCCTCAGATGAGAAGAGAAGGTTCAGAGCCTCGTTCCTGCGGTAAAAATGATGAAGAACGAAATCATCAGTATGCTTTTCAAAGTCTTCCAGATATTTTAGTATTTTATTTGTGCCGCGTGTAACTAAAGTGGGTCATTAAAAGCTTAATTTTAAGGTTTCTTCAGTCTGATGTGGATGCCAGTTGGATTAATTAAAGTGAACGATCAGATAGGAGCTACAGGAGATTGATCAAATTGGAGAGAGTTTAATCAGTTGTATACATTCCAAGTTACATGAAAATAACAAATTTACTTTTAAAACTGACGTTCCTAAAGTAACGGAAGCTTTAGTTTAATGAAGCATTCCACAAACCAGGCTCCCATTTGAATTTTGGTATCACTCTTATCTTTACATTTGTCATCGGGAGAACACTAGGGGAAAAAAAAAGTAAAATGAGAATCAATGCTTATAAGCTCAAAAATAATGATCCCAGATGCAAACAGTGCCAGGAAAAAAAGCAGGATTTTTTTTATTTTATTTTTTTTAATCTACTGAACTTTCAGTACCAATTATTTATCTTTCTCTTCTTTGGATCTGACTTCTTAAGTATATGCGAGTGAAATAGAATAAATAAGAAGGAAAACAGATTTTGCTAAGTCACATGCAAAGTAGCAATAAATCAAACAGCTTGTCTGCATTCTTCTAATCTTTCTATTCTAATCTGCGAGTGAGATTTATAAATGACCTCTCCTCTCCTCTCCGCTCGTCTTCCTAGATTGTGATCACAAACAGTTCACAGTCCTCCACTCCATGGGTGCTACCGACCAAAGACCCTTCTGGTGATTTATCTTCTGCTGATCAGTTCTCAGTCCAAAGCGCTGTGCTAGCTAAAGGTAGCCCACAGATGTAACAGGTATTTCAGAAAGCAGCTGTCTTCTCCCAGCAAAAGCAGTACAGCCTCAGCAAACAATTTTCTCTATGCTAATGACTTTTGAAACTTCAAAATCCCTCTGCTAACCCTTCTTTAAGACATAAAAACTGTTGTGGAATGAGTCGGCTCTGTCGTTACCAAAGGAGCACTTTGTTTGGGCATCAATAAGCGGCTTGTTTAAATATCAGCACTACAAAGCAGCTATAGTTTTGTCAGATGCCTTCCCCGCTGCCCGCTGCCCGGTGTCCCCGCGGCTGGGTGCTGGAAGATGCGTGTTCCCGTCACGGAGGCTCCGGCCCCGACCCCTCCTGCCTGCTGGCAGCTGCTCAGCACAGGGGCGCTCGGTGCCTTGGACAGCCCGTCTCCCAGTCGTGCTTCACCCCGCTTTTTAATCAGCAGAAGTGATGAGTACAAAACTTAAAACGTGGTAACGTGACTAACAGCAGTAACAAATTGCCAGGTTGCCCTCGGTAAAGGGAGGGAGGCTGCAGTGAACTCGATGCGGTTACTCTTATTTTACATAAGTAAAATGAGAATAGAATCTGGCCTCATGTTTATTTCATCTTATCAGATTGGATAATACTGTCCCGGTGGCATTAAATACAGCTGATCTCTCCCCTCCCCTTCCGTGCACGCCTGGTTGTGTTAAAATTTAACTATTTACGTCTCTGTCTCTTAGCATTGCCTACAAATCAGTCAAAGAAGAGCAGGTCGTCTATCCTGCCCTGCTGTTTAGATATTAATCATCTGGCAAATAAACTGCTCGGTGTCCTACCCACCTCGGTAACATTCGTGATGTAATTTGTTTGGATGCCCAAATGTCACCAGCGTTGATTGTAAGAGATGAAAAAAATGTACTTGCTCAGCACACCAAGCTCTGGGCTAAAATGTAAGCATGAAATCTCTGGTTTATTTTTGTAATAATGTTTACAGCTGTTTAATGACCCTGAAAGGGTTCAGTAGTCTGGTGTTCTGTATTTCTTAACAGGAGTGTATTATGCTTATAACAGCCTTAGTTAAACTGTTTCAGCTACAACAATAAGAACAATATTTAATAAAAATTCAATATATATTCGGAAGTTTCTCGGCTGTACCTGTTTAGGAGTCTCTAAGAACTGGATTGGAGTGTTTAGAATTTGTCAGCGGGCCACAAGATAATGTAGAAATACGGGAATTTTTCTAGCTGGAAAGATAAATACCAGGTCTATATTCTGAAGGCATAAGTAACAGTCTGTGTAACTCTAACTGCTCAGAGGATCAGGGCCAGAGCGAGCTTGTCATTGAAACACGTGAGCTTGTAAAGCATTACTTTGCTTACTGAACTGTAAATCTTTTAACTAACCTAATCTAGGCTATAATAACAGCACAACAGTGGGTTGGAAACGACTGTTTTCTCTACAGCAGCAAAGAGGGAAACGCTTTAGTGTGTGTGTGTCCGGTAGGGACAAACTGGTGTAAAGAAGAGCTGAATTTGGTCCATCTCTTTACAGAGGGGTGTGTACACACATAGGTGTGTCTATAGAGAGACAGTATGTATCTGTGCATCTGTGTGTGTAGCTGTATATTTATATATACCTTACGTGTGTGTGTAGCTATATATTTATATATACCTTACCTGTCTGTGTGTAGCTATATATTTATATTGAAACTTTTCTTGTGCCATTTGCCATCATTTTTTTCCTTTTTTTTTTTTTTTTCCCCCTGTTTCCAGCAAAAGGAAGCTGAGCTTCTCATATTACATTAATGTAGATGTGATGACAGGCATTTCTGGTGTCATAATTGATTTTAAATTCCAGTAATCCGTTTCAAATAGTTAAATAAAACCCGTGCGTTGGGTTGGAATGGCTGGAGTCGGAACTTTTGTTACTGATATCACAGGAATTAGTCTTCAGGGCAAAAATGTGAGTGAAATCAAAATAACTATTAGTAGCATCAAAGGGACTTGCATGTCTCACCGTTCCTTCAAGTGGGAGATGAGAGAGGATTTCTATAGCGTACGGATCCAGTTCTGAGTTTCATAGGCTGAGCGCCCTCCTCGCAGAAATCAGAACCCCCCGCCCCACGCCGTGACCGGTTGTCCTCTGATGGTTGGTTTGCTTCTTACTCCTGCCCTGTGCCGTGCAATCCAAGCTGGTGTGTTGCCTGTGCAGACCTTGCAGGGTTGGGACGGGGCTTTCTGCCCCGAGCAGCTCCCGTGGGCAAGGGCTGAGCGTTTGCTTAGTTCAGGAGCAGTGAACACGTGAACAGCTCCCGATGCCGGCGTGCTCTGTGCGGTCCCGTGTCTTGGGGGATGCTGTCTTTACAAACCAGCTGAGATAATTAAAGGCCAGGAGTTTGCTACCGGACATTTCAACAACCCTGTTTTGAATTTCTTAACAATCTCCAATCTGATTTGCCGTTGGTTTCGGAAACATCTGCTAACTCCGGAGAGCCTTGTGCTTCTGTTCCCGGTGCGAGCGATGGCAAAATGTTTTCTCCTTGTAAGAGAGATCAGAATGATTAAAATAGTGTGGTAGACTATATATTTTAAAACTGAAAGCTAGACATTTTCCCTCCCATGAAGCATCATCACAGCAGCACTCCCAGATTGCCACGTCCAGCTTTTGGAATACCCGGTGTTTTCGTTTGGGGAGGCAAGGAAGGCAGATCACAATGGAGAAAGGTGCTGGGACAGGTATTCCTTTGGTCCAAACACCTGAAATTGCAGATTGGTTATCTGCTACAGGGTACATTTCAATGAAGTCCATTCAGGTGGGGTTTTTTTCTCGGGTGCTTTAGAGGGCAGACAGACTCTTGAGGAAGGGTCCCAGGCCATGGGGAGAGGCGGTGCCATGACCAGCATCACACCAAGGTGGGGACCTGGCACTGCAGAGGCTGAAGGAAGAGACTCCCCGGGGAACGCGAGCCCCTTGCCCCACCTGGTGTAACCCTGGCTGGTCAGAGACCTCGACAAGGATGATGGATAAAGAGGGAGAGAATGGAATTGCTGATTTTTTTTAGAGAAATTAGGCAAATTAGATTGGGTTATCTAATTCATAGTGGAATGATGGATGAGGAGGAGTTTTTATTTCTGTCTTGCATGTGGATACAAGATGAGATTTTTGGTAGGTTTTGCTGTGAATGGGCTGGAGAATAGAGGGAGTCTGATTCACGTGAGAGCTGAACAGTAGCAGGGTTCCTGTCTTCCTAACTGCAGTAACTGGGAATCGCAGGAGGAGAAATCTCACGTGGCAATACTTCGAATGCCGTGCTTACACTTTGCAATGAAACCAGGTAGGGGTGAGGAAAAGATACAGTTTGGAGGCAGGAACAGGACTACAAGACACAGTTGAGGATGGGGGTACAGTTTAAGCAGAGGCTTTGCTGACCCTTCTGCATACTTCATCAACAATCTATAAAATTCCCAGTGCCAGAAGATCGTGTGTGGGTCGGGCTCCCCAGAATTGATCCAGAATTATTCGTTTTTAAATGAAAAATTATTACTTTGGTCTTCCTCTTGAATTTTTTTATTTTATTTTTTTTTCACTTGTCCTATGTATATTCTCCATCGTATGCATCTGTAGGTTTGTGGGAGACAGAAAATAGCAAAAAACTCAAGCCAAACTTAGAAAAAATTGCCACGTTCCAAATGCAGCCAATGTTGTTACTTTATTAAAGTTGTAGCCGAAAGAGAGCCGCAGAATAACTTAAAATCTCAACCACAACTCCCCCTCCCCTCCTCAATCCAAATAACCATACGTTTGAACTGATGCTTAGGGTTAAACATCAGAATTAATAAACTCCGCTGGGATCTGTCAGCATTTCCAAACTTCGATAGAGCATAAAATGCTAAAATTAACTACCCAAACCTTCCTGAGCATGCAGAGCCAGCGGTTCCCATTGAGGTCAACTGACTAAATGAAATTTAGACTGCGTTTTTCGGGCTGTTACAGAATAATGCCAATTCACGAGGACTTTTCCAGCCCCTCTTCAGTATATGTGTGTGTCTGTACGCACAACACGTCGGTGGAACTTTTGTCTTGTTTGCCTTGTTTTGAGCACGCTGAGGAGAAGTAACACCCGTGGTAGGTGGAATCCAGACAGAAAGTAGATTCTGTTTGGGGGGATTTTCTTGTGGTGTTTCCTGGGGGGGTTAGTTGGGTTGGTTGTTGGCTGGTTGTTGGTTTTTTTCAGCAGTACATAGGCAGATTTTTGAACCCTCGGTCAACTTCAGGCCACGGCAGATGTGAGCACTACAACTCTCAGCTATTTAGAACATAAAATTCTGTTTGTTTTAAAAGTTAAGCAAACTTCAACAATTTTTTAAATTTTTTTTTTAAAGTGTTTGTATGTACCCACATTTGGAGTGATTGTGGTTTGCTGCCCAGAAAACTTGCATGGAAACAAAGGTTTTCATTTGTTTACTACCTGGTCTTGGGTGAACACTTGGCTTGACTGCATTCCTCTACCTTTAGAAATCAGACACTGCAAGCTAAACTTTAGCACCATCCTATAGCTCACAGGTATATGCCTTTTATAGACTTGATGTCATTAACATTTTTATAAACCAAACCATGGACAGCATCTAAGTAACGGGTCCCCACCGTGAAACCTGAATCTCGGCGCTCTTAAACTTTGGAAAAGATCTGCTTTCCATCTGAGCAAACGTTTGTAGCTCGTGTTCATCTTTAATACACACTACTTGATGCTTCCTCTTTCGCTTCTTACAAGAACTGCATCGCATCACAATAGATGAAGACCTCCTGGTGAGGTCTCTTCTTGGAGACCACCCATCCTTTTTTTTTTTTTTTTTTTTTTTTAGGCCCTGATCCTGCAAATACTTAAGCATGTGTGGAACTTTGCTTTCAAGAGTCACCCTTTGAAGTCTACCGGACGACTCCCATGAGCACAATTACATGCATTTTAAGTATGTGCCAGATTATTTGGGCCTGCAATTGTCTAGCAAGTGGCCACTGTGAAGCTGTGCAAGGGATGGTGTCCACCTGGAGCGCGCCTGTGGCCCGTGTAGAAGGCGTAGCGAGGAAGGGCTTTCAACTGAAGCCAAACAGAAAGTTGACCCAATTAAATATGCAGGAACATATAGAATCCAGTAGTTTTATTAGCGAAGGAAGCGTCAGATCCCTCCACTGAACAACCCGGATCTTAATGACGTTCCAGGATAACCCTGCAGCACCATACTTTTGGAGAGTTATTAGCATAAAACTTTATATTTGGAAGAGGATTTTATAGATGCATGATTTTTGTAGAGAGGGGAGAAGCGGCAAGGACAGGAGATGATCGTGGACAATTAGGCAGCCCTGAACAGAGCACTTGTGTTTAACAAACAGCTCTGAATTCTAATTTTCCGCAGCACGCGTAGCGGAGGCACGATTTGCAGTCCTTACTGCGTAGTAGGAAAGTTATTAAAATTCTTAAACTTGTTGAGGCTTTCCGCAGCACCTTCCCCGGATTTTAATTGGTTTTATCTAGTTCCGTACGAGAGCTCCTTAAAACAAATCAAAGTGCCTTAAATCGCGGGTCTTATCCGTCGAAGGACGGAGATATTCCTTCTGTAAGCTGGCAAGTTTTCCAAAGGACTGAAGTCTGAAGGTTCTCAACGCTGAATTAAAGGACTCGGCAGAAGATAATTTACGGGCTTTCTGACGGGCTCGGTTTCCAAATGACAAAATAACGATGTTTTGTAGCAGAAGGGTTAAATCTTAATCTCAGAGGTTTACAAAGCTGCTAGTCGCAGTCTCCTTAAAATTTAATATACCTCGTTAATGCTTAACTTGCAAACACTGAAGGATTTTTATGATTATAATCATGTGTTACAGCACCTAGTACTGTTTCTAAGCAGCATACTAATCAGCTTAATGAGATATTACTGCACTTTTTGTTGACTAAAGCAAAATCCCTTTTATTGTTCTAAAGCTTGTCCTTTACTTTATTTTTTCCCCAAACATTATCTTGTTTTATTGTACACCGGTAAATATCATACCATCGGGTTTTTTTGTCATATCATAAAACTTATCTTTCTCATTGTAGGATGTGTAATATATTGAAGATGGTTCATGGAACTGAAAGTTACAAATGGATTTCTGTTTTGGGGTTTTTTTTGTCGGCTTTCCTAACGGCAATGGGAGAGATGCACACCATTTCTTTTTTTCTGTAGGTTTAGAAATGCAAACAGGTGCGATTTCACGAGAGGAGAGACAAAGGGAGGTGGTAAAAGCCTCTGCCCCTTCGCTAATAATTAGATTTTGAAATTATAGCATCTTTTAAAATAGTAATTAATGGTTATTGGTAAGCATGCCGAATGATGAAAGCACACGTATGATCGAAATTCTGTGGCACAGTTGGCATTTAATACGCTTTTTATTGTTTTTACACTAATTCCTCTGCATTATTATGAGTAGGTAAAACATAAAATGCAAATTGTACGTCAGCGATTCAACGCTTGTAACTCTTTCACAGTCTGAACTTAAAATTTATCTTCTGGTTTTCAGAGATGGAGGAAGCTAGTTTGTGCCTTGGCGTTTCTTCAGCTGTGCCAGAAGCTGACGCCCATCTCAACAGCACCATACTCAATGGGCAGTATTCAATGAGCCAGAAGCTGCACCAGATCACTTCCCAGCTCAGCCATGCCTTCCCCGAGCTCCAGAACAGGCAGAATCCCGAGGAGAAGGCATCGGCACCGCTAGAAGACAAAAGCCACCTGTCCATAGCGAACCAGCCCATCAGCAGTCAGATGGCACTGTTGGCAAACCAGCTCAACAGAGAGGTCGATACCAGCTTGAACGGGCGCGTGGACCTGCAGCAGTTCTTAAACGGGCAAAACCTGGGGATTATGTCTCAGATGAGCGACATAGAGGACGATGCCAGGAAAAACAGAAAGTACCCGTGCCCCCTCTGTGGGAAACGCTTCCGCTTCAACAGCATCCTGTCGCTGCACATGCGAACTCACACTGGAGAGAAGCCGTTTAAGTGCCCCTACTGCGACCACAGAGCGGCTCAGAAAGGCAACCTGAAGATACACCTGCGTACTCACAAGCTCGGAAACCTCGGCAAGGGGCGCGGAAGAGTCCGCGAAGAGAACAGACTTCTACACGAGCTGGAGGAGAGAGCCATTCTGCGGGACAAGCAGCTGAAGAGCAGCCTCTTGCAGCCGCGGCCCGACGTGAAAGCGCAGCAGCACAGCCAGCCCATGCCTCTCGCCAACTGCAACCTGTCGGTGCCCGCTAACCACAGCGCGCCCGATCTGGCAAACCCTGTGCCCTCTCCCAAGCCCGTCAGCGTCCAGGAAGAAGTTGTGGCTCAGACGGCTGGGTTCAGGTGCACGTTCTGCAAAGGCAAGTTTAAGAAGCGAGAGGAGCTGGACAGGCACATAAGGATCCTGCACAAGCCTTACAAGTGCACCCTGTGTGACTTTGCCGCCTCGCAGGAGGAGGAGCTGATCAGCCACGTGGAGAAGGCTCACATAACGGCCGAGTCGGCGCAGGGCCAGGGCTCCAACGGCAGCGGGGAGCAAGCCACCAACGAGTTCCGTTGCGAGGTGTGCGGCCAAGTGTTTAGCCAAGCCTGGTTCCTCAAAGGCCACATGAGAAAGCACAAGGATTCCTTTGAACACTGCTGTCAGATCTGCGGGAGGCGCTTCAAAGAGCCTTGGTTTCTCAAAAACCACATGAAAGTCCACCTGAATAAGTTGTCTGTAAAGAACAAATCTCCTAACGACCCCGAGGTACCCGTCTCCATCAGCAGCATGTCCCAGGAAGCTCACGCAAACTTATATTCGAGGTACCTGTCGTGTTTGCAGAGCGGGTTTCTTCCTCCCGACAAAGCAGGTTTGAGCGAACAAAATCAAATCTACAACAAAGGAGACATGCCCATGAAAGAGAAAGAAGTCTTGGGGAAGCTCCTTTCGCCCATTTCTGGGATTGGCCACAGCATCGCTGAAGGGGATAAACACTCTTTATTGGGCTGTCTCAATCTGGTGCCTCCTCTGAAATCCAGCTGCATAGAAAGGTTACAAGCTGCCGCCAAAGCGGCGGAGATGGATCCAGTAAACAGCTATCAGGCCTGGCAGCTTATGGCAAGGGGAATGGCCATGGAACATGGCTTTTTGTCTAAAGAGCAGCAGATACAGCGCAGCCATGAAGACACTTTGGCAAATGCCGGAGTTATGTTTGATAAGGAGAAGCGGGAGTATGTGTTAGTAGGAGCAGATGGCTCTAAGCAGAAAATGCCTGCTGATTTGGTTCACAGCACTAAAATGGGCAATCAGAGAGACTTGCCAAACAAACTAGACCCTTTAGAAGGCAGTAGAGATTTTTTGTCACATGGTATGAACCAGGGACTCGATTACAACTTACAAAGTCATGGAAACGTGAAAGAAAAGCCAACTGAATGCCCGGACTGCGGCAGGGTTTTTAGAACATACCACCAAGTGGTCGTTCACTCCAGGGTTCACAAAAGAGACAGGAAAGGAGAAGACGAAATAATTCAAGGTAGTCTTGATGAGCGACGCGGGTCTGGAAGCGATCAAGAGTCTCAGTCTGTCAGCAGGTCGACAACGCCAGGGTCCTCTAACATTACTGAAGAAAGCGGAGTAGGTGGGGGTCTCTCGCAGACGGGGAGCGCCCAGGAGGACAGCCCGCATCCTTCCTCGCCCTCCTCTTCAGGTACGATAACTTCTCCTTCCCTCTCTGCGCCGAAAGCTTCCTTAGCTATATTTGAAACTACAGCAGCAGGGTAGTGGATGCCTTCTCGTGGTAGGTCGTTTCCCAGCAGGGTGGTGGTAGGTGCCAGAACATGCGCCTTTGGGTTCTTGCAGTGCCTTCGAGGTTAATCCCCGGCTCGCCCCGCTGTCCCCTCCAAGGGCAGGTTTCCTAGACTTTGATCTGGCAGCCCCACCAGCCCACCGGCCGCAGCGGGGGGGCTGCACAGCCACCCATGGCAATGTGGCCTCCAGGGCCTCTCCCTCCGGGTTTGTTTGGGAAGGTGGTTTGTTTTCCACCTCTTCTGTCCGTGGTGTCCGCCTCGCGGGTCTCGCCGTGTCCTCCACGTAAGAGGGTGAGGAAAGATGCCTTCTTTCAGCTGTAGTTCAAAGACACAGGATTAATACACAGCCTGGTGGTTGCCCTCTCTGATTTGCCCTTATTCCCACAACCGTATCAGTTACTTAGCTGAGATCTGTACTTGTACCTGGCCACTGGACCGGTTAAAAAGAGCTTCAAAAATACAAATTGCTAACTTTTTGACAATCTTCTAACTTACGTGCGTGTTTTCACACGTAGAAAGCCTTCTGCTTAATTCACATCTATTCCAAAGTACAAGGAAAATAGAAATTGGGCCGAAACGTTTTAATTGTGGTGTACGTTACGTTAACTTGCT
>WUAM01000029.1:254172-281672 GCA_024336885.1 Actenoides hombroni
GGGCAGATGTCCCAGACCTGTCGGAAAGGCCGCAGACTGATTCTCTTCCTTGCCTCTTGGGACGTGGTCTGTTGGTAGTGAGAACGTGATCACCAAAATAAATAAATAATCATAATAAAAACCGGATTTTTTAGTTGCCAGGAAAAAAGCCTAAATCGCAGTTTTGTGTTTAGCCCTCAGATTGACTTGTCGGTGTGTCTGTAGGTAAATAGGATTGTAAATGATGGCATGAGATGATGCGTTTATTATCAGAACAGCTCTCCGCTACATTGAAGGGATGCTTCTTTTCATTGAAAAATTAAATAGTACATTTAGAGGGTCAGTTTAGATGGCGCCCCAGGTGTGAACTTCTTCCAAACTATCCGGTTCTCCTCCTCTAGTTCACTGCTCTCATAGAATACCAGGCTGGAAGGGACCTCAAGGATCATCTAGTCCCACCTTTCAAGGTGAAAAGAAAAGAAAAATAATAAGATACATAATTTGAATGAAATGGCCCAGTACCCTGTCAAGGTGAGTCTTAAACCTGTCCAATATTGAGGAATCCACCACTTCCCTTGGGAGATTATTCCCGTGTCTGATTGTTCTCATGGTGAAAAATTTCCTTCTGAAGTCCTTCTTTCTTCCAGAGTCTTCTGAAATCTCCCCAGGAGTAACTTGTACCCATCACTCCTTGTCTTTTCCATGTGACTCCTTCTAAAAAGGGAGTCTTCATCTTCTCGGTAGCCACCTGTTATGTACTGGGACATGGTAATAAGGTCTCCCCTAAGCCTCCTCTTCTGAAGGCTGAACAAACCCAGTTTTCTCAGCCTTTCTTCATATGGCAGGTCTTCCAGTCCTCTGTCCTCGTGGCCCTTCTCTGCATCCTCTCCAGCCCATCCACATCTTTCTTGTTTAGTGGGAACCAAAACCGAACATGGTACTCAAGGTGTGGTCTGACCAGCACTGAGTAGAGTGGGATAACAACCCTTTATCTGCTGGTGATGTTAATGCAGCCCAGCATCCCGTTGGCTTGCTTTCCTGCTGCAGCACCCTGGTCACTCATGTTGAGCTTGTTGTCCACCAAGACCCCCAGGTCCCTTTCCACAGGGCCGCTCTGCAGCCAGGTGGATCCCAGTCTGAGCTGCCTTGCTGGGTTATGTGTTCCAGCTGCAAGACCTTACGCTTTTCTCGGCTGAACTTCAGCAGGTTCCTGCCAGCCCACTTCTCCAGCCTGTCTAGGTCTTCCTGGAGGGTGGCTCTCCCTTCTGGGTGTCAACTTCCCCGCTCATTTTGGTGTCATCTGCAAGGGTGCTCTTGATCCCAGCATCCAAATCACAAAGATATTGAACAGCGTTGGGCCTGATATTGATCCCTGGGGGACCCTGCTTGGGACTGGGTGCCAGTCTGAGAAAGAACTACTGACTACCACCCTCTGGGTACGGCCTGTCAGCCAGTTCCCCACCCACCACACAGACCACTTCTCTAGGCTGTACGGTGACAGTTTCTCCAGGAGGAGGCTGCGAGGCACCGTGTCAAAAGCCTTGGAGAAGTCCGGGTAGACAATATCCATCGCTCGCCTCACATCAGCAGAGCAGGGTACTTTGTTGGGTTTGTCAGGCACGATTTGCCCCTGGTGAATCCAGGTTGGCTTTTCCCAATCTTCTGCTTCAGTTTACTTGTGATAGTCCCCAGGAGGATTTGCTCCATAACTTTCTCGGGGATTGAAGTGAGGCTAATGGGTCTATAATTACTTTGGTCCTCCTTGGAACCCTTCCTGCAGATGGGGTTGACACTGACCTTCTTCCAGTCTTCAGGCACGTGTCCTGATCTGCAGGACTTGTCAACGATAATGGAGAGCAGCCTTGCAGTGCCATCAGCCAGCTCTCTTAACACCCTTGGGTGGGTGGCATCCGGGCCCATTGATCCGTACGGGACAAGCTTCTGGCAGAGCTGACAGCCCAACTCTTCCTTCACCGATGGTGGGTGTGTGTCTGCATCAATCCAGATCTTTGTTCCCATCGCCTGGGACCCAACAGCGCTGGTAAAGACAGAGGTGAAGAAGGTGTTGAGGTCCTCTGCCTGTCCAGCGACGCTGGTGATTAGGTCACCTCTCCTGTTTAATAGTGGGCCAATATTCTTCTGTTTCTGCTTGTTGTTAATGCACCTGAAGAACCCTTTCTTGATGTTTCTGACATCTCTGGCCGATTTCAGTTCCAGCTGAGCTTTTGCTTTCCTAACTCCATCTCTGCACACCCTGGCAATGCCCGTGGGATTTTCAACAGGTAATGTTCCGCTTTTCCATCCCTGGAATGTTTGCTTTTGGTTCTGAGCAGACCCAGAAGCTCGCAGTTAAGTCTCTTGCTCCACCTACTTGCGTTGCCTTTAGAGGTGATGAACGGGTTTTTTACACCTAGGAGAGTGTTCTTGAAAAGCTCCCAGCACTCACCAGCTCCTTTATCCTTCATGGAAGCTTCCCATGGGATCTCTTCAAGCTGAGACCTGAGCAAGCTGAAGTTTGCTGTTCTGACGTCTAAAACCTTTGTCTTGGAACTAACTTTCATCGTGGGCAGCAGCATCCCAGACTCCACAATGCTGTGATCCCTGGAGCCAAGGCCATCACTGGCTGAGATCTTACAGAGCGTGTTTCCTTGGTGAGTGAGCAGCAAGTCCAGCAGCACCCCATCCCATATGTCTCTGGCATATTCAAAGCACAGTGTATTTCTGTTGGCTTTCAGTGTCATCTATAGGATGATTCTTGGCATTTGTTGAAGCCACTCCCATGGGTTGTACGTAGAGGCACCATGAAATTTTTACACTGGGACCCATCACAGTTGGGGAAACTTGAAATCCAGCCTCACCCAGCGTTGCCTTTCCGTGAAGCCTGGCAGTGATTTGGGCATCCAAGTGCCACTGTTTTTTTCCTGAACCTGCCTTGGTGCCCCAGCATCACACCCCAAGCTGGAGTACCAGCCTGGAAGAAGGTCCACATGACTCAGAAATACTGACCTTTTTCTGAGAGGCTAAGGAGTGGGATTCATGATCCTGAACTCCTGAATCGTTTTTGCCAAAGTACCTTGCCCATCTTCTTGGTGAAACAGGAGGTGAATACTGACAAAGAAATCAACATTCCTAGTGGCTTGACTTGCTGTCACTCGGCAGGGCAGGGAAACTGGCCTCTCGTTGTTTCCCAAGGCACTGCTGTCACTCCCAGATGACATTTTTCTCTACTGCTGGTCCGGATAAAAGCAAGTCTCCAGAGCTTAAAAAGAGAGATGGCTACACCTCCAGCCTGCCTTTTTGGTAACGAAAGTAAGCTTATCTTCTTAGGGCTGGATGAAAGCATCACGAGCCTCTCCTGATGCAGTGAAAGCATAAGCAGGTACCTCTACTGAGCTTCTGTTCCCCTTGCTCCTGCTATTCAGGCTGGCTTGGACTTGTGGTTGGTAGCTCTTCCAGTTACAAGAGGGCTTCAGAGAGAGTCCCTGGGTGAATTCTGACCCATTTCATGTCTATGTGATAGCTTCATCTGAGGTCTTTTTGTGGTGGGGCCATTGCTGCCCATCAGTTTATACCTGCATCAGCTGGTGGTACTCAAGTGGAGTTCAAGAAGTCTTTAACACTGTTCCCAACCGTGGAGCATCCCTTCAACCCTGTCCCCAGCAAACCGAGCCTGAGCTTGTGGCATCGTCTCGAGTTGTGGCCTGATCTAGTTGACTGTGCTGACTTAATGTTCTCCTTCTTTATTTGAAGAGGAGGGTTTCTTACTCGTGCTTTCAAAGGTCTTAACTGCCTAGGCTAGCTGCAGTTTTGATAGTTTCAGAATTTATTAGACAGGTCTTTTAGGGTCCAAATAAAACTCAGAAGCTGGGCTGCAGTTTCACAGACTGGTATATAAGTGAATATTATCGAAAGTGAGGGGGAAGAAGAGGGGGAAGGAAACATTAGGCAGAGGTCCAAGAATAGGCTGAAATACCAGTGTGGTATTTTCTGTTTGTGCACTGCGGTCACGCGGTGTGGAGTGTGACATTCCTAGGAGCTCAGTCATGGACACCCTAAGTCCCCGAAGAACCCAAATGCCGCAGATGCTGCAGGTCCACCCGAGGCACGGACCCGGTGTTGGGCAGGTGTGGGTGTGGGTCCTGGCAGGGTCCCAGCCCCTCCCCGCCTGCCCTCCTGTGCCCGGGGAAGGTGGGATGGCAGGAGTGCTTGCTGGAGGGGAGGAAATCATGGTGGGGTTTCAGCAGGTCCCACAGTGCCTGCATGGCCTCTGCAGGCTTCTCCTCCCTCCCTCTTCCCTTCCTTGCTTCTCTCCTTCACGGTGACGGTATTCATCCCTAAGTGACACACCTTTTTTTTTTTCCCCACTATAAACCAGACTCTGTATTTCTAGACTTTCTTCCCAGATGTTTTACATCTTAAAATGTCTTTGTCATCTGGCATGAGCAGAGACTTGGACAGGGCACGGTGGAGGAGCCAAACTTCGGGCTTTTTTGAAGTACTAAACTAAGGAGTGGGAGGCAAAAGTAAGGACAGGTCTCCTGGGCCACGTCTGGGGTTTTGAGCTCATTTCTGGTCTTCCTGGAGCAACAAAGCTACTGCAGCCTTGTCAGGTATCTTCCTAGTTAGAAAATTTACAAAATGCAGAGTTATTGCTGCTTACCTTTCAAATGTGCTTTGTAAGGATGGATGTAAGTGGGATTTATATAACTCTTCTTCTGTCAGCTGTGATTCCTGCTCATTTCTGTCTTGAGTTCTAGCTGTGCTTTCCTCATGTGGCTCTTTTCAGTTGTCCCCTTCACCAGGTTTTTAGGAGTACTATATCACGTGTATCACAGGCTAGTGTAATTGAAACCTGTTCTGCTCACATCTTATCTAACACTGAGGTGAGGGAGCAGTCTATTTATCAAAGACTGCATAATATTCCCTTTTAATGATCTAACAAAACTGTTCAGACAGTAAAGACTTTCTGAAATGTCTTCAGCATTCCTCTTAAAGACTTCACACTTTCCTGGGAGATTTATGGAATACCAGGTATGATCTGACTGAGACCAAAAGGTGATTCAACGTTTTCTGGGGGAAAAAAAGAGAAGCAAACAGTCATTTTTCATCATTTGGAGAGAATTCAAGGAGAGAACAGAACATTTTTGATTACTAACTGGAAATAGATGGGCTTATAAGAATGCCATCTATGTAAAGAGGAAAAACTACAGAAGTGGGAGTTGAGTTACTGTTCTTTTGTATATTCCGGTGCCTTTATTTTCATCTTAAGGACATAAACAGGTGGTTTTACATGCCTGTATGTATCTTTGATCAAGTGGATATCTGTTAAGAGTCATACTTTCCGTCTTACGCTGCCACCGAAAAAGCAGTGAGTTCTGAAGGGGAGCTTTGTCTATCAAGTATTCTATTATTCTCTAATTTCATTCGTTTTCTTAAAATAATTATGATGCCAGTACAGTGAAGAGCATTAAGGCAACATGCAGCCACATTTACCACACAGTGCTATCGGGGTCACCACAGTTATTTCCTATTCTATGTAGGAATAATACTGTGGCTGCTCAGATGCTACTATCTAGTGACTGTGTGTAGACGTTGACTTGGTGATGGTGACCACTCTAGTACAATGACAATGAACTTCCTTTGCAAGAGGGGGAAGGCACGAAAGCTGACGTTCCTGAAAAGGACAAGCAGTAGTAGAGTACAAATAACAGAACACTCTCTATTACTGTTTCTTTTAAGTCTTACCACTGAGCATGCTGCTACTTTGCAGTGAGAAGCAAACTCACTTGCATTGACACTGAAAGGACAGGGGCACGCGGCTTGGACAGCGCGACAGCTCGGCGTTAGCCGTGGGTTGCAGAAAGCTGTGAACGCTGTACAAGGGAATCCCCGTTTGTTACTCATCTACCAAAACACCCTACCTACCACCCTGGCCCTTACAGCTTGACAGGGCAAGTTTGTGCATACTGGTGAGAGCATCTGACGGTAGGACTGCGCTGCCTGGCTTGCACTGCGCTCAGTCTTCCTATGTGGCAGCTTCAGCGGCTGTCGCAGCGCGGGGAGGGAAATTGAAGGCAGCGAGGCTGCTGAAATAACACCAAGGAATAGTCCCTATTTCTTTTGCACTGAAAGAACTGTGAAAAGACCTGAGACTCCGTTTGTGGCAGCCAGAACTGAAGAACTCACAGCTGTGGGTACAATTGATGCCCGTCAATTCCCAGGCATTCTCCTCCCAGCTCCCCTGTGGTGAATAGCAATTTTTTGCAAACACATCTTAGGGCAAGCAGAGAAGCACAGTAGTGACCCTGGTGCAGGTTCTCAGTCTGTGGAGGAGAGTGATTAATATCAGAACTAGGCGTGCTGCAGATACCTTGTTTTTTATGTGCAGCAACACTGAAGTGATCTCATCAACTATCTGAACATTCAGCAAGTCCAAAATCAAACGCTTGTGTGTCAGATAGACACAGCTGTATTTGTACTGTTGCTCTATCTAAAGAACACGCCAAATGCTTTACTTAGAGTTGAGAGAGAGACTCATTACTAAGAACATGTATAGCATTATCAATGAAAAACATTATTGTTCTTTTCCTCAGTGCTTTTAGCGTCCTTGCTTTTCCTTTCATAGGAGCCCGTGCTAATGTATCTTCAGACAATGAATGTGGGGCCTGATTCACTACTCCCGTGCACAGTGTGTCATCGTTTACACCTCTGCACAGTGGGTGGGAAATACTCATTAGAATAGCAGCACTTTGTTTGAATTCACACACCTTTTGCAATAATACACACAATTGTGCAAGGCAATGGAGAACCCGAGCATGTAGGGCAGTGTTGTTATGGTATTTCTTCCCAAAAGTATATGAAGTGAACTTTTATTGGCCAAGCTTGGACAGAACTGAATATAGTGAAGTGTAATTTTTTTTTTTTTTTCCCAGTGAAAAGAGGGATGTGCAGCAGTACGTTCAGGTACCACAGTTAGGAAGTGGGTGACTGTGTCCGTATCCAGCAAAGCTGCCTTGCCGGGCTTGTGGTTATTTTCTGCTTTTGACTGGCATTAAGCTCCTGCACCTTCCCTTGAAAGAATTCCGATTGATTAAACATTTCTGTATTTTTTCACTTCCCGATAGGTATTTAAAAAGCACTGCTGACTTGAATTCAGCTTGGTGAGACCAGAGAGCTGAGAAAATACATAGAAAGATTGTGGAAGTTAAACCCTCAACATGCTGCACTGCTGTGCTTGGTCATCATCTGGGTTTTCACAGCTCTAGTCAGAATTTCAAAAGATTCCTTGGCCAAAGAAACTACTAGACGTTAAGTAGCAGAGGGCTTTCTTAAACTGTAGAGTAAGTTCTGGCAAGCATAGAAGACGGTGTTTCAAAACTGCCTGTTTGTGTTGTTTCGGTGTTCGCCGAAAGGTCCATCGTAGGCAAACCGAAAAGAAAAAGAAGAGCACTGTATTGAGAGTGAGTACACAAAAGGTCAGCTGGAAAATAAATGAAATAGGGTAAACTCTTCAATACTGATCATTTCAGACACTGGGTTCCACTCAGTACTTTTCAAAACAGTCACTGATGAGTAGGTAGTGTAATAGAAACAATGTGATAGTCAGTTTAGAATAATTCCATAAATTCTTGCATTGAAAAGCAAAACTTAAAAAATCCACATTTGAGCTGATTGGTTTGTATCATTTTCTTATATTATGTACAGAAAGCAGCTTCTTCAGTTGTACCTCTATGTTGAATCAAATGCATAAACCTGGCTTTCAGCCACAGGGGTGGAACCATACTGAAGATGAAGGATGAAGGGGAATAGGTTGTAGCTGTACTCAGAACCTTGAAGGCATAATGGTCTGGGGGGGTTTTAACTTTAAAACTACCCCTAGAAAATGAGTATCCTAATCTGACTCTTGCATGAAAAAATTGTGGGGCAGGTGGACTCTTTCTCTAAGGGATAATAGGAACAGCAGTTGGCATTTGTACCGTGGAAGGATGAGTAAGCTGTTGAGCATGTAATAGTCGTTACGTAGGTGTTTCTTTTATACATTTTATTTTGCTGTCTAGCTTTATAGTTTAGCTTTATTTTACATTGTTTTAACGGCTAAGGATATGGTAATGAAATAGTTGTGAACCGAGAGCAGAGTCCTCCTCTCTTCTACTAGCAGTTAATACAATCTTTTGAAGTATAAATGAGAAGGGTGGGAGTGTGAACCACCCGGGTTGGTGGTTGGTGTTTTGTCAGCATGACCCCGTCTCACACCAACGCTCAAACTCAGTAGGCAGCTACCACCGAGCTAAGCAGGTTTCTCTGCCTGTGACAGTGCCAACAACAGCAAGGGCACTTCTCTTCAACGCTGGGGAGAGTGCACGCAGGAGAGAGGCACTGCTCTTCTGCTCTCAGCAGAAGCTGTCCCTCTACTCCACTGCATTCTGAAGCAGAGTGTGCACCAAAGTTGCATTAGAAATAGTTTTTGCTGACATAAATACCACATCCACTGTTTTCTTACCCTCTTTACCATTTATAGTGCTGATAAACTGAATGCAGCTTATATGTGGGGAGAGAGATGGAGAAATAGGTGACCTACCTTGAAGTACTTGGTTTATAAGGTCTTTAGACTCTCTGTGTCTGGGTGGGTGAACAAAAATTCAGAACTTCCCTTGAGACAAGTAACGTGGAATGTTTGCTGGCGTGTTTGCTTCCCTTTCAAATATTCCACAGATTGTACAGACAAAAGACAGATTAGGCTTTGCATCAGATTTACTAGAGCTCTGCCTCCTTGCCTTTGGACTCCAGCTTGCGTTTTACACTCCTGTCTGAAGTTGCTGAAGAATTAAGCTTGTGTGTGCACTGTTTGTACATAACAGGCTTTCCCAAGTGACTATTTAGCACTATTAAAAAACAAGACCAAGACTCACAACAAGATTCTGGTAAAAGTAAATGGATTCTATTGACTAATGGCTGATGGCATCTTTCTGTAATGACCATCTTTTGGCTGCGTGCAGAGTGCTGGTGGTATTAGTGCATTAAAAAACACACAGATTTTTCAGGGGTTTGGGCCTAATACTCATTTACAGTCCAAGTGTTTAGAACTGTTTGGCAGAGTAGTGAACTTAAAGTATAGGAAGACGCATACTTCAAGTACACTCCCAGCCTTCCTGACACTGTCTGGCTGCTGTGTGTTGTGCACGTGCTAAGGCACACTCAATTTTCAGGTTGAATCTCCTAATGCTGCCCGATTCGTAAAGCCAGTTCTGATAGACCAGTGCCATCTACTATGTTTTAATCAGATACAGCCACGTGTGAGTTTAGTGCAGTGATTTGGAGCTCAGCGTGAGTATAGTGATAATCTTTACTGCTCCTCTGTAAATGTGCTTTGAGAGGTACCCCTCTCTTCAGTGTCTGTCACTGGATAATGTTTTTTCTTTAATCCTCACGTAATTTTTATGTGTAAATTTTTTAATTTGCCGTCAATAGAAATGGAATCAGTGTCTCTGTCCGTTATTAATGTTTAAAACGTGAAGGTTTGGGCTTTTTTAACACCCTAGTTGCTATGCCCCTTTAAATTTCCTTCAGTAGTCCTTTACCTCTAAACAATCTTTCATTACCAAGTTGTTTATCTGAGAAGAAAGTGAGACTGTCTCTTTGTATTGCTGAGTAACATCACTCTCTTTCTCAAGAAGTCATTACACGCTGACATCATATTGTTCTTCATTAGATGATCTGTTGCCTGAAAGTATCTTGGTGACACTCAACTTGAAAGCAACAAGAGTACACGTGCTAGGATGCCTGGAGAGCGCAGGCTGGCGAGACTTTGCTCAAGCAAATATCCAGGATAATTTCAAAAAGGCATTAACAAATACAAACCACCCCCACAGAGGTAATTTTCACCTCTGAATTTTAGCCTCTTTCTTAGTTCAGGCCAGACTTCAGCCATCACTGTTACAATGCTGGAAGCCAAGTCCTACCTAGCAACCATAGTCATCTACAATAATTTCAACTTAAAGAAAAATAACACAGTTGCTGGTGCGGTTGTGTCCAGAGATTTCGTGGTGCTTTCCAACAACGAAACTGTGGTTTCTGTCTTGAAAATGTATGTGTGTGCATAGAACAAAGACTTCTGATATTCACAAAGACCACAATTAACGCTGCACTGTTAATTGCTGTTCCCTGATTAGTCGGAAACCTTATGTACTCAATAGATTTTATTTCTCATGGTCAAGAGTTACCTGAGAAAAGCTCAGAATGTAGTTGTTTGTGAAATTTGTGCAAGTATTCCTTTGATTTCACAGAATCATTTAGGTTGGAAAAGACCCTTGGGATCATCGTGTCCAACCATGATTTGTGCTGTTTCACGAGTTATTTGTTATGAACTTTCATAATTCTTACCCCCGTGCCCGGGTGCTTGGTGAGTTTTAGTACAATGACTGGATTTTAGTCTTAGTTTTAGTACGATGACTGGATGAGAATGGTCTTAAAAGTCTTTGTAAACGTTTGACCACGCAGACTTAACATTTAACTTTCCTTTAAAATACCGCATTGTCCCCTTTAATTGTACTGTGCTGGGAAATATCCCTCCCATGCATTTATTTAATGGAGAAGGCAGAGGAACACAACCATCCAAAGAAGCCGAGATATTTCTCTTGATAATCTCCAAACCTCAAACCCTGTACAAGAAAATTGAGGGAAAAGGTCCCTTTTCCCACGTAGCCCCAGCTGCAGCTGACGCTCTTCCAGGCCAGGCCTTCCTGCGACCACTAAACCACTGCCTGCACAGAAGGGAATACTGGGTGAAGTTCCTCCAGCTGTTACCTCCTCCAAATACCTTTTGACTTCGGAGGAGCCGGAGCCACGTGGCTGGTGAATTCTCCTTGGCTTAGCAAGCAGGGCTGTGGCAGCCACGTTCCAGTTTGGGAATCCCCGGTACACAGTAATCAAACACAGAGCTCCAACAGTTAATGCTGTGTTTGCAGATCCTCTTGGATAACCACTAAAGTTGCACGGGTGAAATAGATAAAGTTGGGAAGTCTGCAGTCGAAGTGTTTGCCTTTATGCTTATTTACTCACTGTTGTTGCCTTTGTACAATAATATCTTTTCCCCGAAGGCCTTTGAAAAATTCGATCACAAACTAGAGAAAGAGTATGTTTGTTCCGGGTAAAATTTGGAAGCATTGTTCTGATGACACCTGTAAAACATAATTATAACTCCCATAGCTGTTTCCTCTCATATTTAGAGGGGAAAATTCTTTGCCTGTAATCTCAGGTGCATACCTGTGGAAGGTTTAGATTCCTTCAAGCAGTATCAAAGTAATGATAACAGTGTGCAGCTGCTGACTGTCTTTTCCTTGTTGTTCCTCACCCAGCTGTTTAGAGGAGAAGAAAAAGAGAGAGAATATCTCTAATCAGCCATATGGCACAAAGTTTTATTTGCCACAGTAAGTTAAAACCTACGTTATTGGTCAGCATCTTGAATGCAAATGTTGACGTAGCTTTTCAGGAGTACCAGATACGAGGGAAAAGAAGACCGGATCTATTGAACTCACAGTATTTTATATTAAGTACAGAAACCCTTGGTTCTGGCTCAGTGGAGTTCCCATGGCTGGGGTCTGCATTGCCAAAAAGCTGGTGCGAGCAGGGAGCGCAGATCTCAGCCCCTGCTTTGGGTCCTAGGAGGTAAATTAAGAGCTGGTGAGATGGAGTTCCAGATTTCTGCAGTGCAGGTTCAGTTGGCTTACGTTGTACATTGTACACAGCACAGGGTTCTGGATCAGACTCCTGGGCTGTGAAATCTAGTAGATGTTTTTAGTAGCTCTTGATGTATGTAGTGCACCTAGACAGCGGGGCTTTTCATTAAGAAGAAGTTAAATTTTGCTATTCTTTTTAAATTGAACAAGAAACATAGAGTTAAGTATGGGGAAAAGATTTTTGTCTTGAAAAAACCAGGTTTGTGGATGTTAGAGGAGAAGTGGGGGACTAATACACCTGTGGCTTTTGTGAGTCTCCATTCTAGAAACTGCAGCAGAAAACAAGGTTTGGGGGGCTTGTCTTGGGAATTTCAGCAGGTCCACTTTCTCAGTGTTTTTCTGCCATCTCGTGTGTGCATAGGACTGGAGGTCCTTTGGTTACTGACATCCTGGCTTCAGACATCCCTCTTGGGAGAATCAAGGTTACAAGGGAGCGTAGGAGGTGGGTGCACACCTGTGTGTCTAGGACTGGGGACGGGACTTGAAAAGGTTGAAGCTGTGGGGGGGTTGTAACCCTATTCATGTTGCTTATCACAATCCTACAAGAACCCTTCTTTTTTTTTTTTTTCCTTCCTCCGAAACATTTTATTTCTAAAGGATTTAAGAGCATGATTAATTTTGTTGTCCTTGTAATATACATAAAAACACATTCCAGAAAGAATAATGCTCAATTCTTCTAAGTGTCTTTAATGCATAGATCTCAAAGAGCTCCCTTATCCCAGATTTCCTGCTTAATTGATCCCAGCATTATTTACGGTCTGCGCATTTGTTTGCACTAAACACTGGTAAGCCAGAGATGCCAAGATACCATCCATTTAAGACTTCTTTGCACAAGTTCTGCTCAGTTGGATGAGAGTTTCTGATGACGCTGTGTTGGGGCACCGGTTTGCAGAGATATTAAGTTGGGGTGGAAAGTATTGTGATTGGTAAGCCAGAATAGATTTTCTGGTTGATGCCATAAAAAATCACCGTGTACTAATGTTACTTAAAAACTAGACATGCTTTTTCCATTTGGTTAATGATTCTGGGTGGTATAATCCAGATGAGTGGTCAGGTCTCCTGTATTTTAAACAGTCTCTCTTCTGTGATTCCTAATGTCCTTTGACTTGTACTTCATAAGCTACCAAGAAAGGTTTGATCAGGTAAGAATCTTGTCTTCTAAGAATAGCTGCTTAAGTGGTTCTGCACTGTCTTACAAATTTGTAATTTCATGTGGTGAGGTTTTAGCTCTTAAAAAACCGAGTCTGGACCCATGTAATCAGTACAATTTGTGTTTGTTCCCTACAATTAAAACTACCATGAAAGGATTAAAAAAAAAAAAAAAAAAGGTGTGCAAATATTTTTCCGTAGAGTCCAATTCTTTCTTCATCTGATGGCCCCTGTTGTTATTCTTCTCATTGTTTCCACTGCTGTTGCTTAAAAAGCTTTGACAACCAGAATAGACTTTGCGTAACGATTCTATTGTAAGTCACTTCCAGCACATTATAGCGTCTGCTTAAAATGACTCTTGTGGTTACCACTCCCAGTGCCTGTGCTTTATCATGGTACCAAATGAAATTAAGAATAGGAACATTCCTTCCTTTACTCACCAGTATTTAAAAAAAAATAATAAAATAAATAAAATTAATGTGAAAATAACATCGCTGTAATATATTAAAATTCATTTTAGATCTTTTTCTTCCACAGTTCATCAGGAAGTATTTTGCCTTAGAAATGGATTTTAAAAACAGAAAATATATACATTTTCTGAGAAAATCCCTGTGCAGTTGGGAGCATTTTGTAAATACATTTTCTCAGGGGAGAAGACAATGTCATACACAGAAGGACTCTTCTGTAGTAACAGATAGGGAATGGAAAAAGCTGTACTTCATTTCAGCAGCATCTTTCACTACTCCTCTAAAGGGTATGGTTATGTATCTGCAGGTTCTAGATCTGTGCACGTCCCCATGGCAGAATCTGCCTTTCTGTCGCCTAACCCAAGATGACAGCTTTGTTAGCTGTGATGTGGTTATTTTTTTCCCTTAGTGAGTAAGCAAGGGAATAAAGAACTGGAAGAATTAAGAAAGCTTTTCCCCTCCCTGTTTCTTATTTTCCCCAGAATAACAGCTCTAGGGGATGAGTGTTCTGTTGCAAATGACTACCGTGCATATGATGAGAACACCTTAAATAAAGTGATGTTATTACAAGATTTGATAATGCAATGGTGAAAATACTCAAAAAACAATGAGGTGAGTGAATGAGTCTGAAATTAAATTATGTAACTTGACCAAAGTCAAGTATTTTAACTAAAGCTCACATCCAGTAATACTGGTCAAGAATGTGGAAGACCATACTTTGATTTTATTTTTGTGTTTGTTTGTTTTTTGTTTGGCTGGTTTTGTTTTTGTTTTTTGACTCTTCTCCATTTTGTTATGCTACCTGCAATGGAGAACAACAGTCTCCTGGATGGGTCGTCCATGTAAATGGATGTAATTAAGGCACTGCCTTCATCTATCTTGTCAGGTGTGGAATAGAGTAACTCTAAACTTAAGCTCCGAGAAGGAAAAAGGAAAGCAAAACGACAATGCTGTGTAGTCATCTCCAACTGAGTGAAAATCTGCCCCATTTATCTGGCAGTACATGAACTGCTCAGCAGACATCTCCCTGCAGAGCGGGTCCTTCGCTGCCGTCCACCCAAAATCCCACTCTAAGCAGCAGAACCCTTGAAGACTCTGCTCTGACACTGCACTTGGCTCATTCTTCACTGGAATGCATTTATTTAAGGATACTGAAGGTTCTGATTGCTTTATAGCAATCTGCTAGTTTGGAGCAGAGGAGACAAGCAGTTCTAAGCGTACCGTACCGCAGGCTGCTGCCACTTAGGTCCCCAGCACTACGGCTGCCCTCAGAGATACATGGTGTCTAGCAAAAATCTGTCTTAGCTGTAAAATCTGCTCGTCTCAAGGAAGTAAGAAGGCAGACAAGCCAACAACTTTTGTTTCTCTTGCCCTAATACCTCTTGTTGAGGCTTTTTATTGAATTTTCTTCTGCTTTGCAACTCTTCTTTAAGGTTTTGGGGAACTTCTGGACTTCTATGCCAACAGCAATCTCAAACGACTGGTTTAGACAATTGGATTAAAAAAAGTATTCCTCTAGGTGTTTTAACTTTCAAACCAATCTTCATATCCTTCTTTTTTTTCCTTTGGGGCCTCAGATACTGGATAGCTCAAACTTTGCTCTGATCTGTATCGATCTTGTCTCGCAAGCCCCTACCCAGAGTTTACCTGGTTAGCAAAAGTTACCCGGGTTTATGGAGTTTAAACTTGGGTCAGCATTAACCTCCTAAATCTGCTGATTTCTGAGATGCTGGGAGCCTCCCGTCACACACTCCGCATTCGAGACAGTTTCATTGATGACTTTGATGCCAGAGATCAGTGAAAACGGCTACGACCGTGAAGGGGTTTTGATCGGGTATCGTCAGCAAAATGAAGCTGCCTTCTGCCTGGTGTCTGCCTCGCCGTCGCTCGTTGCTCGCAGCCGCAGAAGGAAGCACTGTTCATGCTCCTCCTGTCTGCCATGTGCTCAGTTTCAAATCTGGGAAGGTTTTCAACTTCCCCTTAGGAGATTCTCTTAGCTCTTTTCCTATTTAGCTGCAGTAGTGTGGGATGGTCAGCAATCACCCTTCCAATGGCTGAAGGAATCTCTCCGGTGTCTGTTTGCCATTGATTCTGCACAATGATAAGAACTTCCTAAGGTCCTGAGCAGATGTTTTGTCTGGAATGCTTAGTCCTTCTCAGGCTTTCCAGTACCATACCGGATCCAAGGTAAGCTTCACTGGGAGCTCCATGTTCCAGAGGGAAACTTAATTTTCAGCGGTGTAAAAATTTTCTGATACCCTCAACCCACAGCTGAAAGTGTTCTGATTCACTTAGAGTCTGAGGGTGTTGTAGGGCTGGGACACAGAGGGCCAGTGGGTTGTGGGTAGGTTTTCCTGTCCTCTCATGATCCTGCTGGAAGTCCCCAGCTGTCATCTTCATTTGGGCTGGGAGGTGAATAACTGTAGAGCCTGAAACCATTGGGACTTTTCTCTCTTGCTTGTTTATGTTGTTTATTTATTTATTTTCGTACCAAAGGGAGATTTTTGGGTTGAAAGCCACTGAGTTTGTAGCCTTTTATTTGTTGCCACAGCAGAGGCAGTACAGAGTTTCCACTTAGCATCAAGCCAGTGCATTCTTATACCTACCAACCAGTGCTGCCTTCTCCTACCACATAAAATCAGCCTCTTACTGTGAACCTTTAGGTGGAAAATTCTGTGCAATATTGGCAGTTCCCGCAGTCTCACGTGGTTGGGAGTAGGCTTTGGAAAGATCTTCTTTGGGGAGGTCTTTGTTCTTACTTTCATTTGACAGTACACTACTGTTGTGTACCTACGTACTGCTTATGCTCCATATTGCTGTCTGTGTAAATGTTCTGTCTCTGGACTGAGATGTCCTGCTGCATTGATTCATAACTGCTCCTGATTTTTTGGAATGGATTTTTGCCTGTAGTGTAGTACACTGGGAAAAGCCACGTCTGCTGTGAAGCTAGTCACGTGCCCTGTGGCTGAGAGAGCCCTCGAGCAGGAAGTATTTCACACTAGTTACTCTTGGAGAAGTATTAGCTAATGCTGTGAGCAAGTCTTAGGCTTTATGAATAAGGACTGTACACAGTAAGTACAGGAAGGACAAGTCTTGACAAATTTAGTTAATTGCTCAAATGCCAGAATACCAGTATAAAGTCAGCCATTAGAAACGGATGCATCTTTCTTCTGCTAACGGAGCGTGTCAAGTACTTTGCCCTCTCTGCTTTTAGAAGGTGATGTCTGGGGAGAGCCTGACTCTCTGGAGTAGTATGGATTGATGCTTCCTCGTAGAGGATGTCCAGTTCTTACCATGGGGTGCTACACACTCCTTTGGTTTTGATGATGGAATCTATTTTTGCCTTCTTTTTGATGTTTTCTGTAGAGATCAGTGTTTTATTCGGGGATGGACAGATCTGTTAGTATTGACACATTAGTTCATTTATTCCTAAAAGGAAAATATTTAACCAGCATAATTTGGTCGGCTTCCTTGATGTCTAATACATAAGCAGCTAGCTTTTACACAGTATTTCTCCTTGATAAAATAACTGAGAAGAGGTGAAATGTTGCTAATTCCTTTCTATGAGTTGCGAAACTGATGCAAGAAAGGCAAAAGAATTTTCCTGGGGTCACGCAGCATTCCAGTGGAAGAGTCAGCAGAGCATCTCCCGCGTTTGCCTGGTGATTGGTACACTAGCCTGTATTGAGTTTCTGTACTTGCATTCTGTAGTTCTTTTTTTAGAAAATTGCAGATCTTTCTGCAGCCAGTCCTCATGATGAGTAGGTCCAAACGAAAAGTATTATTGTATCAGCTATCAAGTAAGTTGATAACTCTGTATCTGCATTGTTCTTCTGGGACTGGCTGAGACCATTTTATGTATTTCTTTTTTTTTTTTTTTTTCATGACACAATGGCAGATGTCCAGTACATTGAAATAGATGCAATTGCAACTGAAGTTAGCGTGAGTTTGGAACCAGACAGCTTTAATAAGTAGTGGCATTTAAGCTACAATGACTAAAGCAGTACTAGTTGGTCAACTCAGACAATAAATAGAATATCCTAGAACTGTTTTAATTTGCTATGTTGATTGATGTATAACCATAAGCAATTTCCCAGACAGCTAGAATACTCTTCAGGTTTCCATTAATTAAAGGGTAGACATCTCCCGTAGTCGGTGGTGGTAAGTTTATTTCCACTGAGGGTATTCTGCAGTTTGGAGAGGCCTTTAGCAAGCATTACAACCAAAGGGGTAGTGGAAGTGCTGTTCCCTAACATCACTTTCATCTCACTTGCTCTTCTAGCCATCCGAGGGATCACAAAATACTCTTTCCCCTTGTCTTGGGTAGCTGCCAGCTGCCCGACTGGTTGCAGAGAAACGTGCATCAGTTTGGCCAACTTGTGCTACCATCCAGGAGAAACTGGATCACAGAGATAAAAATCAGTTATTAATTGGCAGAATAGATTAATTTAATCTCTGAGGAAAGAGAACATCAGTAAAAAAAACTTTATTATATCTAACAGCGAGTCTGCATGGGTGGCCTTCCAGTTTTAAGCAGGACAGAATTGAATATTTATCCCAACGTACCTTTTCATTTCAGTAATTTTCTGGGAACTTTTTAGGTTTCCATTATGGAAACTTAAGGCATTTGCTTCTCTCCAACGCAGCCTTCTTTTCATAGCCTGAAAGAAACTGTACTGTAATCAAAGCTGTAATTTCCTATTTAAATATCTATCTGATTTTCTCCAAAATTATGGCATATTTTGTCAAATGAAAATAGTGGGTAACATCAAACTAAGTCTCAGCCCATAGCACTGTTTTAATCAGGCTTTAAAAAGTCCAAGAAATTGTTCTATTTGAGAATTTTGACTTGGAAGAAGAAACATAATACTAAGTAGTAATGAAGACCCAACCCAATCAACCTCGCTGAAGTCATCAACCCGGTGACTAATGATGCTCATGAATTCACAGAGCCTGATTAAAGTTACAAAGTGTTGTTTTAATGACCTCAAGCAAGCAATTGGCAATTCTGCGCGGTTGAGGTGAACACTGGGTGCATATTTCAGGAAGTAGATACATGCTGATATTTTAATAAAGCATAGTAAAATCCGTTAAATAACAGTGTGCCTGAGCCCAAATACAGATGGCAGTTCTCAAAAGCTCGTCTATTATTTCTGGGGGGATACTGGGTGTACAAATACCAGCATTTTACTTTGAAGAACATCCACTGACATTTATTTGTATGGCTTCTATTGCATTTTGTGAGCCGTAACGTTATTCTTATTGTGAACAACCCCTTAATTTGGGAGATATCGCTTAACATGGGTTTAAAAATCTGGGGTCCTCATCTCTGGCATTGCTTCCTCTCCCTGGAGCCTGCTGTTGGCTTGAAATCTGTTGTTTGGTGCCATGCAGTTACTGCTGGGTTATCGAGTTGTACATTGGTGATTCATATCTGAAATTATGCTCCTTTCTTTTTCTTTAAGTCACACCTAAAATTCTGAATAAAGCTACCTGAGGCTTTCTTTTATGTTCCACTCCAGTTGAGGTGAAACATCTCCTTTGGTGCCAGGACATTGTAGACATTTAAATTAGCATAGTTTTCCTGAAACCATCAGTCATTCCAATGTACCAGAGCTCTGGATTGGGTCCTTGGTTTCACAGATTTAACAGGTTTTTGGAAAATGAGGTGCAAAGAAAAGGCTGACAGACATAAAGATTTAAGAGAAAGAAAATAGCAGCTTATCTGACTGAAAGCGTGTATGCCAATAAAGCCAACTACAGCTGTCAAAGAAAATAAAACAAAGCCAGAATTCTTTAATTTGACCTATTTGCTCCACAGATAGTACTTTTTGGACCAGCTCTTCAGCTGGTGTAAAGTGGCACAAGAATATGTGGAGCGTTGCTGATCATACCCACTGAGACTCTGGGCATTATTTAAAATAGTGGTTGTTTCGGACGTTCCTCTCTTTATTTCAATAAGCAATCCACTTCTGAATGAAAAGGCTCTCAGAGTGTTTTCATAAAATCATGCCACCCCTAGGACAAGGTTACTATTGAGTCAGGGCATCTTTGAATTGTGAAACTTTTCCTGTTTGTATTTCTAACATAATTTTCTATGGTTATGTTCTAATTGCCAGCTCTAAAAAAAAAAAAAAAAAAAAAGAAATAATTCTGTTTGGTCTCTCTTTTGGGTCAATCAGCACTTGGGTGTTTGTGAAAGGATCGATGTGTAACTGGCCAAAAGGATCTGGTACAGAGCAGGTTTGAAGCATAAAAGCAATGATGTTATTTTACTTAGGAAAGTACCCTTTTTTGTACCCTTTTCCATAGGAAAAAAAAAAAAAGAAAAAAAAAAGAAAAAATCCTATGTAAATAGTGCGTGTTTTTCCTGTAATGAATGTTCCTTTCATTCTGCATTTCTGTATAATATTGGAAATTGTGTTTTTATTAGAAGAGGCATTGGATGGAAGCCAACAATTTTTTCTTTTAACTTGATATTTTGGGCTCTGATCTTTGTTAAAACTACAATGGCATGTATCTAGTACAGTCAGAGGTCATTTCTATAGCTACTACCATTTCCTATCATTTCTGGGGAATGTTTGTTTTCAAAACAAAGAATTGGGTTAAAGCTTAAGTATTGTATTTCAGAACATATTTCAAACTGAAATTAAGAATGCTAAAACCTTTCCTTTAAAGGTCAGCTGATATTTATTATTATTATAAAAATGATCTGTGATTTATGAATTTAACTTCTCGTAAACCTCCTTTGTAACAGAATATGCAGTCAGAAGCTTAACATTACATTGTTTTCCTTTGACAACGTATCCACGAGACCACTGCAGCTGTTCCTTTACTCACAATAGCAGATTAATTAACACAATCATATGCTGTTGGCTCCTACTCAATGAGTAGGTCTGCAGTGGGATAGATAGGTAAATCCTTTAAATGTGTATGAGATAAAGGATATACTATAGTAGTTTCATAACTAGCCAGTTTTGCTTCTGACTAGTCAGCCCTATCAGCAATGGTTCACTGACTACAGAAGCTGAGAGCTTACATTTCAAAGGCAGCCACACCTATTACAGAGCAATAATGCTTGAATCATTGCAAAACTCAAATATGTAAAAGCAGGGGAACGCTCAGAAATCACCATATTTTGCTAAAATAACAGGCAGCCTGCTTCGAGCATTTTGAGTTTATACAGGCGCCGGGGGGAACGAAGGGGCATTTTTGTTAGTGCCTTCATTTAAAAAAAAAAAAAAAAAAAAAAAGAAAAGTTCAGTCATTGCTTTCCTTAAATATCTTAATCTGGTCATTATTCACTTTTTGCCCACTGTGTATTAGAAATACTTGTAAGCAGCGGCCATGGCATCAGTTTTAAGAACCAGAAGAATTTTTCATCCATTTCTCTGTGTGTGCTAATGAACATGTGAGCAGCTAAATCTCCTTTTCCTAAACAAACAGTCATCAGCAGCGTGTAAGTATTTATTTGGCAACTTTAGCTGACATTTTAGTGGATGCTAAAACCTTTGTTACCAGTAATATAAGTCCTTTTGGGTTTTTTTTCACCCCCCGCCCCCCTTCTTTTTTTGGTTTTGTTTTGGTTTATTTTTTTGACTTGATAGAGAAACAGACCCTTTCGGGGAAAGATGGAAGCAGCACGTTAAAAAAAAATAAATCCTCGAGACTCTGCGCTAAAATCTGAGAGCACAAGGAACTATTACATTAAAATTGTCTCATTTAAGGGACAAAGAAAACTCCTCATGAGCCCTCACTTCTGAAAAAAACCACTCACTAGCTTGGTATTGTCGAGGTCCTGTCTTGTCCACGGTTTTCTGCAGTTGAAGTTCCATGCTTTTACATATTTTACGAGTTTCATGTAATGATATAAATACGGGTTTGGATCACAAGAAAACATGAAAATTAGGGAACGTGAAGGGCTTTGATGGAGGGCTTTGCTTACGTAGAACAGCAGCACCAGACCTACAGATGGAAGAAACGGAGTTTGGAATCTTGTTGTGCGACACAGTTGTTGAAAAACAAACAACGCGTTAAAGGCGCTCAGCTTTATGTCCGGGAGTTCTTCGGAGTACCCGAAGCCACTGGGTTTGGAGAGGAAGAGGCAGAGCTCACGAGCTGGCTCCAGTTCCATCACAGATGGTAGCAGGGAGATTTTTCTAGTGAGGACTTGAAAAATTTCCTGAACTTCTCCAGAGTGCTTCTGCTCCTCGCTCCCTGATGCTGAAAGCAGAACATTCTCTCAAGTCTTTCAGTGTCAGCATCCCTGTCAGCAGTAAGGGTAAGAAAGGCTTCCTTCCTGCTGCCTTTAGCCTTCTTATTTCCCTCAATTACCGTACTTGCCCCAGACAGCAGATTCATGCCCAGCTGAGTAGATGGCTGCAGCATATTCTCCCTCAGCCTGACTGAGAAGGCCCTTGAGAAGCTGAAGGTAGAGCAAAGGCTCGAGGAGGCTCCTGGATCAGTGTGAAGAGATCCCACTGAATGAGCCTGACAGATGATAAAATTCGTTCACGTGCTACAGAAACTTGTACTGGTGATGCTGAACGTTACTCATCAAGGCATCTAGATGATGTCCAACTTCAAGATGTAGTAGCGTAGCCTGCAAAATCCAGGGGCTTTATCACATTAGTTAAGTAGGAAGAGGAGGTCCAAGAATTGTAGTGAAGAGTATTACTCAACAGGTGATAGACTTTCACCCCCCTACTCATGGTAGATTTAGAATACATTTCCCACAACATAGGTATATATATATATAAGTGAATAGAGTCATTGTACAGATGAGCAGCTGAAAGCAAAGGAACCACGAATCTTACAGGTGATGTAAAAAGCTGGAGCTTTTCTGGAAAATCAGTCGCTTTTAACCGCTCTGCCTAAAGTCTCAGGCTTATCTCACGACATTGTTGGATCTAGTATAAATGCCTTGACTCTGGATCACAGAAACACAGGGCTTTATCTTCCATAGTGCCCGTGCTGGGAACTGCACTCAGGTCTGTTGGGATTTACAGACTGGTTTCCAGTTCCCCTTGGATTGCTCCAGTGCTGTAAGACCCAGGTGCTACAGGAGTTTTTTGAGCAGACTAAGGAACGTGTTTGGCCACTTGTCAGACTAAAGACCATGCCCTGCCTTCCTCAGAAGGAGAATTTTCCTTAATTTAGTTTGTGTAATTACATTCTTTAAGCCTAAATTGTCCATGCAGTTTCAATTTGATACCATTTTCTTTAGTCTGTTTTCAAACTGACTGTTGTTTCAAGTCCTTTTAACTAATTGTTGCCTTCTGTCCCTGTGGCAGGTGAAGAGCTGCCCATGTGAATAGACCTGCTACAACTTCTCTTGGCCTTTGCCTTCTATTGAACTAAAAGTGTTGGAATTTCTCTGATGAATACTAAGCCCTTTGTGAAATGGACCTGCAGATAGGCTCTAAAGCTCTCCATCTTCCATCAGCCCAACCCAAACTGAGGGCCTGAAAACTTCTCCTCTTTTGGTAGATTGCACTGGCCCTGCCTGGTAGTTCCTGCATTTGAAGGATCTCCTAGAATTTCTGTTATGGATTCCTGTCTCTCAGGGCTTGGGGTGCAGTAGTTGGGAATGTCTTTTCCTGTTCTGTGCCGTGGGGCTCTCCTAGAACAATGCGGAGCACCCTGGGCCAGCTGCTGGAATAAAGGTTCCTTGAGAAGCGGTTAAGAACAAAGAGGTGCTTCACAAAAGCAAGCAAATGGACAGCTTAGAAAGCAAGGTCATACGGAAGGCCTGTCAGTTTGTACCTGCACAGCAAACTGTGACTCCGGACTGTATTTTTTATTTTAAACCAAGGTGTTTATTTTTCTCGCGTCCTCTCTGCAATGATAAATATTTCATTCAGGGTAACTTTGCAAGTGGCTTGCAGCGAGCGTTGCTTGTAACAATCTATATACAGAGTGACACGGGAGTATTGATTTGTGTGATAGCTTCTATCTGTGATGTTTGTCTCTTAGTCTGTCAGGTCATCTGTGCTGAAATGAGCTGAACATATGGCTTGAAATATTTTGGTTTGCCGTAGACAACTTCAGGGTGGGTGTTGAAGTCATGGGGATGGGACAGGATAGGGAGTAAAGAGAAATGAGCTTTTCTTCCCCGGACTTTTCCGTAAGCCTAGGCAAGTAATTTTGTTCTTTCTGTGCCCCCATTTCTGAAATGGAGATGAGCTTTCTTTGTTGAATGCATCGAGATCTGTGGCTAAACATTTGTGCAGCAAAGCTAAATGGTGGTGTTGCAGTGGTTTGTGGTGTGCTGAGCTCAGAGAAACTGAGCCGAGCCCACCCCTCGGGTTTTAATCTTTAAACAGGGTAGGTGATGATTTCCTTTGCAGACTCCATCCAAATAGTGCTCTCCGGGTTTGTGGCAGGTCAAGTAGTTCACACTTTATCACCAGGTATCAAAACTTCAGTTAACAGTAAGTTCATACTGGGGATAAGATAAGTTTTGTACAGGGTTGTTTTTTGTTGTTGTTCTGGGGTTTTTTTCTCACAAACAGTTCTCAGAAGAGTTGAGTATGCAGACCTTTCAGGATTCTTTCTGGCCTCCGTGTAAGGAAAGTTAACTTTATAGTTTTACTGAACTAAACCAATTCTAATGTACTCTCCTTTTAAATTAAGGGGATTTCCATTTAGTTATCATTAACAGATTTGGTCAAAAATATCTTTGCGCAGAACTGCCCAGAAAACCCAGAAGTGACCCTAAAATAAACATATTTACAAGATTCTCCATTTTCTTCAGCTACTAACTGTAACCTCCAGCACTGGAAGGTGTTTCACACAAACCCATATTTCTTTACAAATACATTGTTAGGAGTTTTTAAAAGATGACTGTTGTGGGTTGAGTCATCAGCAGCAAATGGTTAGACTCCCACAAAAAAACCCACAAACCCCTTATTAGCATCTGACCTTTATGATAAACTTGCCTTTTATCACAACATTTGTAAGGTGCAGGACAGACTTGTGTTGGTTTACAGGTCTGTCCTTCAGCACAATAGTGCTGTCCATGGCAGGATTACTTCATGGGTACATTGAGTTCAGTGTTTCTGTCTTTGCTATAATAGATATCTTAATAAGAAAACAGATAATGTATTTCCTTAATGTTTTGGGTTTGGGGTTTTTATTTTCTTCCCTGAAAATAAATATTAAAGTTGTTTCTTAGAAAGAAAACAACAAGCCACAATATTAAAAGTGAGATAAGTGTAGACTGGAGTTTAACTTCTGTAGCTGAGCTTGAGATTCGTTGGTTGCTCTGCTACTGAAAAAGAGTTTGTGCCCGAAGAGCATTCCTGCTTGTTCAGGTTGTGGTGGTAGTTTTAGTACTAGTTAAGTTTTAATACAAGGTGTTGCTTGCGAATTGTGCTGTGTTTTGTCCTCAGATGATCGTAGTTATAACAGCATTAATCCCATAGAATACAGTAGAGAGTTGCAGTACAAATTACTGACGCTTATTCTGCTTTTCAGATGGGATGGGGATACTCTTGGCATTGGCATTAGAAGGCCAAACTGAGAAGTTGTCATTACTGCCACAGAGGAACATTTTGCCCTTTTCATAGTGTGTTATTAGTGAAGCATGCTTCCTAGATGTTTCCCCAGAGATTCCACAATTTCCACCTCACTCCATTCCCAGCTTCTGCGTTCTGCAAACCCCACTGCATTTAACCCAGGGACTCCTTCACAACTCATGAAGCACATGAGTTTCCCAACCCCTAGTTTCACTGAGCTCTAAGCAAAAATGCAGCTTAAACACTGCTCTGGGTTGTGACTGGACCGTGCAAAGCACTATCCAGTTCTTCGTGCTAGAGATGGAGAATTCTGGTCCCTTCCCTTTCTGATGCTGTGCTAAGAAATGGGCTGGTGTCGAGTTAAAGCTTAGCTTTGAAATGGGGAGCTGGTGAAGATGAGTCAGGAACTTTGAAATCCTAGCAGGATTTTCTGTGTCTGGTGTCCCAGGTTGTGAATGGGCTCTTCCTGAACCTGTCTACAAGAAGTTACACTCCCAACAGCCCTGCAAGAGAAGGATTTGATTTGGTAGTTAATCTCACACTTGTTTTTTATTGCTGGAAGTCAGGGCTGCAGGGCTTCAGCATCAGCGATGATTTTTACTTCAAGAAAATTTTGGTTGCAGCTTCAGTGGTATTTAAATACATAGTGTTTTCTCTTAATGGCTTTGTTGGTAGGTTGCTTTATATTTGAACTACTGACAGGTCCACACTTCTTTGGATGTAAATATTTTTGTGGCGTTAGATGGATGAGTAATAAGATGGATGAGTAATAAGCTGAATGCCAGGTGGTATTTTTTCCCAGTACAGGGTACATTCCTGAGGCTGCAGACTCCTTAGGGATGAGTTAATGAAGATTAGCAAAATGGCCTTTGGCTTGGTGGCTGCAGATGAACCATGTTTGGCTAGATACTTTGCCATTCTTGTGCCAGTATTTCCACCTCGGTACACGAACAGGAAGCTGTTGGATGTAGGTTGTTGCAAACCAGCGTTGGCATCCAGCAGTCTTCCGGGATGCCGCCGAGAAAAGCAGTGGGGATCTGAGGCTGGGTGTGCTACGCTGCATGCTGCTCTACGGTACGTCCTCCAGAAGAGCTTTGTTCACTTCTCTTCATAGGCTTTCATCGTTGGTTTTGAGTTTGATTAAAGAGTTCACTGAAAGAGTCTATACTCAAGGTTGGGCTCGAAACTGTGGTCTGCTAGAATGAAATGGAAGCTCCCAAGTTAACACCTCTGATTGATTACCTTCCTAGTTTGGGATTGTTTTCCACATAGATGCACTGTGAAGTAAAACCCGCTAAGTTATTATCCCTTTTGCCATTGTTACCAACGGCAAGGCTTTTGTTTGACTGGAATATTACAGGTGTTACCATAAGCTGAAGCGTCTTGTGCCGAGCAGTACACAGGTCTAGTTCAGCTCTAGGTGGGTGATGAAAGGCTCTCTTTGTTCTTTCAGTTCCAATTTCTAACCCCCAAAAAGCCTCTTCAAGCCACGGGCTATGAAGGAGCCATGGAGAGAGCAACAGGGCCACAGATGTGTGAAGACGGTGCCAGGAGTTGTTTCTTTATACTCGGAAATAAATGAGCAAGATAGCGTGGACTTAACTGGCACGATTGTATTTGCTTTATGGTGCTGGAACAGATCCCTCGACCTCTTAGAAGTTGCAGCAGGTAGGAAGTTAAATGAAGTTTAAACTAAGGGCCAGGACCATATTTCAAGGTGTGTATAATTACATGGGTTTGAGTCTTTCCTTGGTTCCTGGGCTAAACTCTGTCCTTAAATAACAGAAAGGAAAAGTGGTGAGTAACATGCCAGCAGATAGAGAGGATTAATTTGTCCCAGGCTATGCAGGTCTTGATGGGAGCTGCGAATGATACAAAAAGCTATTTGGGGAGTGCTCCTTAGCTGAAATGGTTAAATGCTCAGTTCCATCTTCCTCATTACTTGTGGATTTTCATTTTGTTATAGTAGTGGTCGGCAGCGGCTCAGAACTTGATTTGTCAAGACAAGTATGCTCTGCAAACAAATGATTACATTCTATATGAAGGCATTATCACTAAATCTGCAAAGAAAATATTACAGGCAGAAATTATAAGACGAAGTTTATAAAACAAAGATATCCTTTGGCAGAATCTGCTCTTATAATCAAGCTTTTAGCATACCATAGTTTAAAAAAAATAGAAATTTTGCCCACATATACACTAATAAAAATAAATCTGTTTCCGATTACTAACTATGCAGCACAGGTGCTTGTTTGTTACGAGAGAGGCATGTTCATTAATTTTCAGCTATGAAAAGTGCACTGTGCCATAAATATACAATTCAAAATGTACTGCTGATAAATGAATACACAGATTGTTAATGTGCCAGAGTAGGGTATTGGGCATAAAACACATGCCAAACAGGAGCACATTGGTGATGTGCTAATGCTTTTAAATCTGGGTTTATTGTAGGCACATAACCAGCTTTTTACATTATTGCACTAACTTTTACCAGAATTTAGGGCAATATCTATTTTATGGGACGTTTTACTTTCTAGTATAATAATACTTTATACCTATATAGCACTATCATCCAGGGATCTCAAAGCACTTTGCAAACATTAATTAACTAAGGCTGTCAAATAGGTAAACTGAGTTTTACAGCAGCTTGG
>WUAM01000029.1:287002-298908 GCA_024336885.1 Actenoides hombroni
CTCAGGCTTCTCTTCTCCAGGCTGAACAGCCCCAGGGCTCTCAGCCTTTCCTCATCAGAGAGATGTTCCAGTCCCTGAGGTCCAGAAGACCCTCAGATACTTAAAACATTTGATAGCTAGCACCTTCTGCACCACAGATGAAAAGCAGAGAAGGATCTGGACTTACACTGTCTCCTGTCTGGAATCCTGCTTCTCCTATCTGTAATTCTGCTTTGACTATGGCCTCATGATGCGTATTTTTCAGGCAGTGTCTCCAGTAACACCCGCTGATGTTAAACATTCTCAGCAAGGAGTCTTGCACAGCGTTATCAGAGTAGAGATGAATGTGTGGAGAGTCGCTGTGTTTGGTGCCATTTATTGTCATGGCTGTGTTTAAAACGTAGCTCTTGCTGCCGCTTTTGGATCACCGTCTTAATTCCAAAAATTGCAATCATCATAGGTGGATTATATCTGCATCTTTGCAAATAGGTGACAGAATACATTGCTGTTTTTTCCTAGAGAAAAAAATGAAAGATAAGAGGCAGGAGTTTCAAGTAACATTGCAACATTTAGTTGTCAAACTATGAATGGAAATTGCCATGGTAGGGACTGTGTGTTTACTCTCATACTTCACAAAAACGGTGGTGAAAGTGTATCAAAGAAGAAAGGAATTTCTTTTAAACAAAAACCAAACAGTATCTTAGTAGATGAGCCGTGATTCGGTGTCACCGAAGCCAGTAATACTGGAATACAGAGAAGGAAGTTTGTGGTGGTTTGGTGAAGAGCACTTGCTGGAGCAGTACTGCGGGTGATGGTCTGTCCAGCAGTTCTTCTCTGGAATGCAGTTCCACTGATCTGTCACACTCCGCAGCGTCCTCTCTGGGGTCTGAGCTGCCTTTTCTAACTTACATCTTCCCATCGGTGCTCATCTTAAATACAGCATGCTAATCTCCTGCACTTTTAGGGTAGAACTTGATAGGCTAGCAGCACAGGGTTCCCGACTCTTCAGCGGTGACAGGTTTTGGGTGTCCACCCTTTACCAAGATGTTTCAACGTGCACCAGCAAGCTCCACCGCCCAGGAGCCAACAGGATCTCTTCTTTGAAACAAATCCGCGTGTTCCCCCGTGATGGGACACACCGCAGAACCCGGGGCCAGAAAAGAACCAGCACTGGTAAAACGGTTGAGAATGATTTGGGTTTCCTTTGAACAGTTTATGGTGCTGCTCGCCTTTTCTCAACCCCATACGTTACTTTGTGAGGTTGGCCAGTCCCACCGTAGACAGCTTTCAAACGTAGCCAGTTTGCCATGTACCAAATCCTACGTGGGCTCGCCAGGTCGTTGGAAAAAAGCATCCTGAGAAAGCACAGTAAGCTGTGTCTGCACAAATGCAGAGTTTAAATCAGTCCCTTCCCCGAGATGGTACGGATTGCACAGCGTCTCAGTGGGAGCGAGTAGCTGCCCAAAATTAGCATCTTAACAATTTCTGGCTTGCGGGGTAGGAGTTTGGGTCTAAACAATCTCTGTGGTTACCCCAATGTGTTTGCTCAGATTCTGTCAAGTTCAGAGAATTATTTTGTGTGTATGATTCATAGGCTGTTTTGTCACAACAGGGCAAGGTGGCGAAAAGTTCCCTATCTGGGGGAAGTGTTACCTGCTCTGCTTAGTCTGTTCATCCTGTGTACTGCAGGGCATCTTCCTGCTGTTCAGAACAGGGAAAATGTGGTGCAAAGCTGGTCTGCCTCCACGTGCTGTGGAGTTATTCAAGGTGTCTTGTGAAACTTCCGTCTCTTCCCGATGGGACTGATGCCTGTCATGCTGGAGCTTTAAGAAGGTGTGTTTTAAATACGTATGCCCCCTTGGAAAGACATGTTCTTGCAGAGTCATTTCCTCAAAAGTCAACATTACTTTTTAAGGGTTAGGTTTCCCCTATTCTCCTCCCCTGTCAAGATCTTCTTTCCTGCATATCTCACCTTTCTGAGATAAGGTTTCCTCCTGTCAGCATTTAACGTCACGGGAGCATCATCAAGCTGATAATTTCATGTTGGTGGATGTTGCTTGAGAGTTACAGAGCGGTTCAGAAGATGCTGATCAGAAAGAGTGCAAGTTAATTCACGGTGATGGGGATCAGTCAGCGGAGTGGAGACTGAAATGTCGTGCTTTGCTAGGGAGGCATTAAGTGCCTGCTGCTGCTTTGGGGTGTGGGGGGGAACAGGTAGGGCTCCAGGAATCTGAAATGAGGGGGTTTTGCCACAGCGTTCATTTTTCCTTGCTCTCTGCTGTAAGCTTCAAGAAATTCTTTTAAACGAGGAGGTGCGGAAGGCTAATTGTAAGAGTCGACTCCCTTCGCTTTCTTCCTTCTCATCCTCTGCTGCTTTCTGCTAAGAATTCTGTGTTACAGAAACAGGCTGTAAATTCATGCTTAAGGTCGTGCCGTGTGCCTTTGACGGGCTTCAAGAGGATCAGTCAGCACTAAACACAGCAGCCTGGTACAGGTTCCCTCCTGGGATGGATTTCACTGCATCGGTATCTGCCCATTTTTTTGCAGCCAGCTGTGTTTCCTGTACCCTACCATGCACACAGTGATATATGGGACCAACCTTCAGGTGACGGGCCGAATATTGCTGGAATATTTCCTGGTGTCTGTATTTCTGTTTCCCAAGGTGGTGGGTGGTTAAGTCTGGCCCTCACAGGCGTGGCAGAGGAGCTCAGGAGAACATTCTGCCTTTCCGATGGTGTTCCCGAGGTAGAGGAGCCAGCGGCTGCTTTGGTGGCAACAGAGAGACCAGGCTAATTTCAGGGCAAGGCAGCTTTCAGAATCAAGTGAGCACCATGTGACTGTACGTGCAGGCTTTAAAAGAAAAAGGCTCAAACTGAAGTGCAGCCTGTCTCTCCAGTATACGAGAAGTGAAGCAAATGAATACGGCCTTGAATCCACTTTTTAATTTTTCAGCACTGTGTTTTGCCAACTTTAGCTCACTCTGTTGACTATTCAGTCAGACCGCTTTTAAATTAAAAAGGAATACATGGTTGAATTATTTATTAAACAAAAGGTGCTTCTGTGCATGCAGACTACCTGGGGTTTGCATTTCTTTTACCACTGGAGTTTGAAGAAAGTGCATTGCTAATAAGTGAAGAGATGGAGCACCTCTCCTTCTTCTAAAGTAAGTCTTCCTCTGTCTCCGAGTCAGACAGTAGGCTACCTCGTGTCTGTCCAGTCACAGAAGAATGCCCAGTCTTCATTTGAATACCTAATTTTGGCCTTAGTGTGAAGTTGTTTCCTCAGTTTGGTAGGCTCCATAGAGGCAAAATGTGATTAATTCCTGGTAGAGAAATGTGCTTGGGGATAATTTAGTCTGGGTTATCTCTTAGCTGTATAGATGCTCCTGATGGGTTAAGATACTTATTTGCTCTTGGATTAATGTGGAGGAACTGTAAAAAAGTGGAAGAAGAATTGCAAAAACTTTGTACCCTTGTAAGCACCAGCCTGTGTGTCCCTCGAGGTCACCAGCTCATCTCAGGGTGGTGGTAAATGCTCTGTACCTTTGCTCCGCTCAGCCCCCGTTACTGCCTCTCTGTTGCTGCTCCAGATTTGTGCACTGCCAGTGTTTCTTGTGTTCTGGGAGGAACGTGGCTTCCGGGTGCCTGATCTTTTCGTGTCTCCTTCCCCAGAAGAAAACAACTGCTAGCTTCTGATTAGACCATCTGGACTTCAAATCCCTTTGGCCGATGGTCGCCAGGAAGGCGCAGTCAGGCTGGGAAGCTTGGAGGGGCTTCCCATCAGTCTGGGAGCTGTGGTCTCCGTAGCTTGCTTCCAACTTGGTGGCCTGTATTTACCTGCTCTTCCTGAAAGAGGAATTGACTCGCCGCTGAAGCTGGGGGAACATCTGTCCCAGAGGTCGGTATTTCTCATCACTGACGTGGGTCTTAATAACTACCTCGGGCTGTAGTGATACAAGACGTGTGGTGTGCAGCAAAGAGGCTTTCGAGGCAGGTTGGTGGGACCTGCCAGGACTCTGCCGAGCTCCCAGTCACACCAGTGCGTGGGAGGGCGGTTGCAGCTTTCCTGTGGAAGGGAAGCAGCGAGCAGCAGCAAGTGGCTGGGCACACCCTGGCTTTGATAGCTACAGATGGAGACCTAAAAGATTGCAGGGCCACAGTCCAACACCAGCACATGTAAAATAAGGCTCAGGATTTAGATAACTCTGTTCCAGCATACTGACGTGCATGGCCCCAGTCCAACTCCAACACATGCAAAATTAGTTTCAGGATCATTCCAGCATACTGAAGCCTATGCCTAAACCAGTTATTGCCACAAGCTCAGCTAAATCAGGGGAGAGTCTTCAAAATAATGGGGTTTTTCCTCTTTTTTTTTTAATTTTTTTTGATTTTTTTTTTACCAGGATAGTTCAGATGAAAAAGTTAACGTTTCCATAGAGGAAAAGGGAAACTGGATTATTGATATATCAGCTCCATAGACAGAATTTTGTGGTTTTATAGCCCACATATAGCATGTTGTAGTATCAGTGTACTTTAAGGCTTTTACAAAACCTGGATACAGGTTGACCTAGTAATGTACTTTTTCAGATACGTGGTTAGTATAAAAAAAAAATTAATGAGCCCATTCATATCGTAGAATGTTTAAAGACATCGTGGCCTCAGTATGCCCACAATACACCGTTAAACCAACGAGGGGAAAAAATACCAAACCGTTAAAAGATCCCTTCTCAAGATTAAAAGTAATGATTTTAATCAATATTTTTCCTTTATAGCAGAATTCGTGTAATTAACATGTTTTGTTTATAGAAAAAGGGTGCTAGTAGAATAGATTCAGCAGTTGCTTGTAAGTATGTCTTCAAGTACAGCTCAGTTTTGGGGAAATGGGGAAAGTTGGAAATTAGACTGAAGTGGCATGTACCAAAGAAGTTAAACGGGAGAAAAATGACTTACAGAGGTACTTGTACCAGCTCAAAGCAGTCATTTAGTTTGAAGGCAGCACTGGAAACTGAAAAAGTAGGAAAATACAGATACTGGATACGTCGTGACCGAAGACTCAAGTCTACCCAAATGTTGCAACACACACCGTGACATTATTCACTTTTTGGAGACTCTGTCAGCACCTCTGTAATCAGTAATCTGTAAATGGAATGACAGTCTTTAATTCTTTCTCATTTTCTTGAGGGGAAAATTGGTAATTCAGCTGCCTGCACGGTTGTTTTGATGTGACTGAGTCTATTGTTTGTTTCTTTCTTACCGGCGTCTACAGAAAGATGTTCCTGTGACATTTTAAATAATTTACATTTTTTTTATTGGAATGAATCTTTATAAAATCTGATGACCTGCTACTGGCACTTCCATGCTGATTTTGCCACCCTGTTATAAGACAATAATAATGAGAAAGGGGTTTCTTAATCAACAGTGTGCAAAAAGTTCTCCGGTGATCCCTGCTGCGCTGCTGGCTACTCGTGATGTAGGCAGGTCCGTGGTTCTCACTTGAAAAAAATTATTTCTTTGCTTTTTGGATTTGTTTAAGCCCGGGGACTCGGGGTGAACCTTGACTAGTGCAGTTACTAAGTATCTCCATACAAGTACTCAGATTATTTTAAAAGATGTTAATGGATTTTGAAAGCTATGTGGAGCCGGGTGTTAATTTTATGCCTTTTAAAACCTCACAGACTCTGGGCACATGGGAAGAACCCAGAGAAAATGTGTTCGACAGCACTCTCGTCCTCCCAGATTCATCATCTTTCCTACAGTTCACTGACAACGCTTGGGTTTTATTCATAGTGTAGCCTGTAAAGTAGTGTACCAAATAATTCTGTTTGTCCCACATGTAGTTTAGGAACAAGATAGGAGGTCATAATGAAGTGCTCGTGACCCGTTTGGGTTATAGGTAAGTAGAGATGCTAAGATGTGGAAGAAGCAGAGTGAGTACGGAAGCAAGAAGGGGGCAATATATTCATTCACAGAAGTCCAGTTAATGGTTATTTTAGTTGATTAGCTAGCAACTTCATTTTCTCCCTCATGAAATTGCCTCCACAGATCCTTACTTCTGGAGCTTAATCAGCAGTAGCAATCCATCCCAGGAGTGGGAGATCAGGAGTGCTTAATTAAAGAGGGACTCTAAGGCAACTCTCCCAAATTGGACATCTGATCTAGCCTTGGCATCAGGAGAGCAATGCTAGGTAAAAGTGTTTATCAAGCTCCATGTAGCCACTCTGCAAATCTCCGAGATGGGAATATGAAGCAGACAGCCTGTAGAAGCTGCTATAACCTGAGTAGTTTGGGCTTTAAGGCCATCTGGTACCTGAACACCTGCCTACAAATAACATGTACAAATCCAAAAGATGGTCCAGTTGGAGAGCTTCTCTGTTTAGATTCCCCACTGGAATTTTCTCCAAAAGCAGTCAACAGTCTGTATGAAGTGTGGAAAGACCTCATCCTCTCTGGTCAGCCATCAAGTGCCCATTTCAAATTTAGGTGACAGGATCAAAGCTAGCACAGGTGAGTCAAGGGTAAGAAAACCAGGCTTACATGAGAATCACAGACTGCTGTTGGCACGAACATTTGGTAAAAATCCAGAATATTCTAAGCTTATTTGAAGAAAAGGAGGAGAAAACCATGGAAAGTGTGTCATATGGGAAGTTTGGGTGCTGACATTGCTATCAGAAGTACAAATGAACACCAGAGTAAATTTTGAGGATGGATGACAAAGAACAGTGACAAAAGACCAAGGAAAGATCCATGAGTACATATTTAAGCCCAGCATTGCTGATCCTAAGAGTAAGTATCTGCTTTGACTGTGTTCTGGACAGAGAAGTACAGTCAGGTGTCCTGGCAGCTCAGATGTGTGCCTCCAAAGAAAGCAAGAAGCAGCAGAAGCACGTGACTGAGTAACTAACGTTAACTCAGCAGGCAGACCCATCGTGCTGATAAACGATGAGGGACATCCTCTTCTAAAGCATCTGCTTCTCCTGGGGAAAGACTGTACAAGTCTAGTGGAATTTCATGAACCTCACCTGGCAAACTCAGTGATGGAGCGCCAGAAGTGCTTCAATACGTACAGGCAACTTAAGGAAGTGGGATTTCAGAGCCACGATTTTAGAGTAGCAGAACTCAAAAGCCAGCAAAGGAGTCAGGTGGCAGAAGAGTCTTTCATGTAGGAAAGAAAAAAGCAGGATTTGGAACCAAACCAACAAAATTGGTGTTGGAAGGAACAGTGTAGTGATCTGTTCTCATTTGCTGCAAGCTCAAGTCTCATTAGTTCCAGAATCTAGTGGTGATACCAGGAAAATGAAGACTATTTAACCAGAGACAAAGCACTGTCATGGTCATGCTTTGTATATTTATGATGTCTGCTGACTTGATTGAAGGACTGTGCACAGGTCTGACTGCATCAATTGCAGCTTACACCTTTCCAGGATACCATTTGTGCCCATGCCGGTGGTTTCAGAATGGCCTTAAAAGTCACGAGCTAGAGGATGAAGTTGTCTATGTCTGCACGTGCATACATTAAAAAAATTCTCCATCCCTCTTTTCAGTTTTCATTTTGATTCAATTTTATCAAACCTAATATTTCAATAGTATGCGAAGGTCCTGATTCAAATCTAAGTGTTGAAGTTTCATTGAGTACAGTACGGCTGGAGAGGGTCACAGCAGTGAGGTGAACGTTTTTAAGCTTCCTTCCTTCTCAGGCTGAGCTAAGAACACGTGTGATGGTTTGCAGGATAATGATATCTAACCGTAAGCTTCTCGGGACATGAGCTGCCTTCTGCTGATGTGGTACAACTGAACTCCGAATTACTGATAAATAAGAAATACAGAAAATTAACCATTTTGTGTTTTAGTAACAATTTGCATTTCGTATAGTATTTCATTTTAAGTAAGTAGAAAATCATACCCTCAAATGGTAAGATGTGATTGCTGATCATGTATCTCTTTGTTCCAGACACTTTTATAAAAGTGTATGTATTATGTATGATGTGACCTTCAAATGTCATGAATGCATTGTGCAATAAACTGTCAATATTTGTGGCTATAAGGTACTAGATGACTTTTACAATAATTGGAACAGCTTTATTAAAAGCTTGGATCACTCAGCTGGTTAAAGAGAAAGACACAGGCCAGTGTTCATCTGGGAGTTTCCTTCTGCCAACGGTTAAATGAAAGATAGTGTAAGGTGCTTAAGATGTCTTCTTTCTTTAAAAAAAAAAAAAAAAGATACAGTTAAAAAGGTCTTATCCTAAAAATGTTTGCTCAAAAAAAATAATTTTTTTTTCCTAATATGCTTAATTTTCAGTCCAAAGTGAATGCTGTAAGTTAATGGCGAGTAACTAACCCTTCTTTGATTGGTTTTTTTTTAAGTGCTACATCTGATTCTCTGTATTTTGGTCACACAGTTTTTCAACCAAATCAGGCAGCTAAAATGATGTAATCAGAAAATTGCGCTTGAAGTTTAATTTTGGTTGTCTGCTGATGTCTCCTTCTGCTGTCTGTACAGCCTCCTGCCAGTTACTTAGGATGTGTACCGCGGGGAAAAGCATTAAGATATAACCGTGCAGTATTGGCGTGCCAAAGCGTTTTGCACCCGTGGGGTGTGAAAACCACCTACCTTCAAGAGTGCCGTGTCCTCCAGGGATGGGTTTAAGGGGGGGGGGTGCTGCCTTCAAGACACCAGCCCACCAGTTCCTAAGAAATTGCTTAGAATATTTTGGCTCCCTTTCTCTTGCGCTTGAACTAATGCCTGGGTAGCTCCCCTGCAGCCTGAGCGGCTGCCTGGGATTGCCACTTGCCACCTTCTAAAGCCTGCCAGCCTTACCTCGTATAAATCGTTATGGGTGTTTTACTTCAGATTAATTTTGATTGGCTTTCACATTTGAATCTGCTCATGCCTGGATCGGTACAGGGGCAGGGCAGCTTGTGCCTTTAGTCTGCCCGTGTATTTCGGAGGGGTACGTGGGAAGTCCGACGTCAGAAGCAGTTAGCTTTTTATTTACCAGTGGAACCTTTGGTCTAATCTCTGTTGCTCACAATACAAACAATGTGAATGCAGCTTTCTCACTAGTAGGCCTCCTTTCCAATTCTCTTCTAAAATAGCTCCCTGTTTAAACAAATTCTCTGCCAATCCATAGTAATGCCTAACAGTTTAAGATTCCCATATATGGTCATTATAAAACCTAAATCCTTGATGAAACAATGGAGACAGCAAGTTGTTCCTGACCTAAGACATTAGTAACTCTTTCCGGAGGCCTAAAATATAGCTGTAATATTTTATAATATTAGACTCTTTTGTTTTAAGTCATGAACTTCACCAGCAAAAAAGTGTAGTGACATCTGCTAATAGGATTCTGATCTCAAATTATGAGCACTGGACCAGGTTCTGTTCTCATTTACATCAAAGCATCCTAATTGAAGCTACTTCAGGTAGCCAGAAAAAAATTGCTTAATTATCTATCCCTAACTCTTTTTGAATATTATTAAAGCTTTCTCTAAGGAATAGGCAAGAAAGGTGAAGCATGTTTGCCCAGAAACTTTGTGTGTCCTGTGCTGCTTCTCAGGGAAGGAGGTGTTCGAGTCCAGGCACCCTTGCACAAAGGTGGCAGCAGCAACAGGATTGTCCTACTGAGTATCTTCTACCTCTCTTCTTGACGTAAGATTCAGGAGGGAATAAGGTGGGGTAATCTGGGTGGTTTGTAGCTCATCAGAAATTACCGTGGTCACTACCGCTTCCCATCGCACCGCCTTTCGTTAACTTTAGGGTTAGGCAGTTCTAAAGAACTACAAATAACTTGAATTTCAGCTGTCTGTGAAAACCTGGGGTTACGTGTCGCTTTAAAGGCTTCTGGCCACGTTTTCAAAGGGCTCTTTAATAACGTCTGCAAAATGGGCAAGAGCCAGCGCGCACTGGTGAGTGTGATTGCCTATTTTGTGAGTTGATTACCTTTTGCACGCGATCGCCTGGTTTGGGCTAATTTGGCAATCCTCGTGTCGACAAACTCCAGCCGACTTCACTGATAATTTAGTGCACGTGAGGACTGCAGTTTAGCTCCTTTGAACGTGAAAGTGCCTCTCTCTGAATCCGCGTGCTTCCGCGTACGCGCGGCAAATGAACACGCTGGTAGAATTTACGGGGTGAGTATGTGAATGCTGCTTTGAAGAGCTGGCTGCTGACGTGGCCGAAGTCAGTGCTGATGTCTAACCAGCTGAGAACAGGTTTCTGTTTACAAGAGCAGTCGGTCTTTTCCTAGTCACGCTCATAGACTCATCCCAGACAGGTAGACAAGTTGTGCAGAACATACACGGAAATTTCAAATCATTTCTTGTTTTCTTTTGCTCTTCATATGCGTGGCTAGATAGCTTCTGCTTTGAGTACACAGCTTCACTGCCCACCTAAGTTTGTCTTCTGTTCTCTAGAAATCTCCGCTGAGGTTGGCACCGTGCCTCCGTAGCATCTCCATCCGTGTGTGCTGAGGGCACCGCCAGCTCTGGCAGCGGCTCATTTCTGGGTGGATCATTGCTGATACCTAGTGAGATGCCTGCTGTGGAAAAGGATTCACTGGTGTGGTTCTCACTTCACTTTAACTTGCTGCTGTCAAAGCACTCCTGGCTCAAAACTGTTCATGGGGATTCTCTGGCTCGGTGGAAATTTCCTTCCTGGGCCATCTCCATGCTAAGCAAGAAATGGTGGCTTTTTGTCCCTCCTCTCTGAGAAGTGGGCATCTGAAGAAGGGCTGGTCTTTCCAATACTGAGTTTTAATTTCAGTCTGTGTGGCAAATAGCTTTGCTCAACGTTTTGGCCAGGTTGGCTCTTTGGTTATGTGGCTAACTGCCGCCTTCTGATACGGACGTTGGAGTGAACTTGCCTTGTGTTTGCCCCATCAACACGTGCACAGTCAGTTTTAGTGTAGCTGGGGCACGGTACTCTGGAGATGTCCCTGTCACAGCACCCCAGAGCCTGCTTCGTGGCCGAATTCCTCTGTGTGCGGTGCCCCAGAGTGGTGCAGGCACAGCTGACGTAGCAGCTGGAGGTCTCACAGCCACTGCCTTCTCCTTACACTGGCTCCAAGGTTGGTTTCACCCCTAGAACTTCTCTCCCTGACTTTCGCCGTGCAGAGCTGCTTTCAAAGGGCGAGGAAAGCTCAACGAGTGTTGAGTTCGGAGACAGGGCTGGAAAGCCTTACATCTAGCATGCACATCTATACAATATTTTATACTCTGCTATTTCCTGCACTCAAACCAGGAAAGGCCGGGATGGGCAGGAAGGCATTCCGGACGTAGACCTGCCTATAATGGAAGCAGCTAGTAAAAGGAGCAGTCTGATCTCACGTGCATCGAGTAGACCACATCGCGCAGTGAACCGCAGTGCCTGGGAGATAAGTAACTGTTCTCCTTCCTTCCTGATCTTTTATCCTCAGAATTGAGCGGCCCAAAAACCATAGCTAAAATCCAAAGTAAATCATAAATTAAATTCATTTGCTGGGGCTAATCCTAGTTCTGCAGGTCTGTAAAACCTCGCTGGAGTTTCACACAAGTGAAGAGAAGTGAGAGTTTCTGATCAGGAAGGGGGGCTCAGCAGCGGGCGAGAGGGAACAGCAGAGGTGTTGGGTACAGGAGTATTGGCAGAGTTGAAGATTTTTCATTCCCTGTTGTTGGCATAGTCCGTGTTCACCAGTTCGCTTCCGAACTTTTTCCTTGCTGATCTGTTCACCTTTTGCTGTGTCACTCTTTTTTCCCCTTTGGTATCCATAGATTGCTTTGAGAGACTCAGTATAAAAAAACAACCCTTGGTAGCAGAGTCAGTGAGACTTAAATGCATTTAAAAGTTAAGCACATTTTAAACTTAAGTGCCTTGACAGATAGGTAGGATTTGCCAAATGGGGCCCCAGTAAGAAGCTGGGGGAGCATTTGATGGGGGGGGGGGGGGGGGGC
>WUAM01000029.1:304171-326770 GCA_024336885.1 Actenoides hombroni
GATCCAGCCAGGAGGTGCTGCTGTGGCACTTGGCCCTAAAAAAGCGAGAGGAGCGATTTAATCCTCCAGGAGAGGAGGAAGCTGTGCTCTCTTCTAGAAGAAACAGCTAGTGGCTTGGGTTGCTTCTCTTTAACGTTGGCTATTTCAAGGTTGCAGCCTTCTCCACGCCGAGTCTCGGTTTCGGTGTCGTTTACAAGCTTCTGAAGGAAAAAGAAATAAAATCACGGTTTTCTTTAGCACGCTCAGTAGAGTCCCAACACACACTTGTGGGGGATTTTTCTTCTTATCTAATTCAGTGATATTCAGCCAGGAAGAGCTTTAAGGGGAAGACAGTAAGATATGATTTCCAATTGTTCCCATATGATAAGAAGAAAAGGGCATAATTATGTGAAATCAGTTTCTCCTCTTTCTTGCTCTAAAAACAGTTGAAGAACGAGACAGTTCCTTACTACAACCCCGAGAGAAGAGAGGAAGGAAGGAAGGACTCGCAGGGCAAAACGCTTCAGAGCCTGGGGGCTTAGAGAGGACAGGCAGAGCTCTTGTAGCCTTCCTAGGTGACTTCTTTATGTCGACCAGTGACTAGAGAGGGGCTGTATGGTCCTGCTTCTTCAGAGCTACCTGCTTCAGCTCACACAAACACACTGTGAAGAGCTGCAGAAACAAGGGCCAAGCAAGTTATACGCACCAGTAGTTCCATAGTAGGTATGTGGTGAACTGGCCACTTTGTGATTCAGCTTCCTAATTACAACGTAGTATATAATAGAGCTGAGAAGGGTAGAACACAGAAAGCTGAGAGATGCTCAGACTTTCTGAAAAAGAAAACCATCAAAGTATCTCAGACCATATGTGCCATGTGCAGATGCTTCCAGAGTTTCCATTTTCCCCCTCTGGGGGCAGCAATTTAAGGTTCCTTCATTCGGGGAGCTGAGCAGCATCTTTATGTCCTTGAGCATTCTCAGCTCCCACTGAAATCAAGCAAATGGGTGTGGTTTTTACTTTACATGGACTGCACAGAAACACTTAAATGCAAAAAAAAAATTAAAGTTTCTTGTGTCCTGCCTTTGACAAGGGACGCATTATGTAGGGTCTGGTTTCAGAGTAGCTCTAGTACCTCTTTGCACCTTGCCTTAGGATTCAGAACTGCAGATGTAGACCAGTTTGGGTTTGTGTGGTCATTAGGTGCTCAGGTATATTCCCAGTATGACTGGGCACAGTTAAATCCCTTGAGTAATGAAAAAAATCAATAATGTGCCTGAGTAAAGTAGACCCCTGAAAAAAGGTTTGAGTTGTGCTAAACAGAAGAAACCTAAGAAAGAAAAATAACTTAAAAAAAAAAAAAAAAAAAAAATTTAAAGAAAAAAAAAAAAAAGAAATTAAAAAAGAATTAAAACCTTGGCAGGGCTGTGTCCGTTGCCTGTGAGTATGTTTTGATAGGTATGAAACTGGTCTTACATGTATTAGATGTATTATATACATTTAGTGTCACTGCATTTTTCCCTTGGAAATATGACTAGCCAATTTTAAAACTTGCTTAGATTAACTGATGAAATACAGTAAAGATGGTGCCGTTTTAAATGAATTCAATTCACATTTTCCTCCTAAAAAAAGACTGCCTGTTGCCATTCTCTGAAGGCGCTTGTAGTGGGATGAGCAATATGAATAATTAAGGAAAATGGGTATGTGTGCTCCAAGAGGAGACAATTTTGGTATTGAACATCCTTTATTCTTACATTTCTAAGATGAACTAAAAGGACTTTTCATTTCTCTAGATTTCTCCAGATTTCCCATCCTTAACATTGTACAGCGTGCCTTTTTCTCCTGCCTTAATGACATCCCAAACTTTTGTTGAAAATAATTGATTGGATTTAAATTTCCTTAAAAGTTTAAGAGGTAATGTTACAGTATAAATTTCCTACCAAACACTAAGTAGGGAAATATCCATTAGTGAAATTAACTACAGTTTCTAGGTAGCTAACAATGTGCAGTATACAGTAGGGCATGGCTAATGAACACTGCAGTGGGTGATATTTCATTATACAAATTAATGCTCACATTTTAATGGGAAAGTCACATAATGAATCTCAGCTTCAGTGACAGCAATTAGAGACACAGATTGTCCCCTTCTGGACAAGGCACTGTTTAGCAATAAGCAGCTGTGTAAAAAGTCTTCAGGTTTACAACATATATATATGCTTTGGGGGAATTAGTGCGCAGTTTATATTAATGTACTGAATCTTCCCTGCAAAGTAACAACCGTATTTATCTCTCTACGTTTTAACTAAGTAAAGACATGTAAAAAGACTAAATAAATATCGCAGATGAGGTATAAATAAAGGAAAATATTCAATTATAAAACTTTATAAAAATGGGAATATTTTATTGCGATGCCTAGTGCACAATTGAAAATCTTTAATAAACTGAACCAAAAGCATCCAAAGTCTGTCTTTTTACAGGGTAGGGGTAGTTTCAGCTTACACAAGAGAGAAAAATCACTACTAGAGGAAAGTAGTAAAGAGAAGAAGTTAACTAGTATTTCTGACAAACAGATTAATTGTGTGGTGAAACATGTGCAGGATCCAAAAATAATCCTACGGAACCTTTGATATTCCATTTGGTTTAAAAAGTGTGAAGTGAATGATTAGAATGATAAAAGAAATTACCATGTAAGAATAGGCATAATAATGAACTAATTAAACCATACAGCAATTCATTTCTAAAATATCCACTGCACAATGGATAAAATAGGTTATCAATAACTGTTTCAATGGTAAAATAAAAAATGCTGGAAAATGTTTTCAATATTTCCATTAAGCAGTGTTCTCTGGAATTCCGAGATGTTTGATTTCGTTTGCATTGCAAGACAGAAAACTAACAGCTTGTTGTCAAACCCTCACTCCTGGCTGCCAAAGCATGAAGTGTTGGGGTTCTTGGGCTGATGCACAGCCCTTGCTGTCCTGAGGAGAGAGAGAGAGGCATACTCCACAAAAAAAACCCTCCTTAAGAAGTCTTATTTTAATAGGGGGGGGGGAGCATTCAATGAGGAAGGGGAGTGTAGAGAGTACAGAGTTTTAAGAGGCTGCATGTTAAGTATGAAAATTGAATAAACAAGCTCACAGCACTAAATATAAATAGGTACTTAAGAAGTATGGAAATTTGATAAGGCAAATCAAAAGTCGTAGTAAAAATAAGTACGTGGCCATTTGGGTTATGGAAAACAAGGTACAATTCTGTAGATCTGGCAGGCTTAGCAACTGGTATCTTGCTAATACTTGAACAGACTGGATAAAAACTTGTCAGCCATGGTATGGAAGACTAAATACTCTTCTGATCTCAGGAAGGAGCATGATGGTTTTTATAAGTATTTTCCAATGGTACAGTCCTGCCATTAAATAATGAGTTTTTTTCTGCTGTAGCCTGCTACATTTTAATATTTTTTAGAATGTGTGAGCCTCGGTAACTTACAGATAGGGTCTTTAAAACCCTGGCTGAAGAGCTCTCCAGATCATTAAAGTTCATTTAAAAAAACCCAAAACCCAAACCAAAAATAACCACAACAAAAAACCAAAACAAAACCAAAAACAAGTCTTGGAACACAGAGCAAGCATATTAGGAAAAAAAGCTCTGGCTATTCTGGTATTTCCAAAAGAAAAGAATATTAAGACCATGTAATTATAAATCACAGAATTTAGGGGTTGGAAGGGACCTCCGAAGATCATTGAGTCCAAAACTTTGACCTAAGTTTTGGGTAAAATTGCAGAATGTATTTGTTAACTAAAAATTGGTAGCATAGTTCAATTTGGTTTTATGAAAGTAAGTTTTATTAAGTTTCTTGCTGCCTCTCAAGGCTTGAAAGTAGATTGTTCTGTGTGACAACCCCTGCCACCAAAAAACCCAACCCCAGTATACAGAGATGAAGCAGGACACAAACTTGCAGCTCCACAGCGGTGCTCTCACCTCCAGCTATTTGGCATTCCATCATTATTGGGAAGAGTCTGTCAAATCACCCTTGATCAAATTTACCAATGGCACAAAACGGGTGAGATGCTGAAATCACAGGGAGGCACTGATCAGTCTCTCAGGCAAGTGGGCAGTTTTCAGCAATATGAGTTTTAAATCCACAAAATCTAAAGGAGCAAATACTAGAGGCCTTGGTGAACCAGGACCTAGGATTATGGTAGAGAAGCAACAGAATAGGAGTTGTATGTTGATTGCTGTAACTATGGATGTAAACACAGTCTTGGACTGTATGAGGTTCATACCAAGGAGAAATTTCATCAAAGCTGCAGCAGGCACCCACAATTTAAAAGGACATGGAAAAATTGAGAAGGGAGTTCCACTTGAGAGTGAGAGGAGGTGAAGAGGTGACTGATTTGCCAGCTGCAAGTACCTTCTGTAGGGAATAGAATTTTTTATTTAAAAAATGGTCTAGGAAGGGAAGATGCAGCAATGTTCAGGAGTAGGAAACAGAGTACGGACAAACTCAAGCTAGAAATGAGGCACAGATTTCGAGTGGTGAAAATACTTAGCCAGTCCAACAGTTTACCTAGGGACATGTTGGATTTGTCTTCATTGCTGTGGGTGAAACAGAGTATGTTTAAAACAACTAAGTTTTGTTTCAAATGGTAGGTAGGATTTGATGCAGGAATTACCAGGTGAGGGTCTTTGGGCTGTGTTGTACAGCAGATCAGAATAGATCATCATAATTGTCCCTTCTGGCCTTAAAATATGTATATATATTTATAATCTGGCTTATAAATGATTCTAAGTTTTGTTGGGTTTTTTTCATTGTACGCAGCAGAACATTCTCTCTTTCTTCTCCATTGTGAAGAGGTTTGCAGGGATGCAGACAGGGAATTAGCAAGATCAGGATGGTCGTTGCCTTTGTGAACAATGAAAAATGACTCTTGGACATAAAATGCAGAAAATTATTTTGAGAAAGTCATGTTCCCTCACTCCTACATGGCAACGTTAATTTATGTGAACTGATATTAAGTGTTAAATAACTCATCCAGACGCTGCTCTTGGCAATTTTACCAGAGTAGTCATTACACTGGGATGAATTCTCTGCAAGCTTTCCTCAAAGTATGAGATACCAACAGGTTGCCCATTAACAAGAGTCCTAGCCTGCTTCTCTTGTTCTCTCTAGTATTCTTTGGACGTAACACTGTTGCAGTTGCTGATAGACTCCTGGAAATGAAGGGTCCTAACATTGACACTGGCTTGGTTTTGAGTTAGTTTAGGCTTTTTCTCCACAGGATCTTAGAACACTGTTTTGTCATTTGTACAGGGACTTACACGGGGCATGACTGGTTGTTAATTCACGTGGATGAAATAGCATCTAAGTATCTGCACACTTACTGAATTTAGGAAATAACTGACACACTACATTTAAAAGATTCAAAGACGATTTCCTCTCCCTTACTCCCTTGTCCCAGTGCCTGCCCTCAAAATAGCAGCAGTTAGGATCGCTTTGAAGTAAACTAATCACTGCCAATATTTGGATCTGAAAGAGAAGAGAGAGGTTTTGAATAGTTCCCTTTGAAGCGTCTTCTTTGGCCAGCCCCGTATGGTAAAGGTGGCACAGCGTGTTGCTGCGTGTCCAGTCCAATTTCAGACCTCCAGCTTTAGATCTCGCTTCGAGCCATGCAAGAGGTGGGAGCACCACAGAGGCAGCATACCAAGGCTTGGAGAGATGGGAGCTTTTTATCACACTGTCTCAGTCAGTGTCTTCTTTCAGTCCAAGGCTCAGTGTGTTGGTGGTGAGCTGGGGCCAGATCTCCTCTGCTGAAAGGAAGCTCGCTCAGTGGAGAGGACTTTGAGTGGAAAATGTAGTGACTGCAAGGCTTTAGCAATTTGGGAGAAAAGTAAGTTGTTGTACCCAGTGCTTTAGACTGAAGGTACTTCAGAAGTACAAAATATTACTAGGATTTCCCCTCGTTAGCATATTTTAACTGACTTATGCCCATTTTTGTACACACTTACTGCTTAGAACAGCTCCTACATGTTTCTAGCAACATCAGTGCAGCTTATGTTGCAAACTTCCCTGCCTCCCTGCAGAAGCAGCTCTCCAACGGTTGAGGTAGCGCCTGCCACGCTGGGACACGCTTTTTACTGATGTCACTTGATGTGCAATGCAAAAGCACACTGAACTCACTATCAGTAGAATAAAGGCAAGTGCTCAGTATCACTGTGTTAAAGATTCCTGCATCGGGGATGCTGAGGAAGAGCTTTTCACTTAGGAGGAGTGAAAAGTCAGAAGTGAGAACATTTAACCTTATAAAGTCTGGTGCTTGTTTTTCACCAGTTTGATTTTGAAGTACCTAAGTTGTGTCAGAGGTCACTGGTGACTGTTGACAGTTACTGGTGGGTGAAACGTTAGAGTAACGTAAGCAAATGGCTCAGGAAACCCCGCAGCATGTACATGCTGTAAAGCCAGCTTTCCTCTTTGTCCAGGTTCTCACTCCTAACCAGCTGTCAGAGTTTGCACGCTCCTAAACAGCCCTGCAGAAATGGAACCAGCTCGACAGCCAGTGTCTTCTGTCCCCTTCTCCCTCCCCTAGACCACCTGCGATGGGTGCTCAGAGTCTCACGTGAGACCAGGAAGCCCAGACAGACAGACAGACAGACAGACGTGACCCGTGTCGGTACAGTGATCCTGGCACGTCGGTAGGACCTGTTTGCTTTTGCACAACTGCCCCTGAAACGCAGCCCCTGCTTCTCAGTGGTGGAGCCCCAGAGCTTAACAAGGTGGTCGTGGAAGAGTCAGAAGTCGCACGGAGATGTTTAAATCTGATTTCTTCCATTAAGCTGTGTGGACCCAGGCCTAAAGCACGAGCCATGCTAACTACTAGCTCTTCCTCTGCTGAACACCTCTTGTTTGAGGTGCTGCACTTTTCTCCTCTAGAAAGGTCGATTAATGTGGTTGATGTAAAGCTCTCCTGTCTCACCGTTTAGCTTTAGGATTACATTATGGATTTAGAATTTCCACTGCTTGTATTTTACTCCAGCCTCGTCTGAATTGCAGCAGGTGACCCTTCTCTGGCAGGGGGTTGGACTCGATGATCTCCAGAGGTCCCTTCCAACCCCACCCATTCTGTGATTCTCTCCAGGTACTGCTGGTGGTCAGTGCAGTGCTGTGTGGTCATTTCAGGGCTCTGCATCTCATGAGTAAATTCCTGCAGTCAGTGAGAGGGGCGGCTTCCCAAGTATTTACCAGCCTTTCAATTAAGCCAGTAGCTTAAACAACAAAAGTTTGAAAGCCTTTCAGTTTTGTCTCAAATAGATTTTAGGGTTGTTTGAAACCAGGTAACTTTCCAGCTGGTTTGGTGAACTCCATAATATTTTACAGCATTTTTACTGCGGAGGAAGTTTTCCAAGCAAGTATTTCCATTATACCATTTGGAGAAGGCTTACCTTTGTCTTTTGGGTCACTTAGGTAAATAAAGAAAAAAAAAAAGCTGTGTAGATAAACCAGCTTCTTATTCCTGTCGAGCTCCCTCATAGAAGTACTTGTCAATATTGACAGCTTGCAGGTCTTTCAGATTCCTGTCACTTTTAGTGAGGGGCTCCATACTCCTTCCCTCAAAAGGAGCTCTGCCTTGAGAAAAAGTGCTCTGCAAAGAGTCAGATGTACATTTGCTCGGAGGTACCTTCTTTTTGGATGTGGCTTTGCGGTGGTATGTGAGTATTTATTACACGTGCGATATCTTCTGCCTCTCTTCAAGTCTGAGAAGAACAATAAAAGTTTAGTGGGGGATTCAAATAGATATTTAATTGATGAAAATCATGCTATGTGTTTCCAAAGTCTATTCAGGCTAATCCTAGAAAAGCAGTTATGGTAGGTAAATTGCACGTTTTACTACTTAAGCATTAGAAATGCCATCAGCACAAATTTAAAGGACTGCAAAAACCAGTAGATAATGCTAATTTCAAGTACAGAAACTAAATATATTTTGTACTTTTTTATTACTCGCTCTCTTTTTTATTTTATTGACTACTTTTTATTTTAACTATATGTTCTTACATGCTGCAATGGTAATGTAGTGTAATGATATTAATATTTTATAGAATCTGTATTTATAGTTCTTTATTTAGAAACAATGCAGTAGGTCTGCAGATCTTTGAATCCTTCTGGAATGGTGCCCTCCAAATAATGATAAATTACTTGTGCAGTATGCCATTTGCTAATTATATCCATGATTTACTGCAGAGCAAGACTTAAATCATTCATTTCAGTCTTGCGTAACAGTGCCATAAAAATTTTAGGTTTAAAAATGGTTTCCATGTGTATAATTTAAACAAATTTTAGAGCAATTGTGTACACAAAATATTGCAACCATCCGTTTGTTACATTCTTGGTCTCTCTTTTTTTTTGAACTTGTACTTTTAATTATTACTGTGGTTGAAATTGTTATGCTTCATTTTCATAACCATAGCTTTTAATTCTACAACAGTTTTCTACATGTTAGATTAAGAAAAAGATGGCTAATTGTGTGTAGATACCATGTCATTCCTGAATAGCCCCACATTCTGGAAACCCGTTTTGGAAATACTAAGTTTATGAATCAGTCTTCAGTTAAAGGCATTTCTTTTTCAAAAATGAATTCTTAGCTCTAAGGAACTCTTGTTTTCAAGCAGCTAATTTTGATTTTTTTTCTTCTTTTTTTTTTTCTTCCTTTTTTTTTTTCTTTTTTTTTTTTCCATGTGTACCCCAAAGTGCAATTAACTCTCTTTCTTTATGTTTTTCTCTTTATCTATACCTACAGGGGAGAAGCCTTACAAGTGTCCCCATTGTGATTACGCTGGTACTCAGTCTGCATCCCTCAAATACCACTTGGAACGGCACCATCGGGAGCGACAGAATGGAGCGGGGCCGCTCTCTGGGCAGCCTGCGAGCCAAGAACACAAAGATGAGACATCGAGTAAAAGTTCTGTGTTTATTCGACCAGATATCTTGAGAGGAGCCTTCAAGGGGCTTCCCGGTATGGATTTCCGAAGCGGCATGGTCTCGCAGCAGTGGACGTCGGGAATGCTGTCTGCTGGAGATCAGCAAGGACAAGCAGCTGGCATATCATCTGAAGCATCTTCAGAAAATATGAAGGGTTCAGACTTATCTTCCAAAGGAACACACTTCTCTGAACTTGGCCGTGCTTACCAGAACATGGTTGGGAACGGTGTGAACTTTCAAGGGTCTTTGCAAGCTTTCATGGACAGCTTCGTCCTAAGTTCTTTGAAGAAAGAAAAAGAAATGAAGGATAAAGCTCTCTCGGATCCACTTTCAGCGAAAGCTCTGGGCTCAGATGGCGGCGAGGAGAAGATCAACAGCAAGGCCTCGCAGAGAAAGACGGAGAAGTCACAGTACGAACCCCTCGACTTGTCCGTAAGGCCAGATGCAGCCTCCCTCCCGGGTTCGTCTGTTACTGTGCAAGACAACATCGCTTGGCACGGCTGCTTATTTTGCTCCTTTACCACTTCCTCTATGGAACTCATGGCTCTGCACCTCCAGGCCAATCACTTGGGCAAGGCTAAGCGTAAAGACAGCATCATAGGGAACAGCAAAGAGCAACCTCGAGAAGCTTCAGCTTCGGTGAACAAAGCGAGCTTGCTCCCCTCTTCCGTGCAGTCCGGCAAGGAGGCAGTCGTTTCAAACATGCTGAGCCAGCTGGACTCGGCTTCTGACAAAATGACCCAAGGACAAAATAAAGAGACCCTGGGAGAGCAAAAGAGCTCTGCCTGGCCCAGCCACGCGGAATCCGCCTTTTGTAATTTCACAACAGACTTCTATAAGCAGTTTGGTGTTTACCCCGGTGTTATTGGCGCGGGAACACAAAATTCGTGCGCCGGTAACGAGTCGGAAATCAAAACGCAAGCCGAAGACGACCCAAATGTTCTGCTCTCTGACTCTGTAAATAAAAGTGCTACCGATGACCTTTCTGACATAGCTTCATCTGAGGATATGGAATCTTCCAAGGAAGAAAACATTGAAGATGAGGACATTGACACAGACCCAGACGTTATGAGTAAGCAGTTGTCTGCCCTAAATAAAGAAAACGGGGAAGGAGACGACAATATACAAAGCGCGGTCACCTCCCAACCGACGCAAGGGCTCGTATCGCCGCTGCCGCAAGCGTCAGAGAAGCAGTGGCACGGTCAGAGTCTTCTACCCTCCCACGAAACTGCACAAGGAGTGATGAAACCTGAACAAGTTCAGGGTCCGCAGGTCCTGGAGAAGCAGATGAACATGTTGTCAGTCCTAAGAGCTTACAGCTCTGATGGCTTAGCAGCCTTTAATGGACTTGCAAGTAGCACAGCAACTAGTGGATGTATCAAGAGACCTGACTTGTGTGGTAAGTTTTAGACCTTCTTTTAGACCATTTCAGAAAACACTTGTGCAGAATCATGAAGCTGCTCTTTAAATATACTTAGTCATGTTTGTTAGTAATACATTTTTTTAAATGTTAAACCCTGTGGGCCAAATTCTAGTCTTATATGTGGTCTACTCCATTGAAATCAGCAGTGCTGCATGCATATACTTATACAGGATTTTAGAAAGAACTTGCTTTTTAAGCTAGAGTAGCAGCAATATAGACTATCTGTGCTAGTGGTATCTGAAGGGGATACTTACTGCTTTAGCATACTCAAAGGAGGAAAAAAAAAATTCAAAAATTTACATGGTAACTTGCAAACTTTTCAGTATTTTGATATAAGTAAGAGCCCAAGAAAAACACTGGATGCTTTGCCAAGCAAACCTTGCTTTCTGTCTTTTTTTTTTTTCCTTTTTCTTTTTTTTTTTTTCTTTCTGTCTTCTTTTTTTTTTTTTTTTCTTTCTTTGAATTGGGGTGTGTTCAATTACCACAATATTAAGGAAATCAAAGGCCAAGTGCGTGGAATGTGTCTACCTGTGGTGAGGAGGTTTTTTTTCTTCCCCCCCCAATTTTTAATTATATTCTTCTGGTTCGTTTCAATGGCACCCATACAGTAGTTCCCCCTGACCATTTTCACTATTCTAACTAGTGGTTGTACAAATGGTGATTTGCTTAATTAAGATATGCCTCCAGGTAATTAAAAAAAGCCCCAACACCACACCAAACAACAAAACAACTATGTTTGAAAAAAAAAAAAGAGGAAAGTTAAATCTATTTGAAACAAATGAGAATGAGGGTTGTTTCTTGTTTCAAGTTTTATCTCCTATTTTGTCAGCATAGTTCTTGTTTGAAAGAGATTTTAGAGGGTCAAACCTTTGAAAAACAGTATCACTTAAAAAGCAGAGTCAGCAAAGGACACAAAAACTTCACTAACGCTTGTTTCACTTAACCTCCAAACTAATCTGAAAACTCATTGTCAGAGCTGAACACGCAGAATAAAATGTATTCAAGTTAAAAAAATAGAAAAAAAACAAAAAGAAAAAAAAAAAGAAAATAAAATGCCTGACAATTTAAAATGAAGCCTTAAATCTGCACACCCTTAAGAGTGGTTACCCTGGTTAAGTTAAGGCTAGTGAGAGCTTTGTTTGACTTTACTAGGATAGCGTATGTGCTTAAAGCCATAATCCCTTCTTCAGGCCCCTCTCTGCTTTTCCAAGTGTGGTCCAGACTAAAAAAGTCTTGATTTCTCCCCACAAAGTTCTATCTCATTTGTATTCTTCCCAATATTGTCATTACTTAAACGGAAATCTGCATGGCCTTGCTTGTAAACTTTTCTGTCTCAGAGCACCAAGAACCAATCCAGACAGTTGCAAATATTTCCATATTCTTCAACATCAGCAGTTACATTACTCAGTTTTTTGAAAATAGTTGCCAGTGAATTGAATTTGCACCTTGGATTTTTTTTTCTCTCTCTATTTATCGAGTACAATCAATCAGCTAAAAAAAAAAATACAGCAGAGAAATGACTCTCTAAACAAACGAGTAAAAAAAACCAAATAAAAACGGAGAAACTAAGATTAGTTGCTTGGTACAAAATACCTTTATACTTCATCCTAGACATCAGATTTTTAAAACAGAAAGAAAAAAATCCCCCCGCCATTATTATTGAAATGAGGTCATGTTACTTCCATTATTTTTTGTTTCATCTTCCGATCAATTCAACAGACATTTTATGATGGCTTCAGTTTATATGATTTAAAAGACCATATCCCTTTCACAAGCTTTGCCCAGTGATAATGGATTTGACTTGAAGAGTGAAGGGAGAAAAAACCCCAAACAACAGAGGCTTGTCTGTTGTACTTTTTAAGCCATTTTTTAATGGCAAATGCAGCGCGAGTCCTCCTTTCTCCCCCCCTCCAAAACCAGGATTTTAAAATTCTTTACTGACGTTCTATTCGGTGCTTGCAGAATTTAAGTATTGAGGTTAACTATTGAAATACATGATTTCATTTTCTCAGTATCTCATGGCCAAAGTGGGTGAGTTATGAACAAGTCCCGTCAGTAGTCCTTTTTTGATTTGGTTGGCTCGGACGCTGCCCGTTTGACAGTAGTGCTTTGGGGGACTTCTCATTTTCTCTGTGAGGTTTTCTGCTGTGGAATCACACTCCATCCGTGCGTGCCAGCATGAGGAGTCTCACCTGATGGTTCTGCGCTTGCAGATCGGGCATCAGGAGCACCCTGGTCATTCATTAGCCTTCCTTCCCTCTTGCACAAAGCCTTAGTCCTGGTTCCCTTTGTCTCTCCTGCGGCCTGAGAGATCAGCAAACTCGAGATCCACCTCCAGCACCCAGTTCCAGGGCATGATTCTTGTGTTCCTTTGTATTTTGGGAGACTCTGTGCATTTGCCTTTCTTTTTCCAGCCAGGGATGTGTGGGTTGTTGAGATCTGGAGAGAACAGTGATAGACTCGATACAGTCCGTGCGCAATCAAGGCAGCGAGGTGTGCTGCTCTTTCCACACTCAGAACACAGTGGAAATGAAATTGAAATGAAATATCTCAGCTTCGGTTACCTGAGATTGCATCTTTGATTGGCCACGCTAATAGAGTTAAAGTTCTGCACGCAGTAAAAACAAGCTGGGATTTTCGGTGATCCACGGGGATCATTTTTAGTTGGCAGATTTTACTTTGAGATAACGGATCGGTTTCTAAGCGCAAATCTTGGCACAAAAAAAGGGTTTGCTTTCTAGAGGAGAAGGCCACCAACTCCCGTTGCCGTTGTTTTGGAAAGTCACCATCCACGGGGGAAGCAGTCCTCAGTTTCTCTGTACGTAGAGCCAGAGAGATGGATGATGTGCACATAATTCATTTATGCTTCTCTCATGCTTCGGGCTGTAGGAATGAAAGCCACAATTAGGCAAGAACCATAATTACTGCATAATACAGAAATTTCCATGTCAAAATGCTGCGGAGAAAAATCACAAAATTTGGTAATATTTCTCCTATACATACATAGCAGAATAGGAAAGCACAGAAAGAAGGATGATGAATTTAGGGTTGCTTCTGCCCCGTACTTGGTTTTGGTACCAAGTGCCTCTGCCTAGGAGGCAATCTTGCTGATCTTTGCTACCATGCAGTCTGTAAGAAGGAGCCATGCCTTTCCTTGCTGCTTGGCAGCCAGTAGCCCAGCGTGGAGGAGAAGCCCAGGGCGATGGAGCCGTAGCTTGGTAGCTGTCTGGAGCATCTGTGGACTCTGCTTTCAGAGCCCTTGCTCATTTGAGAAGTTACGCTCGGAGGCTCTGGACCTACTTCGTATTTAAGTTTTGGAAGATCTGTTTTCCTCTCCATTGATGCTCTTCTCTTTCTCTGCTTGTCTTCCCATAGACCATAAAAATGTTCTACCTCCTGTTCCAAACCATTAATTTACACGTGATTTGCACAGCATCTACTTATGACGAGTCCCTTTCCTTTCTCATTCTCCTCCCCTTTCAATTTTTCTGCTTTGTGTCTGAGGTGGTAACATATCCTCCTTGCATTTTCTGCTAGGAAAGTACTTAGGCTTTCAGAGAGGAGAAGGTGGGCTCAAGAACTATTGGCCAGAGGTAGCCCAGGGCATTAGCTGGTTGTATAATGGGTTAGCGCTATTGAACCCACACTTAATGATGTCCAAAAGTGTTAGTTCGGTGTGATCTCTGTAAATCTAATTTGCTTCCATTCATGCTTGCTTTCTTCTGCAATTCGTGTTGTTTTCTCCTGCATAGACTCCACCCCGTTAGCACTTCTGTCCCTGTATGAGAACAGGGCAGGGCCCTTCTGCTGCACGGTGGCAGCTTTGGAGGTCTGAGCCCGCCAAGGGCTGAGGACTTTCCAGTTCCTTGGAAGCAGAAAGCGTTCAACGTCACACAGGATTGTTGAAATGTTCAGCTTTGTAACTTTCTGCAATACCTTCCAAACGTGGAGCTGCAGCACAGACAAGAGGGCCGGGCAAGGGGAAGATCGACTGTGGCAGATTATTACGGCTTTATTGTCACATAATTACAGTGCTCTACCCCACCGTTCAAAGAGGGAATTTAGTTGTTGTAATTTGCTCATTGCCACAGGTGTCAAAACCAAAAAGATTACAATGCTAACCCCCTCAAATTGCCACCAACATAAAAAACACAGGGACAGATTTCTAATTGTTTGTGGTGGCTTCACCAGAATCCTCACCGCAGCTCTTCTAAGTTAGAAAGTCCACGATAAACAGAAGCAAAAGGCCTGATAATATCAAGCTCTAGGGCAGCTACGAGGCAACGGAAGGTCATCCAAGAGCAGCACAGCGTAGTACTCCTGCCCGCTCCAAGGATCTTGTAACGCACTTAAGTAACCCAACGTTCAGTCCCGCTCTGCAGTTGAAGGAGTAACCAGAATATTCTTTTCCTTCAAGGCAGAATGAAGTGATACGGAAGTTTTCTCGCAGCCTTTTCTTTACCCCACTATGGTGACGTGTGAAGAGGTTTCTTTAGTTTCAGTTCGGAGGTCCGAGGTCTGCTTTTAGGGTAGGAGCTGAACCGCTGACTGGGAGATTAGCACCTCGGCCCCACGCCTGGGTTTCAGCCAGGCTTCTGGAAGTGGCCGTGCCATTTGGATGGCAATATCAAACCAAACTCATATGGCTCGCTTCCTTCGTTTAATTAACTGGGAACGCCAGTGATCCAGTCAAGTTTGCGTTGCTGGTCTGTGAATAGCGTCGTATTTGCCAAATGGTTCGCTAGTCATTTCAGTACAAACAAATGGATGGTGTCTGTAAGTCTGCAAACACTGTTGACATTTAGCCTTGTTTATGTTACTTTCCTTTTGCTGCATATTTTTGGCTAGAAAAGATACTGTCTGAATCAACACTGACTTCCTAAGCAGAAGCTAAGGACCCGGTCTTGCATCCCTCATTCTCGACAAGTGGCACTAATTACATGACTAAGGCTTGCGGAATCAGGTCCGATGTTTATTTGACTTCAGATTTCATTGCCGTGTCCATGGAATTTGATTTGATTGTAATCCGTTGTATCCGAAATCGGTGAGGGGATCGGCCCAGTCTCACCGGTTCGTTGACCGTTGAAAGCTTTTTATTTCTCACCATCTTCCATACTCGTGGTGTAACGTTCCCAGTCCGGTTCTGTGTCTGGAAATTAACCCCTAAGAGAGCGGATACAGCCAAGTGCTGAGTACCTTCTATTCCCAGTGAAACTGGAGGCACTCAGTCCCTCCTAGCACCAGCTCTGAAAGGGGGATTGTGTTTGCAGAAGGAGGCCTTGGTATGTGCCTCGATTGCAGACATCAGTGGCCGGCCGCACCAAGGCAAATCCCTAGCACAGAAAGGCTTTTCTTTTCTTTGCGGAGACAAAGTAGTGATGTAAGCTTAGAGCTGTATGATTTTACCCTGAGTTTCATCTCCCAAACAATATATTCTTCCTGGTTCGGTCACATCCAGGTCAAATTTCAATGATAATTTAGGATTAGGCAGAGGCGCAGAGATGTTTCCAGCTCTTTCCAAAGTGAGGCAATGCTCTGGTTTGTGTTTTGGTTCAGGAATATACACTCTGGTGTCGGAGGCATATTGCTTCCTAGAACCGCTCATAAACGCGACCAATTTAGACATCCTCGTAAGCCTAAACTAAGTGTACAATTAATACCTATTACGAGGCCAATTTTAAACAATTAATTTGACAGCAATTACAATTTTACGTTGCAGGCTTTCGGAAATAAATAACCAAATCCATCTTTGTAATCTAAGGAACTTCGTAGGGTATCTTTGTGCAGAGATGATCTTGTTGTGCACAGTATTGCCTATCTGGAATTTCTGAGGTTTGCTCCTGCCTATCTAGATACCTGTAGTGCCAGGGATAAATAATTACCTGAGGCTTATTAATTGTTTCAGCAAAGAAAACGATATATACCTTAAGTGTAAGCATTAATATATGTGTACACAATACATCCACAATATATAACAAACCATCATAATAGTACAAAAATAGAGGTCCTGAATATGTTCTGTTATTTATGTGTTTGGCAAGCTTAGGGAATGGACTTTAGTACGAGTGAAAATTCTCTTTAACATTTTTAAGGTTATTTATTGTCATTTCTATTTGAGTTTTTAATGGTCCTGTATTTTGTAATGCTTTAGCGGGAAAAAAAAAATACTGTAGTTATCTTTTTTCATATTCTTTAAGCAATATTTCTAGCTTAATATATTGTGCCAGGTTTTCCAATATTAACCAAGAAAGACAGTAAAATTCAATGAACAGCACTCTGACATCCACAATTTAAAACCTGTGACTGAAGTGAAATGTGTAAACTTCTAGTGGGTTATCATGTGCTTTGGAATAGAGTATTGTTGGAAGTAATTAGAAAATATATTAAGGTTTCCTGGTAATGAAGGTATGTAAGTTTTAATAATTGTTGCTTTCTGAATAAGTGTCAAACTATATCTTTAAATGTATATGGAGTTACAAGTTAGGTCACTTCTGAATGGAATGTAAAACAATACTAAAATGCTTCAATAACTTATCTCAGTGTTGCTAATAAAAAAAAAAGCTGTTAACCATTAGCGCAGTTTGGAGTCATTTTGTTAATTCCTTCAAGAAAACTCGCTGAGAAGCTCTTCTGCCTTCTGGTAGGCCAAAGCCCACTGATGCAATCCACCCTTCTGTGGTGCTTTGAGAGGCAAACTCGTTTGTTCCAAGCGTTGGTTAAAACCGCAGCCTTCTCAGGAAGGAGCGGTTTGTCAGTAGAACGATGCCCAGGCTGGTGAGGCAGGTGTATAAGGGGGGGGAATTGGACTCATTTCCTCCGTCACAGAAAATACCTTGGGGATGTTTCTCCTGTTTCTCCTCTGTCACGTTTAAAATCCAGCAGAAATTTTGGTGGAGGCCACCGGGTTAAAAATGACTGCGGCGGGATGGATTGAGCGTGTAAGTATCAGTGCCTGGGGGCTTGGCCGGGGGGAGCGACGCGTCTGGGGCCGGTCCTGCCGATGGAAACGTCGCCTTAGCGCGTCACGGGTGTGCAGCGTCTGTCACAGCGCGGACGGGCAAGGAGCGTGCGGCCCGTGAGTCACCTGCCTCGGTTCATCTTGCCTAGCCCGACCTGAAGGTGCAGCTACTGCAGGTAGCCCTGACCTCTCCTCCCTGTTTCCCGTGGCAGGAATGTGCGGCGAGCCCCCTGAGACTAGCCTGCCAACTCAGACCCACCCGAGACGAAGCGAGCGTAGGAGAACGCGCAGCCAGTCACGTCAGTCCCCGTAGCATCGCTCGGGTCTTTGGTAGGTGTTTCCAGCGTGGGACCCGTTAAAGGTGGCCTGTTGTTTGGTGCACCACTGAGTATGCAATGGAAGCTGGAGGAAACCATCAGTAGGGCTCCCAGTCTCTAGGGCTCTCAGGGTCACATCTTCATAAACGCTGTCAGCTTTGAATAGCATATTAGTACTTTTTTATTTATTCCACCAAAACGCCACGAGTCAGGACCTGACATTTTAGCGTTCTGTGTCATACTGAGAAAAATCTGTAGTTCAGCAGCAGGACAATTATATTATTATGGAAGGGCTAGAAATAATACAGCATTTGTGAGACAACAGTAACATTTATCCAGACTCAGTGTGAGATTGTTCTTCCTTTTATTTGGAGAGCACATCCAAAAAAGTATCAACTAGGAGCAAAGAAGAAAAAAAAAAAAAAAAAAGAGAAGAAAAAGTGGCAATTCTGAATCCATTTAACCCCCATAGGGTATAATCTCATCTCGTGTAATACCGCTGGCTGTTACATGCCTAAACTTCTATGCAGCGAGCTGTGAATATAGTCCTTCTTGTCCTGTGGGCAATATGACTAAGGAAAAAATATCTCTATAATACAATGGAGCATTTGTCTGAATGGCATAACCTAAGGTCCCTAACATCAAATCTAAAGTTGTAATTATACAGCTGCAGTCGCACCACTCAAGTGAAGGCTGTGTCAGCACTTGTATTATATAAGGAATCCTGTTTTCAAGGGTTGATGAGTCATATGCAGAAAACATTTCTCACTAGACAATTGTTCTGCTTGTTCCAAAGCAAGTTCTAGGTATGAGCCTTCCCCCAGTAGGGCGTGAGTACATCTCCTGCAATATGCTGTGGCCTAACTTGGCAGTTTATTGTGCTAATTGAACGTATCTTTTCTGAGCTGGGAAATTACCTAAGTTTGGGGTCTTGTGCATTTTTATTAGTGTCAAAACATAAACTAGTGGGGAAAAAAACCAGGGCAGGTAAGGCCTTCACTAATGAGGATCATAACCGGGCAAACAAGTCCTCCTCAGAAATTATAAAATTAGGATTTATTTTTTTCCCCAGTTTGTCATCCCTGGTGTTGATTTGAGTTCTCTGTTCTGAACACTTCCCTTAGAAGACCCGGTCACAATTTTTTTTGGTTTGCTGGTTTTTTTTGTGTTTTGTTTGTTTGGTTTTGTTTTGTTAGGTTGGTTTAGTTTGGTTTTTTGTTTGGTTGGTTGGGGTTTTTTTGTTATTTTTTTTTGAGATGCCTTGACATCGAGCCTTCCAAGCTTGCATAACTGTTACTGCCGTTTGAAGCAACCGCACGTTTGCCGGCAGGGAGCAGCCAGGAAGGAGGTTTCTTTCCAGCAGCACCCCAGAGGTGAGCTAGGAGCACTCCGCATCCCTCCCGCAGGAAAGCCAAAAGGAATACACTTGGGATGGAGACCAAACAGCGGAAGCCACACCGCTTTTCCTCCTAGAGAGGTGTGCTGGATACGCGTGGCTTCAGCTCCCAGCTGCCCCTGGCCATTTACAAACGGGCGTCCCTCAAAGCTGCTCCCACATCAGGCAGTTGCACCCAGGCTGCTTAGCCCACCCCGTTGTCCCCGGAGTGAGACCCAGGCCAGCAAGTTTCCTTAAGCCGATCTCCTCTGATCCGGGGCGTCTGTAGTGCCCTTCCCCGCATAGAACAGCCATTGTTCAGCGCGCAGAGCAGCAGTGGGGTAGAAAATAGCATGCCACGCTGGGGATCAGAGGGGGAATTGTTCCTTAATCATCTCTTACTGAAGCTCCGAGTTGGGAAGAGGGACTTGCGCTCGGGAGCTGGCAGCCCTCGCCCCTCCTGCAGGTCTGCCTGGGATTCACTCACAGACCATGGGAAAAAAAAAAAAAAAAAGGAGTTTTCCGCTTTGGATTCTCCAATGCGAAATGGAAAATAATAGTATTTATCTCCCTGGTAGGAGTGCTGTGAGCATAAATGAATTAATTAATGTTTGTAAAGCACTTTGAAGATGAAGAACGTTCTATAAGTCCTCAGTGTATAAACCCTCCCTTCGGTGATATAAGTACAGTAAGCTCGAAGGATTTATCGATGACAATAAACGCACACTTGAAAATACGTGTCGGGTGCGTATGGCCCCCCAGTGCCCCAGCGGCCCCCGCCAGCCCACGCCTGCCTTCGGCCTCAGCCCCGGCCTGTGCCGAGCCCCTGGCAGCCGGGGGCTCTTGGCACCTGCGGCAGCTTCGCCCTGTTTTGGCCAGGAAGTCTTCCCACGGCTCCATCACTTTGCACCTCGGGGCTCCTCAAAGCGCCGGCCGGCTCGAGTGGCCGGTTGCCGCCGACGGCCCCGGGGGTCGCTCGGTGCCCAGCCCCCCACCAGCCCACGGGTCCTTCTGTCCCGTGCCTGTGCGAGCAGGCCCAGGGCGAGGCCGAGGACCTGCCACGCTGCCTGCCACGGCTCGGAACCCCCTTTTTGGCACCCACGGTCAGTCTCTGCGGTGCTCGGTGAGTCCCAGCGTTCCCGCGTGCCGAGCTGGTGGCTGAACGGGCTGTTGCCTGGGTTTTAATGGCATGGCAGTGGCTTCAATTTGTAACTTATACGGTAAAATTTTCATTGCCTGCCTTTCAACGTTTCCATCCCTGTTCAGTCCTTGCTGCTTTACTTTATTGTGTTGTTACATTCAATCCAGGCAATGTGTATGATCCCAAACAGCTCACGTGTATAAAAAGGCAAGTTAGGAGGGTTAGGAGAAGGGAAACCAACCCTTCAGCCATGTAGAGATGTGACATTGATCAAGAGAGACATATCAGAAAAGGCTTGTGCATTGAGATGAACAGGTTAAAGACAAAATTCAGGATTTCTTAGGGGCTGCCCTTAGTTCGCAGCTGCCACATGGATCAGTTTGTGGACCTTGGGAGAAAGGACCGCATTAGCCCTAATTGCATCCTGTTTCTCTTGCCCCTTTGCACAGCTAGCCCTGTTCCTGTCTGTGCGCTTGGTTTTCTTTTAAATCCTTTGAGATCTTCCTGGTAAAGCCGTTGCTGGTTTTGGCTGCCTGTTGGAGGACAGGGAAGTGCAGCGTGCTGCTCCCATGGGTGCAGGTACCCTGGGGGCACAGGCTGGTGACCCCCCTGCCACGGGCAGCCGAGGGCTCTGCTCTCCCTGCTGAGAGTTTGAAGAGGGTGACGGCTTTTGCCCAACAAAGTCTTCTTTTCTCACGCCGTGTTCACCCGGGTGCCAAATGCACCAAGAGGCATCACTGGCACAACCAGACCTCCTCAAACTCTGACCGGCACCGACACGCACCCAGCAGCTCAGCTGATTGTTCCATCCACCAACACGAGACCTGTTTAACAACAGGAGGGTTTACGGGTGTGTTCACCAGCGCTTCTGTAACTGTACACTGGGGTGAAGGAGAAAAAAAAAACCCAAACCAGAAGAACTTTCCCAAAGGACAGAGGTGGGAATCCCATTAATGTGATGGCTCCCGCTTTAGTTGCCAAAGTGATTGACAGCTGGGTGAGGTCAGAAGATGAAAACCAAGTCGTGGGGGACAGAACGGGGAGGGGACAATCAGTTGAATAAAAACGCGAGTGTCGGTGCTGGGGAAGGAGAAAACCAGCACTCCCACTAGAAAAATCCTCACCCTCTGCTCCCCTACTGTTTGTTTGGGGAAAATGCTGCAGCTTAATCAGAATTATTTACAAGATAATAGTCCATTGTTTGTAGTAAGACAGATGCTGTCTGTGGGAATTTGGTGGTTTATGCTCTGTGCATTACAGCCCCATTGCTGTGTGCAGATGGGATCACAGTGGTGGTGTTGTTAGCCACTTTGGGGGGATTTGGAGGATCCTTACCCTGAAAGGAGGATCCTCAAGTAGAAAAAGAAAGCATTTTTCTCAGACCCAGAGCTGGGATTTCTCTTAAGGTAGAATTGCGTTCGTTACGCGTACCGGAGAAGATGAGGATGAGGTGGAAGCGCTTTGCTTGAGACCTATAGCACGAAGGGTTCCTAGGCTGGCTTGGCTTGGTGGTGGTGGACATGGACTCGACAGCTGGATGGATCCCGTGTGTCCTTCCAGAGGCGAGGAAAGCCGTTCTGGTGGGCTGTGTCCACCAGCTGCTCCTTCCTTGCCGTGTGGCTGCCAGGGTCGGTTGCTTAGAAGGTTCTGTGAGAGGTCCACAGAGATGCCCGTGTGGGAGTAGGGGTTGCCCACTGGGGAATCATCCTCGGGCATGGTGCTCCCCGACACCCGCCCCGTGCTGTGAGTGAAACACGGGGTGCTTCTGGTTCACCGCAAAACTTCACCCGGGTGATTTTGTGGGTGAAACTGGGGGAAAGGAAAACTAGATCTTCACCAGATTATACAAAAAAAAACCCCACAACCCACCCAAAAACCCAAAGAGAAAAATCTTTGTTTATTTAGAAGATCAAATGCAACATTCTTCTTAAAAAGAAAAAAAACAAATAATTGTTTAATCCCAGCAGAAACTCTGTTTCCCTAAGCATCCCCTTCTGGCGCAAGGGAGAAATTCAGTGTGGAAGCCTAGAGCCTGGCAAAGGGGCCAAGCTCAGGACGTGCAGGTGGGTGCCCCTGCGCCGTGTGACAGTTGCTGCAGCCTGGAAAACCGGGGAGCCGTGGCCAGGCCGTCGGCCCCCCCGTCCCAGCGGCTGCCCGGGCGTGAGGCAGAGGGGCCAGCAGCACCCGCAGCTCCTGCCCGCAACCCAGGGACGAGGGGACAAGGGGCTCTGCAGCGCTGCTCCTCACGGGACCGAGTCCTGCCCTGCCTTTGCCACCCGCACCGCCAAAGCCTGCGAGACGAGAAGGTCCTTCTCCGGTCGCGGCGCTTTGGGGCAGGATCTGCAGGCACGGGGCAGGACGAGGGGTGGAGGGTGCCTGGGCGGGTGGGGGGTGCGTGTGCGTGTGCACGCGCTTCATCCCCTCAAAACATCTGCTTT
>WUAM01000029.1:355005-366007 GCA_024336885.1 Actenoides hombroni
CCTCCTCTTCCTCAAACTAAACAGACCCAGCTCCTTCAAACGGTCCTCATATGATCTCTTCTCCAGTCCCTTGACCACTTCCGTTGCCTCCTCTGCACCTGCTCCAGCACCTCGAGATCTCTCTTTTACTGAGGTGCCCAAAACTGGCCACAGTACTCAAGGTGAGGCCTCACCAGTATACTCAAAAGGATTTCTCTTATAAAATGGGAACAGGTGAACAAAGATGCAACATGGGCAATATTCTGAGTTTCTTTGGTCAACCCAGCTCCAAGTATTGACCGAGCAGTTAAAAAAGGATCTGTTGCTACAGACTGCGTGTGGCTGTACATATTTTTATCTGGTTGAAGGAGAGGCATTCTGGGTGTTGTGTGCTGGCTCTAGTGCTGAAAATAAAACTCACAGAATAGGGCATAGTACTAATTAAAAACTTTGAATGGAAGAAAGATCATCAAATATAGAAAGCTCCTGAATATGCGTCTCTACGTGCTGAATATGTCGAAACAGAAAGAGGAGAATTTTGTCTTTATGAGGCTCACAGTTTTACTGTGCAGTAGATAAGAACTAGGCTTTCAAATAAATTAGAGTATTCTTTTTATATGCAAAATGTGTGCTTTTTTTGTTTTGTTTTGTTTTTAAACTTCTATCATGGTCACCCTTAACAAATCTCCATTTTTCCCACTGGTTCCTTGGGTTTTGCTCTTATCATTCAGTATTTATATTACAGTAGCAGCTAAGTCATTATGTAATGGTATTGATCATCCGGGAGTGCACATAAATTAGATGGAGGGGAAGCACTGTGCTGACACTTGACAAAAAGTCATGGTTTGTCTTGTCCTGCATGAAGGTACTTCCCATCACCCTAGGGGATCTTGTGACCATGGACTGATACTATATAATTTTCCTCACCTAAGGCTATTTCATGTTATCTTGAATCTAGATTAAATAGGTCTCCATTTTTATCCAAGAAGAGATGCTGGCAGGAGCCTTTGGTGCTATGCCATCTGATTGAGGTGTGTGGAGGAAGCCTGCAGGAGACCTGACTTGATGTTCGAGGGATTCTGGAGTGCCTCAGAAGTGTGACCTGCAAGGAAGGGTCCGTTCTTGGGTTGCAGTGGTCATCTATTAAACCAGGGAGCTGCTGTTTGCTCGTGTTCTATAACCCGTGGGACTCGGTGGCATTCAAGCTAGAATAAATACATCTGGGGACTTGTCATGGTGGGGAAATGCATTGTACTGCCCTTTGGGCTCTGCTCAGGTAGCCAGGTAAACCATCCTGCAGTAGGTGGTGGGCCACCAATAGGCAAAGCTCAGCCAGCAGCAGAGAATGTCAGGGGTGGGCTGACAGACCCTGGGCTTTGACATGGCAGAGATTTAAGGAGGAATGCAGATCAGGCCTCTTCCTTTTTTTGCAGTACAGTCCCTAGCTAGGGTAAGAGATTGTGGTCTTCTGCAGCTACATGTCGCAGAGTGGGAACCTGTACTTTTGATATGGTTATTTACACACGTGCTCACAAACATGTGCGTGAGTAAAATGTGTGGTCTTTGTTCGCTCCCATGCCAGTGACCGTGTTATCTTTCCACTACCAATCAGCAAGAGCATCCCATAGATATTTTGAGCCCCCAACACAGCGTAGACATTTAGATCTTGCAAAGAGAGGTGAAGGAGGTGGAGAGCTCAGAGTGGTGTGGGTGGGAGGTAACCTGTAGAGCTCAGGTTCAGGGGTGAACCTGGGGGAAGCAACATGCTGAACTCCCCTGATCCAGCACAGGTTGGAGCTGAGGTTCTCAAAGTTGTGACAGGACCTGGATATCCCCAACTCTTAATGCTGAATTAAATAGAGTATCTAAATCATACTATCTAGACCTATGTCTGTCTCTAAGTAATAACCTTAAATTTTAAGATGGGGAATTCATTACACTAAAGCTATCACCTATTTCCTGTACTCAATTTTTTCTGGTGACTGATCTTTTCTCCTGTTCTCATCATGCTTGCCACAGCGCTGCTGCATGTCAAATAGAGATCAGTGACTTTATTTTTAAATGTGAGCTCCCTATAAGAGCCTGGATTTATTATCCCTGTGCAAAAATCACAGCAATAGCTTGCAGGGAATCGCGACTCCCCACCCAAAGCTGTTAACCCCCTTGCAGAGCCATCCCACCCAGTCACTCGGCTTCCCGAATCACCGAGCAGCTACCACCACATTCAGCTGTGACGGCTCCCGAGCACTGGGAAATCCTCATTGGTTGAACATTGTTTCTGGAAGTAGTTGCTTTCTGGATTATTGCTAGGGAATCATTCGCCAAGGTGCAAACCTCTGCGGAGAAGCCTCTGCATGCTTGAGATGCTGGAGATTTAACACGGGACCACCAGTTTGGTCAAGCTGCAGGCAGAACCGTATTATCTACTGTTTAAATCACGGCAAAATGTGATTTTTCACAATCTGGGTGAGGGCTTATTTTTATTGCAGGCTTTCCGTTATGTACCACAGATGTTAAGGATGAACCTGGCATAATAGATGAAAGGCAAGAGCCCCTGTGGCACTGGGAGGAGGGAAGCGGCTGCAGCTGGGAACCGCTGCTCTGTTGTGACCATGCCCTGGGTACACCTACTCCTTGAGGGAAAAGATGGGGGAACTCCAGTGCTGGCTTCTCCATCGAGCTCCATCTGAGTGCTGCTTTGGCATGGTTTGCTCTGTGGTGTAGTGCAAGCCCGAGGCAAGAGTGGCTGGCTGGCAGAGGGCTTGCCCACCTCGCCTGCCCGAGGCTGAGAGCCGCCCATTGTGCTGGCAGCACACAGAGGTTTCGAAGGGCTACCTTGCAGTTATCCCACAGCTCTGGAAGCGGGCACTTCGTGGCTTATGTGTACCCACCCGTTTCCAAAGCAGGTGCTGTCCTTCAGATTTCCTCCTTTCTTCTTGTTGGGGTTTGTTTTGAAACTGCGCTGAATCAGTGCTGGTACAATTTTTCTTTCAGTTATATTGAAAATAGCATTTTATCAACGTCAGCTGATTTATTTTTTAATTGAGCTAAAGTTCACAGACTGTGACAGGGATGTTACCGGGTAGTATATATTTCACGTTACCATTTAAATTCTGAACTCTTTGCAGTGAAGCACCGTTGTCATCTGTTACGCTACGTGCGAAAGCAAAGGACGCTGTCGTCCTTCTAAATAGTAAATAACAACCCCTATCCCTCCACCCCTCCACTTACCCTGACAGAGGCCATGAGGAGCCTGCAGAAACAGTTATCCCTGACCTGTTTCTCATAGAATCATCTAGGCTGGAAAAGACCTTTAAGATTGAGTCCAAGCATTAACCTTACTCTACCAAGTCCACCACTAAGCCATATCCCCACATCTAGATGGTGATTGATGCTTTCCTGGCCCCAGCTTTCTAGAAGTCTTTTATCCCAGATTTTTTTTTTTCCAAAATATTCTCTTATTTTCTTATTCAAGGGAGGGAGCGGGGTAGGTGGCTTGGCCGGTGTGAGGCATTTCAAGCGTGGCTGCAGGTCCTCTCTGTGTGCTCTGTAGCCCCGAGGAAGAAGAGGTGCCGAGCAAATCCACCGCAAAGCCACTGAACAGCCAGGAACCCCCCTTAGAAATTTCAGGCTCATAAAGTATCAGGTCTGGGGGGGTTACCTGGACATCACCCTGCCTGTCTGTTCACTTCCCGGGCAGCTTTTGGCAATTATTTATTCTCAGTCAGTCACCCGATTCTGAGCGCGTTTGGGTCTAGAGCAAAAATAGAGACGAGGAGTATTTCTTGAAGATGTTTTATCATGCAAATTTAGCTTCCATCATCTGTACCATGCCGTCTTCTGCAAGCATCTGCCCTGGTGCAAGCCCTGCTACAAGCTCTGGAGGCAGCTGAGGATGTGTATTTAAGGGACTTCCCCCAGTCACCCTCTCCCCCCCTCCCCAGCCTGCTATTAACTCGGTTAAAATGTATATGACCACGGAATAAGCACGGAGCATGGATGAGTGGGAGAGAGGAAGGACCTCGGGGCCAGGCAGTTTACAAACAGGCATCACAGCCATGCTGTCCTTTGCCCCCTCTTACATTTCTTATTACAGTACATTAAAACCCTTTGCTCTGTCAAATTGACAAAGGCAGCTATAAAAAGGGTCTTTTCTAATACACAGTAATATAAACTATGTTTGTACACTTACCACATAATCCCTAATTACTTCCATACTTTTATGTGTGGAGAGCTTTGACGCTTGCGTTGCTGGATACTTAGTGAATGAAATAAAAATCAGGAATTATTTCTCTCTAAGTACGGGGTAACGTGCGGTACACGGATTAGCTTCGAGGCTGGCGGCACCGCTCACATTTCAGAATAAATATACCGAGTGTCACTGATCCACTAAGTGTCAAATAAAAAAAAACCAAAAAAACCAAACTATGACACCAACAAAACTCTCATGTGACCCTGACATTCCTCCAGTACTTAAAGCAATTACCCTACTATTTAATAACAATGTTTATAAAATTGCTTTTTGATTGGCTATCATCTATGTCATACCTATGTCAATAATTCCCAGCGAATGCCTCCGTGTGACCTTTAACCTCGCCTCACAAATAATTTCCATTTCATAATAGCAAGAAGACTCTTTTGGCAGTTGGTAATGGAGTCCTCCCATGAAGGCTGCATTGCTGGCTTTTTGGGGGCTCTGCGTGGCAGAGGGCACAGCTTCCCCTCCTCCCCCAAGGGCCGGCTCCGCCTCGGCACACACAGGGCTCCTCCAAATGCAGAAGAAGATGGAGCTTGTACTTTTTCTCGGCCTAATAACCAGTGCTGTGATGTGGAAACTGCCTTGAGTTTTTCACTGTTATCCTTGACCACAGTGGGTTATCCTGACTTGGGCACTGTGGGGTTTCTTTCTGGTGTTTTCCCTTCCCCTCTCTATTTCTGCATTTCAAAGAAGAGATGGATCTGAATGATAGATAAGTGCAGTGTTAAAGCAGTGGTGCCAGTGATGGTAATGAGACATCCGTAGTGTCTGGACCTGTGGTGTTTGCCCAGCAGTAATATCCCCAAACAGCTTAAAAGTTCTCGAGGTATATTTTGGAGATTCTTTATTCACAGAATCACCTCATTATTCACCTGACTTTCCAGGAGTGATTTGGTTATCAGCACCCACTGTGTACAACAGTCGCTGCACCGCACCCATCTCTGAGTCTTGGTCCTCGAACAGATACGTGGACGAAGGTGGTTGTGTGAAAAAGCTTGGAAGCGTCCAATAGCAGGTCTGCCCCTCGGGTGGTTTGCAGATGCAAAGAAGTCACCTTCCCAAACACCATCAAATCAAAGTAGCACCACGTGCCATCCTGTCCCTATGGTTTGTTGCCCTAAATAGAAATACGGCAACAATTCTTTGCGTGATTCTTAGAAAGCATCTCGGCATCTCTTTTCTGGGTAGAAAAAACTTAAGAGTAAGTGCTTCTAAAACACATTTTTTTTTCGGAGAAATACAGCTGTGTTAAGAGTGTGCGCACATCAGAACCCGTTCGTGACTTGCCCACGTGTGAGACAGAAGATGGTCAAAGAGCTCGGTCAAAGTTACGGCCATACCTGGCTTGCAGCTGTGCAAACCTAGCGGTTTTCTCCTGCGGGGAAATCTGAGCCAGATCAAAGGCTTACTGAGGGCACATCTAAGGTAGATGTGTTTTGATGCTGTGGAGGCCTGGCACCAGGAGAAGAGGTATCCTCTCCCTTCAGTAAAACCTGCTGTAACTTAACGGCTGGCCCTGCTGGGTGCGAAGGACCAGAAAGATCTTGCTCCCTGGGAGAACACGCGCTCTCTAAACTCCATGCGAGTGCTGTGCGTTGATAAAATCATAAAAATGTGCTGGAGAAAGGCATGCCACTTCTCTCCTTTCACTGAAACCCGGGCAGACATCTCTGAGAAATTGTAGTCTTAAAGCTGGCGTAGGACAAGCCTCCCGCTCCCGGGCTGTAGGTACAGATCCCATCTACTCTGCCCGTGGAGGCAGTGATGGGAGAGAGGAGCTCAGTGCCTGTGAGAGCCCCGGGTTCTGGTCTGGTTTCCCGCATTGGGCTGGGACGTTGAACACAGGCAGCTCTTGAGGAGGAGAGGTTTTGCCTCTGACAGTAAAACTGGCTCCGTTCTGATTGATATATGGAGCTTGGGAGATCAAAGTTTGGTGTGTGCATGGTAACACTTCAAGAGTGGTATTTTTAGTAACGATCTCCCCGGCACTCAGGAGGGAAGGCAGGCTGTGCTGCACATGTAGGCACGTCGAGGAGAACTTTGTTTTCCATGTACGCGTCTCCTAAGTGCATGCTGAAAGATGCAGGCTGTCGAGAAGAGCAGAGCGGTAGCGTCAGAAGAGAGAAGGAGCGAGCAGGCCAACGTCAGCGGAAGAAGTGCCGAGTTGTAGCTCTTTGCTTGCTTTGCTGTGCAACCTTGACCTCCTGCTAATAGATTTTTATTTCTGGAATATGCATGTGCTCGCTGATTTGCTCTAAAACGCGATGGGTCTCGTGACTCACGCTGCCTCTCCTTACGTTGCACGGTAGATGGGTTTTGTCTGTTCGTAGGGGCAAGTACTTCTGCTCCTCTTCTGGAAGTTTGAGTAGTTGATGAAGCTTTTTCCACTTCTTGATTAACTGTTCTCCTGGATTTTTCTCCTGCTAATATGCCGTGATGTGTTGATGTAAAACACTTAAATATTTCCATATATAATAAAAGGTCAGGGATAGTATTCTTCCATTGCCAAGAGTCGTATATCAAGTACCGCGCGGGAAATTCTACTCTTCAGCAAAATAGGAAGGTAAATATATTGATTATAGGTTATCTGTCAAATTATTTTGAACCCTTTGTTCAGAACAGCGGGTTTCTCCCCTTGGGTATGTACGGTAGCTCAACGCAACCCCTTATGTGTATTTTTTGGAGGAGGGGGGGTGCGGTATAGAGGCTGAGCTTTTACCAGACTGGCTGCTTTCCTGCCTCTGCCTTGACAATTGCGAAGATGGAGAAGGTCTCTCCTTCCCTCCCCCCCGCTGAAGTGCTCTCCTTCTCCTAACACTCGAAAACTCTACATTAAAAACCTTCATTCCCTGCTGCTCTCCTGCCTCTGCGTGGCTCTGGCTTTTCGGGAGAAGCAAGCAGGACCTGCCCGATGCCAAACATCAGTCCCCTTTGTGCTGTAGCCAGCACCTTCCTTTTACAACCTATTTACAACATTTCTGAAAAGTTACAATTATCTCTGTACCTATCAATCAATCATCAAACAGGCTGAAGTTACAGAAATCCAGCCACCTCGGCAAGAGGAGGATGCTACAGCTGTGACATAATTACATTATCAGCTTAATTAAGGAAGTGAGTGAAACGAAAGAGAAAACAAAACAGCCAAAGAGAAGGCTAGAGGTGGGAACGAAAGGTGGGATGGGTAGCGTGCAGAGGATGTGTTAAATTTAGCTCTAAGTGGTTTAAAAAAGGCTCGAACGTATCATAAAAATCCCTGGGTTTTCATCCTGTGCTCCTGGCTTTCTGGCTGCGGAGGTGAGAAGGGCTGGGGTGGGATAGCAGGACCCCTGGCAGGTGGGCTGCTGCACCATCCCAGCCTCCAAATCCACAGCCAGCTGAAGCAGGCATGCCATGCCCGGGGCAACTACCTGGGGCTTAAACGTGTTCGCATGTCGGGGCTTTGGGAAATCTGGTTTTGCAGGACAGAGGCTCAGACCTGTTATTCTTGTGAGCTGAAACCCCCCTGTAACTTCAGTAGGAGTTCTGGGCACATGAGGGCTAAAGATTCAGGCTCCTAATCTGATTACTTTCACCCAAATATATTAATTGTAGAAAACTCACAGTGCTTTTTCTAGACAGGATAACAAAAGCAGATTACTGCTCCAAGTATGTCCTCTTTCTTCTGCTTTCTAATCCCATGTACTTTTCACTCTTAAAAAAGAAAGGAGGTGGGGGGAAGATATCTTCAAATCCTTGATTTGATTTCAGTGTGCAACTATGCTTAGTTTAAATGTCACCCATACGTAGAACGGTGGCTGCACCAGAGCAGTCACGGCGAGACGTCTAAAGGGGTGTCAGCAAATTGGACAGGGTATAATTTTAGTCAATGTGTTCTTGTCTTATTTTAGTTCAACATCATTTCCCAGTTGCAATTCTTTTGAGTGACACATGGAATGCAAAACAACATAAAAGGTCTGCCCTGAGGCAGATATATGTCCGTGTAGGACTTTAATTATTCTTTTTGAATCATGTGTAATATGCAAGCGCCATTTCTTGCATAAAAGTCTGATGGAAAAAACTGTGTATCACCTGTATAAGTATTTTTATGATAGTCCTCATATTTTTAGAAGCACTGAAATTAGAGAAGGTCCTTATTAGTCCATGTACTCTGGATTTTTCAGGCGACATTTAGGGTGGAAAGCTATTGCTCCCGTGGTGTTTTGCAATGACATATAAATCATTGGGTTTTTTGGTTGTTTTTTTTTCAAAAAGGCATTCTTTTATTCATTCCACTGCTGTGTGCTTAAATCCCACACGTGTGGAGAGTGCTATACATATAAGAATTTATTTGAATGTGTGCTTTTGTTCTGTTGCCTAACACCTGTAAGCTGATCCTGATTTTACTTATGTGATTTTTATACCGGTGTTAACTCCAGTGGTGTCGTAGAAGTGAGTTCTGAGTGAAATCAGTCAGATCTCTGCCTTCCAAGAAATAATATTAAACTGGCTTTTTAGGCAGCACTTGGTGTATCATTTTAGATGAACTGATAAAAAAAAAATAACGAAAAAGATGTGTGTGGATGAAAACATCGATGATGATGATGATGATGAAATCTGTTTTTTAATATTAAAAAGAAATAAATAATGAGAAGCCTGTGGGAAGGCAAATTAAGGATGTCACTGCATTTCAGCTCCAGATTGTGGACCTGATTCAAAGGCCCCTGAAGTCAGCGTGCAGCTTTTGATGTGGACCAGGAAAATTCTCTTGGTGCTTTGGGAGCTGTGTATCAGAGTCAGTAAAGGTCTAGGTGTGCCCGTACCCTCACAGAGGAGAGAGCTCGAGGAAAGGGGCGTGTTGGTCTCTTACCACGAGGTGACTCAATGATCTGCAGAGATCCCTTCCAGCCCCTGCCATTCTATGATTAAATTTGACCCTGGCATCCTCCATCTCCTTTGAAAACTGCTTTCTCAAAGCTCCTTCTAGAACTATTTAACTAACTAAATATGCAAATCTAAATGTTTAGATAGTCAAATTTGTAATGGCAACAAAAACCCAACAGCAACCAACCAACCCAACCTAAATCTGATGGCGCTTTCAGCTGAAATTCCAGGAATTAAAGCAGAAGGAAGGAGTTTCTGAATGCCCTGGTTTTGCTGCAGGTTGGGCATCAAATGAAATGGCAACTTGTATGTGGACCAAAAGGTGACTGTGGTGCTCACCTGGTTTGTCAGGACCCCAGCACAGCCCTGTGAAGTTGTTTGCTTTCCCCCCATGTGCTGCCTTTTTCCCCTTGGAGTGATCCTCTTGTTTGTTTGCTCCCCACCAGGCTGTGTGTTTTTGGAGGGCTAGTTTGGTGCGCATCAACTATTTGAGGACTGTTTGGAGAAAAGCAATAACCCATCCCCAAATCAGTGGGCTAAAAAAGCCCCTTGTTTATAACAGTTACTAATTCAATCATTTAGATGAGATGGATTGGCGCTCCCAGCCCTGAGCGTGCTCCGATTTCCCCGCAAACATGTGCTGTGGGATTTGCATTGTCTGTGGTGCGAGTCGCCCAGAGGGCAGGGAAATATTTTCCCCGACATTTTTGTTGTTGTTGTTCTTATTATTATTATAGTTTATTATTCCTTCAATTTACCACATGAAAAACATGTATGTAGAGAGATGGTGGGTTTCAACGATGACAGAAAACATACCAAACTATCCCGCCGTCCCGATAAAAACAAACAAAAAAACAAGGTGTGGACAAACAAACAAAAAAAGGTATGGAAGAGAAAGGTAGAAAACAGGTTTCGTTCAGAGGAGGAAACCAAAGTTGTTTCAGCAAGTTCAGTGTCTGGTCTCTCTGAGGTCCGGAGGAGGGGAGCCTGGGAGGCTCTGCTGACTGGCAGTGACCTTGTGCTAACTGTCCGTCAAAAACGGTCACTCAGAATTCATTGGGATGAAAAATAAGCATTTGGTGCCTTTCTTTGGAAACATAATAGACAGCTTTGCTTTCACACCTCCTAATAGCCTTTTTAAAAATAGTTCCTCTAGCAGGATGCTTTTTTAGCATGTGGAGCTTGACACGTCTAGGTTTTCCAGAATGTATGAGGATTATTTTTACGTTGTATATGTTTTTTATCTGAAATTTCCTGATGCCACACTGCGACGCTGCCGGTTTAGCAACTCCAGCTGTTGTGAGTCACGAGGGTGGGCTGAGGGTGGGCTGCGGTGGTGACTGGATCACCGAGACGGGGAAATTTTATTTGTCGGGCGAGAGCGTTAACCCTTCCGAGGCCAGTTTTCCAGCACTACCTGTTTGCAACGACAGCATTTCCCAGGAGGAGATCCTGGCCTCTGCTCCCACGCTTCAGCTGCCTCGGGTGGGAGGTGGCCTTCAAGGTGGTGGTGGGACAGGAAAGCTCCTGGGTTTCCGGGGATGTCTTTGCTTTCGCCGGCCACCTTGCAGCAGCGCGGGGAAGGGGGCAGAGCAACTTCTCCCTCTGCAGCTCTCAGGCCTTCAGATTCCTCTTGCCCTTCAGGAAAGGAGCGTCTTTTTTTACAGGACCCCACTGTTATTCAATGGAAAGACAGGAACAATTTTAAGCTTCCAGGTCTGTATAAGCTCTATTGAGAGTGGAAATTAGTTGAGGCTCCCTGTGGCGAATGTGACTATGGAAGCTACAATGCTCATTTGTCCTGCTGAGCGCTTCTTGTATGTGCTTTACTGGCTGCAGAAGTTATTTATGTATTGCATTTTTTATATAGTTCTTTTTTTACATTTCTTTTTTTCTTTTTCTTTT
>WUAM01000029.1:370999-396233 GCA_024336885.1 Actenoides hombroni
ATATATTCCTCTGACAAGGGGAAAAAAAAAGAGGGAGTCAAAACTGGTGTCTGGCATTATTAATTTTCAGTTTGGCAACCAAAGCATAGTGGCTTGGGTACATTCCTTGTAGCAAGTGCCTGAGAGTACAAGGGTAAAGACTGCTTTGAAGTTTGCCATGAGTCTGTTTTCAGAGATCATAGAATCATGGAATGGTAGGGGTTGTGAAAGACCTCTAGAAATCATTGCATCCAACCCCTCTGCCAGAGCAGGATCACCCAGAGCAGGCCACACAGGAACAGAGCCGGGTGGGTCTTGAAAGTCTCCAGAGGAGACTCCTCAACCTCTCTGGGCAGCCTGTTCCAGGCTCTGTCACCCTCACAACAAAGAAGTTCCTCCTCATGTTGAGGTGGAACCTGTTATGCTCCAGTTTATACCCCTTGTTCCTTGTTCTGTTGCTGGACACAACAGAAAAGAGATTGGCTCCTTCCATTTGACCCCCACCCTTCATATTTATAGACATAGATGCTTGAACCCACCTGCCACAGGCTGGAAACCTTAAACAAAACTTGCAACTTGGTGGCCTGAGGTGGCCAAACCAGCAACTGGTTTGGTGCGTTGGCCATGATCTTCACCTGGCCAATGGTTGGTGCGTTGGCCATGATCTCCACCTGGCCAATGGCCGTGATCTTCACCTGGCCAACGGTTGGTGCGTTGGCCATGATCTTCATCTAGCCTGGGGCACCACTTTGGGTTTCTCTCAGAAATATTTGTCATCTCCCCTTTACCTTCACCAGCTTTTAGCAGTAAAGGTGTAACATCTCAGTGGAGGAGTGAGAAGGGACGGGCTGACAAGATGCAGGTGCCTGTGGGTCCGGCTGTGCCACTGCCACCTGGGTCCCTTGCGCTCAGCACCCATCCTGCGCACGCAGAGGCTCGGCCCCCGTGCTGCAGCCTCAGCTCGTGGACACCTCCCGTTTCAGTCAGCATGGCCCTAATCCTCAGCAAGGCACGGGGAGACACACACACACACACACACACGCCCCCACACACCCACCTACACACCCCATTTGCCTTTGTCTACCGCTGCTGTGGGAGAGGTTCTTCCAAAGAAACTCGCAGGACCTTGCTCTGCAACACTGCCAACCTGCTGTGTCACCACCAGGTTGGTGGGGTTTTTTTTTTCATCTTGCTCGAAGAGAAGCATTTATCAGCTGGTTTGGAAACCTCATTTTGCATTTAAAAGTGCAGTAATTGGACCAAAGGCAATGCTGGTATATGCCTTTTTTTTTTTTAATTAAAAAAGCGGGGAAGGAAGATCTTAAGTGAGGGGCGAAGCGACTGTGGGAATTTGCTCTTAGATGGAGCGAGTCCAAACACTATCGTCATGATCTGGGCTGTTTTGGGTCCTTTTCAAGCATTTATTTGCATTGATATGATCAAACAGCCAGTTCAGAATGGCTGCTTTTAACTCAACAAAACGAACGCGGGGATTCACTGAGGGCGAATCCAAAACTGCGTCTGGAGCTTTGTGCCTCCTTTTTAACAAGACCTTTTCTGTGTTCACTTTCTAAATGATGACACCATACCGGGGGTTGTCGTTCAACAGATTGTTGGTTCTTTTAACAAATTGTTACACGGAGGGGGGGGAGGGGGGAGTAGAAGCAGCTATGTTTGTCACTACTGTTGTTCAGTAAAATAATTTGTTTTTCCAGTTTGGCAACCAATTCCCCTTTTCCGCCCCGTTATTCTTCCCCCCCCCCCCCCCTTCATGTCTTCAACAAAAGATGCTTTTCCCTTCCAATTCTTAAGAGCAATTTGCAGTCTCAGCTTTCTTGGTGGAGGAAACTGGCTCCAAGAAGGAACTAGTGATTTGCTTACTGGCTTTTGGGGCAGCACCGGCAGACTAAGCCTTGCTGTGTCTTTTGTGCTGATCCAGCTGGGACGAGCAGCCTCCACAAAACTGCCCTGCTGTGGGAGGATCTCCACCATTCTACCCTGGTGACATAGGACCTCTTTTGCCTCCCAGAGCCTTAGCTGTTGTCTTGCAATACTTTCTTTCTTCTTTTTTTTTTTTTTATTTTTTTTAAATTAAAATGGAAGGGGGGTTTTTTGAGTCCCTTTACCCCTCTGTAAATCTGGTGTGGCTCCTGAAATGGACTCTTACAGATTATAGCCCAATCAGGTTTGGTTTTTTTCTTGGCACAGTGGCCACATCTCTTGCCACTAAGTATAGGAACTGCCCCTTATTTTCCAAGTGAAAGGAATGGGTTATCCCCTCGCCTTTCTGAAGTCATTGCTCTCACCCCCTATTTATTATCATTATTTAATTGTATTTCTTGTTTACAACCAGAATTTAAACTGCTTGGCCTCAATTTAGATGGCTTTACATGGTACTATCTGCTGAATGCTCAACAGTTATGAGGACTCTTATTTTTTCTAGTAATTTTTTCTTAGTAATTTAAAAAAAAAAAATATATTCCTCTGACAAGGGGAAAAAAAAAGAGGGAGTCAAAACTGGTGTCTGGCATTATTAATTTTCAGTTTGGCACCAAAGCATAGTGGCTTGGGTACGTTCCTTGTTTTTCTATGGGAGAAGACATGGAAGTGTTGCACTCTCAGGGAAGATCTTCATGCTGCATACGTTTGCCACAGCAGATGATCTGCCCATGCCTTGCTCTTCTAGCTGTGAGGTTCCACGCTTTGATGATACCTGGTTTTGGCTAGGGCAGTAACCAGCAGCAGTCTGAGAGTCAGCTGGAGGGATGCTGTCTGGGTGAAGGGGAGTACTTAGTGGTTGTGTAAGCTTTGATTTTTAAATAAAGCTTTTTACTAATTTCAGGAGTTCTTCAATATTCTTTTTTTTTCCTTTAATCTGTTTATCTACCAATACGAGCTCTTCGTATCCAGGGTTCTGCTAGAGTTCTTCCTGAGGCAGATGTCTGCGGGACTCGCACTGCACAAGACCAAGGAACCCCCTCTTTGCATGGAACCACAATAAAGAGGCTGCTCAGCCTCTCACATGAGGCACGCAGCAGGATCTCCCAGGGAGAAATGTAGCCAGCTTCTGCTGAACTTACTTCTGAAAAATCCTGTTCACTGTTGGTGAGCAGGCTGGATATTGTAGGGACTGGTTTCAAGAGCTGGTATGAGGTGGCCAGCCCTGAGCATCCCAGTGTCACTTTGTGTGTGAAAGCGGCTCAGCAGAGCAATGTTGGAGGAGATGGTGCAAATGCTGCGCCTCTCTTAGAGCAAGATGCTGCTGCTTTTGGTTTGCTTTTATTTTCTCCTTATTAATTTAAGAATTATCCCAGCTGGAGGCAGCACTCCCCTTCGTATGCTGGCTAGGAATATTTTTTTTTTTTAAAATATCTTTTTGGAGGTGGTTCCTCAGACTCTTGCCTCTGGTTTCTGCAGCATCCTTGTGCGCTGGGACCTGTCCTGGGGGAAGCAGCTCATTGGCCTCGGGGCGCGCGGGAAGTTTGCACCTCTGCTCTAGGGAACGTGTTTGTATATTCCCTGCCAAAGTTTGAAAGCCCTTTTAATGTAAACACGTAAAACCTTCTCCAAAAAAGGCCTTAAAGCTCCAGTACGCAACTATATTCGCATATTAAGCTTAAAAACACATTTAATATATTACCAGTGATTGATTTAATGTATAAGTAAAACTAACCGGGCATAAATTAATAAAATACTTGCAAGAGCAAAGTGCAACAATTGCCCTGATTTGAGTGAAGCGGTTAAGACTTCTATTTACTGGCTTTGTTAAGTATAAATCTCTAATGTTTAAAATTCAGCAATTTCTTCAGCACCAGCCCTCTAGGACTGTTCAGAAACATGACTGAATTTTGCAAGTTACTGTAATTTGTGGAAGGCTTTTTCCAAAGCTTCTAAAGTCAGATAAAATAATTTATTTAAAAAAAAAAAAAAAAAAAAGACAAGTCCTTTCTTTTCCTCTCCAGTTTGGTTATTGCAAATTGGGAATAATAGCCTTGGCTAGTTTGAGTATTAGAAAGGTGAACGTGCATCGTTAACAATAGGATTTTATGAACGTTTCTTGTAATATTATGCAATATTTAAATTTATGTTTTGTTTTCATTTTTTTTTCCCCCAATCTTACATGTAGTAATTAATTTTGTCTTGCTGACAGATGATTCTCAATGACTGATTTTCAAGAAAAAATCCAGACAGGTATTTTTAACCCTTTGTTTTCATTCTAGACAACTTGCATTCACGGGTCTGGTTGTAATTAAGGGGCTCTGCGCTAGGGCTCTGTTGTAAATTAAAGTTTGGCACTCTGTAGATGAGTTCCCATAGCTGCACCTCCATGATAATCCTGCTTCTGGATGGGAGGTGGGGATGTAGACCGAGGAGATGTCTGGTTTGCTCTGAGTAAATACACCCATGCTGTGCACTGCCCAGTCCATCCCCTCCTGGTTTTTGTGGCAACGAGTGCCGCGAACTTACTCCCATCTCCCCTCTTTGCTCACGACCTCTTACTTTTGCAACCTGTGTACTTCTAGTATTTACTACGCCGTCCTTTCAGAGGGTGATATTGTCATTGGGTGTCTCTTGGGGCTTCTGCTCCAACAGCCTTGTTTTTAGGACTTTACCTTGAAGGTCCCCGCCCAGGTTAGGTGGAGATCACTCTCTTCCCAAAGCAGGAGCGGTTTAGCTGCTGCTCGCTGGGCTCGTCCCTATGCTCCGTGCACGTGCAGGACCCCGTAGCTGGAAATAACAGCTAAAGGAAGTCTGTGCCTGCTGCCAGGCCTCGGAGCCACTTGTAGGGTGGTTTGGTATTGTCACTGAAAGACTAAGGAGACTAAGAGTGGTGCCTGTTTGAAACCGGTGAGAAACTCTCCGTAGATGCGAGGAAGGTTTGAATCGTAAGCAGATATGAAAATCGTGGGGGCTTTGCTGTTGCTTTGACTGGCCAGGGTTTGTTTGTCTCTTATGTTTCTGCGGGTTTGGTTTGTTGTTTTGTTTCGATGGTATTGTGGGCTAGTCTGTTTTTTAAATACCTCCCCTGAATCCCGTGTCGCCGCATCTTTTCCTGGCATGTTTTCCACCCTCCTCTCCTGCTCCTGGCCCTATCTGAAAGGCAAGCCCTGCTTGTCTGTCTAGAGTGTCCCAACAGAAGTGCTTCTCTGCAAGCTATTGCAGAAATCCGTTAGCTTGAAATCCTTACACCCTAAGTAGGGCCACTGGAAATGCTCTCGTCTGGGACCTCCTCTGCAGCAGGCCCTGTGCTGCTTTGCTGGAAACGTTCAAGAAGCAAAATGCATTATGGTATAAGCAATAAGGGCTGTGCTATCAATTACAGACAGCTGTAGATACCAGTCTATCACCCGCTCTGTGGCTGTACTGTTGCATGTAAATCCCATTTGTTTCTGTGATAGTTTCAGCAATAGAATTTCCAGCCTCTCATTTCTAGTAACTCCATGCTAGATTTGTATGACCGACCTAGGAGGGGAAACAACATCATCAAGAGTATTCCTTAAGGCCTAGTTTAGTGATATTTATTATTATTATTATTATTATTATTTTATTTTATTATTTTTTCTTGGAAAAGAATAAAACCCCCACCAAAGCAGATGAAGTGAGTTGGGTGCGGTCGCGGATCTGCAGTGGGGCTGGTTCTGCATCCTCTGGCACCTCTCACTTTCTGGCTTTTCCACGTTACACACACACAGATTTGCAGAGTTGTGCCAGCCTATACTGCTTACCCTGCCCGTGAGACAGATGTAACAGTCTTTAGCTTAATATTTCACTCGAGGAGCAACTCATGTCGTTTTGAAGTACTGAAGGCTGAAAAGCCAGGGACATCATTTCACTGTTCACCTTTTCTCCTGGAGGAGTAACGGATGAGTCCCCGGGTTGCTAATGCTGCCCTGGGTTGCATGTGACACTGACTCTCATCTCTATGGGAAGAAATTCCACTTAAATTCCACTAGTGCCTGCTTTGCCGTCGCTTCGGCTCGTGCCCACTTCTTGCTCGATGCGGCTGGAACTTGAGGCTGCTTTGGCAGCTGCCTGGTCCCTTCCTCGGCTTTTCAGTGATACTGATGTGGTTTGGTTTTGACTCTTTGGTAGAATTTTATATCTCTTGGCTTTTTGGATGTTCTGTACACGTCTATTGGTGAAGATGGCCAACGTCAGGGTGTGATCTTCCACATATTTCCTCGTTATCCCATTACATGCCGCGGGAATGATTTCACGTGGTTTAGCCAGTGCCTCAGTTTGGAAATTCCAGAAATATCTCTGCTTCTTTTTATGCTGACAGTAGGTCCTAGGCTTAAGATTTGTCAAGATTAATTTCTAATTATTCACCTCACTTCTGCCCCTTTGGTCTCCACTAAGGAAACAAGCAAGTGGCACCTGCCTTTTCTCAGAACAACAGAATGGTAGGGTTGGAAGGGACCTCTGAAGATCAAGTCCAACCCCCCTGCCAGAGCAGGACAAAACTAGAGCAGATCATGCAGAAAGGCATCCAGGCAGGTCTTGAAAGTCTCCAGAGAAGGAGATTCCACAACGTCCCTGGGGTGTCTATTCCAATGCTCTACAACCCTTACAGTAAAGAAGTTTCTCCTCATGTTGAGGTCGATCCATTGAGCTTGGATCCATTGCCCCTCGTCCTATCGCAAGGCACGAGTGAAAAGAGGTTGTTCCTGCCTTCTTGATGCCCAGCCCTTATGTATTTGTAGACATTAATTAGATCCCCTTTTGTTCTTACCATGACATTATTTGACATCTTTATCAGATTGCATCCCATCACTTTCCCTGCTCACTAAAAGGTAGGCTGGAATTTTTTTTTATTTATATATTGTCCTTTCGTTCGTTTTGGCCGTGGCTTCTCCATTTTCTACTCTGGGTAAATTTCGGTGCGTTTTCGCACGTCATCGAAAGAGAAGTGGAATGAAATCAGCTTCTCTAGTGATCTTTGGGACTGGCCAGCGATTGCCTCCCATCACTCTTCTCTCTTGATGTTGGCACACAGAGCTCTGTGCCCGCACACACTGTCCACTTTGTTGTGCGTTATTTAGCCCACCCTCTCGTCACCACTTCGTACCCTGTAGCCTGTTAGGGGATCGTGTCTTTCAGAGTCCACGTAAATCATGTTCCTGGCTTCCTTCAGTTCTTGTTGAGGATTTGGGGGGTTATTTTTTCCAAATATTCTATTAGATTTGTTACATATGATCTCCCTTTTGCGAATCCATGCTGAATATCTTTAATTAAATCATAACTTTCCCTATTTTGTCCATGATTAGTGTTTCCAATATCTTTCCCACCGCAGAAATCAGGCTGACTGGTGTTTAATTTCCTTGATCTTCCCTAGAGCTGTTGTTATATTTAGGTGTTACATTAGTCCTCCCATCCATAGGTACCTCCCCTGCTTCCAAGGATGTTCCACAGATATGTGTTGAGGTGTCCACTTCCTTCTGCCTCTTCCAAGTTCTGGCCAGCATCCCATCTTCAGTAGCTTGCTTTGGACTTTAGCTGCTTGAAGTGCATTTTTACAGCTTCACCTTCATTTAATTTATTCATTTTCCCCATCTTCGGTAGCTGCTCCGTATGCACTGGTGTTTGCAGCCGCCTTGGCTGCAGATATCCTGCTTGGTGCCCCAGTTGGTTGGTTTGCTTGCATGCTGTGGTGGGTGGCCTCATGCCAGCCTCATCCCAGTCCTTGACAAAGCAAGAAACCACTCCTGATGTCCCGAGGCTGAGGACCGTGCCCTGTCCCCAGACCATCCTTTCTCCTCAATCTCAGCTCTTCTGCTTGCTCCTTTGGACTCCCCAAGACAGAGATTGCTTCTTTGACCCTTCGTGTATTTTCTTCAGGCTGCGTGTGTATTTTCTGCAGATATGAACTCATCTTTGAACACTTGCCATTTCCGTATGGAGTTGTTTCCTCCGCTCCTTTATTCCATTCAGGGTCTGCTCCTCCTCTCATTGAAGTCAGCTGGGAGTTTTGCCATCGCCTTCCTCGAGAGCAGCAAGTGAGCCGGCGATTCACTGACGCTGTAAGCATGCTCTCAGAAATTAACCCTGCTGAAATCCAACCTTGATATTGAGCTTTATATTTCGGTTGTAAATCCAACTCCCAACTCCTTGAATGCTGCTTCTGTTTGAAGAATGGCTGCTACAAAGAAGCCCATTAATTTTAATGTAACTCTCCATGGTTAGATTTGGGTCATAACGTTTCCACCGTCATGGTTGCAAAAACAACATCAAGAGGAAACTGAGGTTTCCTGGATGCTGCACCAGCGACAGTAAAATCTGTTTGTCCTTCTTCCCTGTCATTAGGAAACTTGTACAAAAATTGCTCCAATAGTGTTTAAGTGTTTGAGGGGGGAAAGAAAAGGAAAAAGAAAAAAAAAAAAAAAAAGACAAAAAAAAAAGACATAATTAAATGATAAGAGAAAAAAGCTATGAAAATAAGGTTAAGTACAGGGTTTAGGGGTTTGGGTTGTTTTGTTTTTTGTTTTTTTTTAAAGAACAGTGTGAAAAACTTTTACATTTCCCTTGCCAATAATGCTGGGAGTCACATGCCTCTGTCCCCACAAACCATCGTGGAAATGAGCCCACAGGACTCATGACTTCAATCAGAAAACTGCTGCTCTGTCCTTAGCTCACCCCACTGTGATGAAGGCTGGTGCCACAGATGGTATGTAAGCTCACACTTACTTCTCTGAGACCATGGAAACCCGAGTATGATGGAATACATCAGGGATGGAGTGGCAGCCTTGATTGCGAATATTTTTTTTTGCTGGAGTCAGACACTGAATGTTACTGTAATGACATTTTCTCTCTTTCCTTCTGTATTCTGGCAGGGAGAGCCACAGGTGTTCCACTGGAATTACTCGCACATTTATAGAATTGGACATTCTGTCATTAAATGGACTTAAAACTAAAAAGCCTTTGTCTGCGGAAGGTGACCAATAGAAAGGGACTTTGGATTATCTGATATCCCATAACTTAATCATATGGCTCTTAAGAGTAGGGCATAAGCAGCTGTGTCTCGCTAATATGCATGCAATATGTGTAAAGTGATATGCTTTAATTCTAAACTTGTTTTTAGCAGGAAGAAAAAAAGCATTTAGATGAGGAACATTAAGATTCAGCATTAACCATTTTTTTCCTTGGGGCAAAATTATTCATCACCTGATATTTATTAAGGCAACGTTTTTATTTTATTGCTCTGTACTGTAAAGAGTCTCTCCAAACATTCTCTCTCTCTCAAAGTTGTGCAGGGAAGTTTTATAGGCAGATTTGCAGGCAGTATTTAAAGTGGTTTGCAAAGTCGGTGGATTTGAGGAAGATATTTTTGCCTTTTCCTAAGTAGCGATGTTGTCAAATCTCACAGTGCAAATAACAGGGCTAAGCAGTCATTTAATTTATTATTTAATTTTAATTTTAATCTATCCTCCCACAGTAGGTAAACTGGATTTCTGTATCGTAGCCTTAATTGTTAGTTTATGTTGGTTTAATCTCTCTTATTTAAGTATGTTTGCTTGAATAATATTAAAAAAAAAAACACAACAAAAAAAAACTAAGACAAAGAAACTGTAGATTAGAGACTTTATTTTCAGGGTAAAATGATACGGATAAGTGAGCGTCAACTGACCAGAAATTATTTGCTTCTGTCTGTTAGACACGTAATGGAGTCATTTAACTAGTCAAATTAGGAGCTGTAGAAATGCACCATGCTTCATTACTGAGTTCGAATGGGCACCATTTTACATTTACGTCAAAAATTATCTCACAGCAAATTAATGTTTTCATTGTGTGGGGAAGCCGGAGCTGTGCAGTATCAGCACCACCTAGAGGATGCGACACAGATGGCTTGGAAATGTTTGTCAAGAGAAAAAAAAAAAACAAACCAAACCAAAAATCCCAAAAAACAACCCCTCAAAACCCCAGAGAGAAATAGATGATGTTGAAAAAGCAAAGCACTTCCAACAAAGCTCTGCCTTCCCCCCCCAAAAAAAGCCCTGGGAGTTTGGCTTGCTTTCCTCGTGTAAGTTGTGGCACGTTTCAGGTTGGCTCTTCTGGAGAATCCTTCAGTGTCAATGCCTCTCGTTGCCTATTTTTAATGGAAAAAAGGTGCTTTTAAAAGTCGGAATTTCTCTTGAAAAACCCAGAGTGCACAACTGGGAAAAATTTCCAGGCAGTGCTCCGGAGGCTCTTTCTTCCTTGGGATCTCCTGAAAAGCCAAAAGGAAAGGAGGATGTTATTATCGAACAAATTATCTACTTATTTGACAAATGGAAACAGCTTCAAGGGGAGGGAGAAAAGGACAAGAGTGAGACAAAAGCGAGGGCAGTGGGTAGACTTCCAGCTTGAAAAAGTTATAGTAGTGTATAGCTAGAAAATGATAGCATAAAAAACTAGTAGCAACAAGATAAATTGGACAGTGAATAGTGGTAAGCTGTTGAAAGCAGGGAGTGGTTTTGGGTGCTCAACATTCACTTTCCTAAAGGGTATTTGTTGAACAGGAGGTAGCATAAAATCTAAAAATAAAATAACAAATCTATTAAAATCTAAGTTCTCTGGGGCAGAAGATGCTCATGGGTGGGACCTTGCCTCAGCCTGGCAGCTTTTCCAGCAGTGCCAGGGCATAGTGGGCACTCCTAGCACCAGAGAACTGGATGGCTTGCAAGGCAGGAAATGTTTGGTGATGAAAGTCAGCAGAGGCTCAGTGCCCTTGGCTGTGTGGAGCAGTGTTTCAATACAGCTCCTGGAATTCTGGAGGGGAGGTGGGAATAAAAGGAAAATAGGAAGAGGAAAAAAAAATTAGGAAAAGAAAAAAAAATAAAGGAAAACAGAAAAGAAAAAGTTGGAAGAAATGGCTAGGGTGACCTAACACTGTACTGCTGCAGCAGGTACTGTGCAGGAAGGGTCCTGAGCCCTCCCAGCTCAGAGGTGGCTTTTCAGGTCACATCAGTGGTCCTTAGCTCCTGCCTGCTGACCATGGCCTTGGAAACCTACGGCAGAGCAGAAAGGCAGGCCAGCCCACGGTGGTTATGTGGGCCAAAACGTATCCCTCAGGCATTCTTTCAGGGAAAGGATTTCCTTGCACAAGCAAGTACCCGGCACCCACCGGCAGAAATGTGCAGGATTGGAGCCTTGGATATGATCCGCATTCAATATATTTCATAAATTGACCAGAATATCTAAACATGTTTTCCAATCTTATTAAATGTTGTGCGTGCATAACTGAATTAATTCCCCATATTAATATTCTTAGAAGGCATTTCCAGAACAAAACAAAAAAACATCCACAAAGTATTTTGACACAAAGCACAGGAGCTGGAGACAAAGATGAGCTGAGAGGGGGAAGTGGACCAGAATTCATTTAGTATTACACTTATCTCTGGAGCAAATGATCACTCATTAATTAAAATGCTGCTGCCAATTGTAGTTGGAAGACAAAAATTCTTTGTAATTGTGTCAAGTGTGTAATTTTTGTTAGTATACTATTATTTTTCATATTTCATTGAGATGTTCTTCAGGATCCTGTTGAAAAAAAATCAAATAATTGCTTGTGATATTATTTCATGGCTAAGTCTGGTGTCTTAAATACATACTGTGCTGTAAGTTCAAGAATTTGACGGTGACTTCAGGGCCGTGGTTGTGATAATGCCAAATCTGTAGACGATGGAACATGCCTGTGAGCAAGTTTTCTTTTGTTCTAGACAAAGATTTTTAATTTTTTTCTTCCCTTTCTTTTTTTTTTAATGGCTTAAGCTCATTGCAGAAAAGGATTTCTTTGAAATGGCAAAGAAAAAAAAAAAATGTTAAGAGCCTTGCTTACAAGTACCCTGGTATTTTCTTCCTTTTTTTTTTTTTTTTAAACTGTAGAAGCACTTTACCTATTATCATGAATCTTGTCTGCTGAGCTAGTTCAGCCTTCATGTTATGTTTACCAAGGCCAGACTAGAGGATCAAATAATTTATAACCATTCCTGTTGGGTTTTATGTAATAACTTTGGAACTCATATAAAGTAATGATCCACAAACTCTTTTAATGTTCATTATAAAATATGAAATATTTCTCAGAACCATTGCAATTATGTGACCAGACATAACTGTTTCACACATGAGTAAATACAGGGAGGTTTAACATAACTTTATTATCTTCCTGTCTTTTCCTCTCATTGATGTGATAATACTGTTTTAATATTTTTCTAAAGAAAAGTTAAGTAATTTCAGAATCTCTATTGAGGCCTAGTTTATTGGTTTTTGTAATAGAGTACTCAAGAATAATTGTATTTATGATTAGACTGATAGTAGTAAATGTTGTTGTGCTGAATAGGGGTAAAATACCCCTGAAAGCTTTATATTATTATTGTATGAATATATACACATACATCAGGAGGAAGAAATTATTAATATCTGTCTGTCTGTCTATGCATTTATATTATGCTCATCATAGTATCAGTGCACCTTCTCCGGAGACTTTCTGGGGTTTAGCAGTTATTAAAGTGTCAGGAGATACAGGATGGCAAAACTCATTAAGATTACAGGGGAAAAAAAAACCCCACCAGCCCAGGTCCTTGCCTGATACTTGGAGCTAACCTTTCATTTCCCTCCCTCTTCTTCTGATCTTCTTTGGTTTAGACTAGACAAAGTGGAGCCTGCCCCATCCTAAACTCTCTGCTGGAGCTGTTTGAGCAGCACAAACTCCTGTTAGACCTGGCTGGGAACTTGGTTGACCTTCAGAGGGCTTCTGCAGTAGCCAGGCTAGGAGATGGCTCTGAACTTTGGGGTTGGTAGCTCTGAGGCTTTCCACATCTCTTGATCCCTGTGCCGTTCCTTTGACGGGAGCAGTGGATGAGCATCTCCGAGATCCCACCCGCGTGTCTGGGTTGCAGCACGTGCAGTGAACTGTTGGGTGCTAGCACAGGGCAAAACGTGCCACCCTTCAGATAACAGCATGCAGGGGGAAAAAGGTTCCTAGCACGCAGAAGGATGGTCACCTTCCCACCTTCCCCCTTGGGGAGCAGCGTTCAGCACACAGAAGGGGGAGGAGGGTGGAGAATATACTATGCTGGTTTTATTTTGCCAACGTGAATTGGTAATATATAGTGACAGAATTTTGGTGTCCAGCAGAACGGTGCTAAATAAACATCATCACAAAAAAGAAATACGATAAATCTTTGACCAGAAGAGCATAATCTAATTAAGAACAGCCTTCATAAGTAGAAGTAGTTTTTTCCTACTTCTCCCCTTGTCTGTCACCGTGCAGACACTTAGGGGTGGGAGCTGCCTTCTCGTTACTGGTCTGTGGGGTGCCCCTGCTGTAGGGCTGGCTGCAGCCCCACCAGTATGGTAGTGACAGCAATGGGTGTAATGGGGAGGAGCCAGCACGGGCTTGGGCTGGAAACTTTGTGGTTTAGGCTGCGTATGTGCTTGATTCTGGAGTCCTCAGCAGAGCAGATGGTTCTCCAAATACTATTCCTTATGCATACAGAAACTTGTTTCCCTCCTGTCTCTGGTGTTCCAGCAGCCAGCCTCCCTTCATCCAGAAGGGTGAAGGTTTGTCAAGCTCCCTCTTCCCACCCCGCTGTAGTAAATGGAGATGGCACGAGCTCAGAGGATTTTTGCAGCAGGGCTCAGAGAGGCTCGTTGAAGCTGAGGCTCGCTGACAGACCTCACAGAAAGGTGGTGAGATGTGGTACCGTGGAAGGGCTTCACAACATCTCCGTGCGCTTCCAGTGCACTCAAAAGGTTAAATTGCTTCAGTCCCACCATCCCGCTTGCCTCTCACGCTGCAGGCTTTGGACAGGGATGGGTAATTTTCACGCACTAAGAGAAGTGAAGCCCGAAATGTTATTTTCATGAGTCAGGGATCACCTGCAAGATGCTAAGTGCTGAAGCAACGCAGAGCCGCCAATCCATTCTACGTGGTCATTTCGAACGAGAGAGGGAAATTCATCATTTCACAGAGTCCCTCTGTTGCTTGGAATATTTGTAGGGCATTCCGTTCTCTTTATTTTCAGATTAAAAGGTTCTTTATTTTTCACTATGGAATGCTGGTGCATTGCAGACTGAGTCCAGTTGTATTTAGGAGGAGCAGAGTGCGGTGCAAAGATAGGATGCTAAGTCCAATCTATGCAGCAGTTGCAAGGGACAGCGGTAACAAGACCGAGTCTTCATTTATTTTTTTTTAACTTGAGATTAGTTTTGTACAGTTTTAAATGTGAAACAGCCCATGTGGTAGATGCTTCTGGTATGCAGATTTTTGAAGTTTTGAAATGCAAGTGTCATTTTTGTTTCCAGTCATTTATAATTTTTTTTATTATTTTTTTCTTTTTTTTAGCGCAATCCATTTTATGAAACATTTTTATCATTTCCTAAGGCATCCTTTTTGCCCAGGCAGAGTTACAATAGTTAATTTCTTTGACACTGAAAACTGAATTTTATCTTCCCTTTGGAAAGTCTGGGGGGAAGAAAAAAAAGAAAAATCAAAATCAGGTTGTTAAAGATTTTACTTTGCACATAGTAGAATATAGCTCAACAGGGGACAAAGCCCCACATTGCGAGAGTCAGAAGGAAGATCTCCTGAAGACAGAGGTTTAGAAAAAAGACTCTGCTTTTGTCCCTGGCATTTTCCCTCCCAGAGTTCAAAGGACTGGGTAGATCCCTAATGGAGAGGCTACTTTTGATCTTGTGATCTTTGCTGGATGCTCACACTCCCAAGACGCATTGAAGCATTTCCTACAGGGGAGCTTGTGATTCAGTTAACCATGGCTGGGGGGATTTTTTCACTCTACACACTTAACCTAGGGATTCTATACCTAAATTTAGAAAAAATAAAAATAAATTTGATGATTTTCAACATATTTATGCCAAGTATCCATTACAATATTCCAAGCATGAGCCTGAGCTGATGCTCCAGGTATGAACAGCAGTCATATAAAAGAAAAGCACAACCAAATGGAACTGAAATCTGTGTTTTCAGACAAGTTTCTCTTTGTGTTGTGGATCTGCTGTACATGGAATATTCCAGGCACGTAGGAATTAGTTCAACAAAGAGGTAATTTTTTTGAGTTACCTCTTATAGGAACAACTCAAAACGGCCGTATTTTAAGGTGCCTCTAATGATAAATGCACTTACCGTAAGCATGTTACATGTGCACTTTCAGCATATGATCAGAGATGTTGTAGTTTAGTAGTGTTTTCCCTGTGATATGAGAAGGTAGAGAAGCTATCTGCAGTCCTGTCAGCATAAAAACTTCACAGCAGGAGGTGAAACACATGAAACGGTTTCCAGGCCTCTTAACATACACAATTCATGCAGTTGAAGAGGTTTTGATAGCTTAACTCTTTTTTTTTTCTTTTTCTTTTTCTTTCTTTTTTTTTTTTTTTTAATTATTATTATTTTTTTAATCTTGGATACTTAATTGTTGACTTTTTGTACCCATCTTGAGACCCTGAGAATTTTTCTGGCGGGAAAAAAGAAATCCTTCATTATTCCCTGCCCCCATATGAAGTGAAACCAGTCTCTTCTGTTTATTAGGTATCATGCAAGAGATCTCCTCGGAGACAAGAGGCTGTGTTCTGTAGTTAAGAGCGTAGCACGGTGAGACCATGTAGGTTGTGAGATTGTGGCCAGCTCCTGGTCCCTAAAGCAGCCATGCCCAGCTCCCTGTTTCTCTGCCGTAGAGCTTTTGGAGCAAGAGCATTGAAGTTAAGAGCATGTGGCCCTACGGTAGACATCCCACCTGCTAATGTCCTGGTTGACATAGATGGAGGGTACGCACCACGGGCTGTAGACATCACTCCTAGAAGGGAGCAGTGTAGCACGAGAAGTCTTTGGGCTTTTATTTTTTTTTTTCTTTCCCTCTTCCCTTTGACTTGGTGAAGGAGAGAGGAGGAGGAGGGGTTTCTTTGCAACAAGTCAGTCTTCAGCTGTCTTCCTGGGTTAGGTCCCAGCTCCCCCCATTTGCTCCTGCTTCAGCTTCCTTAGCAACCCAAACAGCCTGTTCATGGAAGGGTGCTGCTGTTTCCAGGCTTTTGCTTCAGGGTTTGTCTCCACCTCAATCTTTCCTTGCTCTACCAGCAAAAGGGCAGTTCCTTTCAAGGAAAGGTGGGAGCTAATTGCCCCCTCCACCCCTGCTCCACATCTCACCTCTACTAATAGGACTCGGCTGTCATTTCCCTGAATCTGAATGCAAGAGTTAGCAGCTGATCCTGGGTTGACATCAGGAGAGTCCCACAGTTCTATATGACTTTTCAAGTATGCCACTGTATTTCAGGATCACTGAACAGGGCAAGTAGGTCCAACGACCTACTTACATGGGACCAGTGGCTATGAATAGCATCTGTGTAGTGATGAATGCGCGGCGACCTGTTTAATGCAGTGAGTTTGTCTCTCCATCTCTCTTTTTTTTTTTTACTTTTTTATAGAAATAGTGCTGATTTTGTAAAATATTCTATAAACTTTTGTAAAATCTGGAAAATATTGTGGGGTATATAAGTAAATGGAGCCATGAAGGTGTGTGACCTGCTTCAAAAGTGTAGGTAGGTAGCCCTAGTGTTGTGGTGTCCCTCAGGACTTAGCTTATAACATCATCTTTGGTCATGCTCAGAAGAAAGCTAATTTATAGGCTTTCAAATCAGAATATAAAATGTTCTTACTTGGTAAGTTGAATTCCTTTGTAAAGCATTTGAATGGTGTGCCTTTCTGAGTAATTCTCTCCGTAGCGTAGGATGCGAATATGAATTAAAAAAAAAAAAGACGAAACAAAACAAAACAAAAAAACCACAAACAAAAAAACAAACAAAAAACAACCATGAAAAAAACCCACAAAAACCCCAATCAAACACACAAAAAAACCCCAAAAAACTAAAACTGTGTGTGCATTTGAAGCCTTGACCATAGATATTCAATATTAACGTCCTCGTTGGAAGTATATCGCTCATCGTCACCCTCCGCCTACTAACATTATCTCCCCTATGAAAGCTGAAATCTGCTGTCTGGAAACCTCAGCGTTCCTGCGTGCTGGATGTACGTGGAACTGTTGACTGTCAATACCGTTGAGCCTACAACCGGCACTCGGAGGTTAGCTCGCCCGCGACATTGTCCCTTGAGATTCAAAGGATGTCATTGCTGTCGAAGTGGCAGGGCGATAATACATCTGCACTCCCCGGCAGTGACACCTCGCTGCCATGTGGCTTTGTCAATGGACAGCGACGCCTGTCATTTTGTTAGGAGGCCCAACATAAAGCCTACATCACCCCTGACATGCTATCAAGTGCGCTGTGTAGAGAGGGTTATGCCTGGTGCCCGCCGAGTCTAAGTGTTCTGTTTTGAAAGCTCGTGTTCAATAACAATATCCTCGGAAGACCAGATTCTGCTCTCAGCCATGCTGTTGAAAATAGCTTCGCAGACCTCAGGGATCCTAATTCTGCCTAGCTTGGCCTCCACTAGGGTGGAAGATTAAAAGCAAAAAAAGCATTAAGTGATTAATTTTATTCAAGAAGTGTTAACTTAAGGTCAAGGAGCAGAGCTGGTGAGGTTTTAGTGCTCTGTGGCCCACGTACATCTGATCCTGTATCTGGCACCGCTGCTGTTAGGCAGAGGGAGGGGAGACTCCAGTGGAGTCACTTGAAATGTGGACTGGTCTAATTGGAATCCCATTTTCTTGGAAAGGATAATTCCTGCAAGGTTTTGAGCATATGGAGGGTTAGGTGTGGTGGGTACTTAGATTAAGAAAAGGCAAGCGTGAATTTTTATTCCTTTTCAGTCTTCTCGTGCCTCACAGCAGTTATCTCCCCTGAAACACGTCCCTCTCTGGACACTTGCAACCACAGGAGGATGTTCACAAAGAGAAAAAAAAAAAAATATTTGAGTGTCCAGTGAGTTGTTTTCCTCCCCCTTACCATTCCATGCAATAATCTGAGGCACTGATCAAAAATATTTGAAATATTGCCTCAGCAACTTAGTACCTCTCTTTATTATACACCATGCATAGACTTGCCACTGACGGGAGAGAAGGCTTGAAGTTCTGAAGGGAATGCAGAGCTGTGCCCTAAAAGATAGGAAGTTTTCTATCAGGGGCTGTGGAAGCAGGTGGAAGCTTATGGTAGGCATCCGCACATCTTGGAGGTGGATGCAGGAAAGAGTTGGAAGCTTTCACATCTAGTGTGGGAAGGAAGAGGGGTTTGTAACCTGTGATCCCACCTTCAGAGGAATTCAGCACGTTTTCCCAAACCTTACCTGGCTCTATTTAGCTCATCAGTCACTGGATGCAGAGCCCCTTGTATGTGCCTGTAGGTATCTTACCTCCACGTAACGTGTGTGCGCACAGCATGTGACACAGAGATGTTCTCCTCCTTACTCAAGGACTGACTTAGGACATCTAGCTATCGCTAAATAAATTGGAAATGATATTAATACTACTAAAGAGTTAACAGTATTTTTTCTGTGCAGACAGTGCTGAAGACCCAATTCTATCTGATTTATTGTTTAGTCAACTTTAAAACGCCCCAGAGATCCCAAAGCTCCTCTTGGCTGTTGCTGTAGGGGTGGGACTTTTATGAGCATGTTTGCATTTTGATAAGAAATAGTACTTTGTTCAACCTTATAAACAGCACATTTTGCCTTTTTTATTTTTTCTCTTTCCAAAGGGCCATCTTTTCACTTTTGCTGTTGTTAGGTTGGGAGTTTATCAGCGTGGTTAGTATTGGTTAACCTTTATTGCTACAAATATTGCATGTTCTGTCTACACAACTGCCATCTGGAGACAGAGCCTGAATATTTTAGCAAGAGGTTTGTCAGGCCGAAGTCTACTTTGAAAGTGGCTGAATTGGTAAATATAGATTTCTAGGCTGCCTTTTGATAGCCCTGTGGTGAAGAAAAAAAAAACAACACTGTATATTGATTCTCACTGGGGACTATATTGTTAAAATATATAAATGTAAAAATTGACTTAGGAAATAAAAAATAAATGATAGCTATAAATCAGGGACAGCTGATAAACAAATAAATATCTATCACTATTATATCTCGGTATTTCCCAAAGATATCTGAAGAGCACTTAATTGTAACTGAGTAATCAATTATTCAATTAACCTTCTTCTCATCAAATATATATTTGATATAACTTTTTGAAGCTTGGGCTCTAAAAGGTTTATATTGATTGCAGGTTTCAAGGCCATATGTTTCAGTTATTGGATTTGTGCAGTCAAAATTGACATCCTAAGTTCACTAGAATATGTAAATATTTGAATGTAATGAGTTTCCCAGGCTCTTGGAGTTACGCAGTTCGTTTTCATTACTTTTTTAAAGCTACAGTCTTTTGTGATTATGAAGTTCACCTTAGCAGAACACATGTCATTTAAATACACTCGTTATTCAGAAGACATGCGGGACGTAGCTTCTTTTATCATCTGCCTAGGAACTTTCATAAATTCAGGGAGCTGACTGGGAACCATTTCAGTTGTAAAATGACACAGATTGGGGGGGGGCAATTCTTCAAGTGAAAATATTTCACCAGAGCTCTTTTTGATTTTTGATGTTCTCCTGCTGGGCACCTGCTGCCGTGCCGGTGGAGATCTTGCTCGTGGTGGAGATCTTGCTCGTGGTGGAGATCTTGCTCGTGGTGGAGATCTTGCTCGTGGTGGAGATCTTGCTCGTGGTGCTTGCTGCCAGCACCCTTGGCAGGTCAAGGTGTGACCATTGCCCACCTCTTTGGAGAATCTGGATCCGGTCATCCTGAATTTCAAAATGAACACGTTCCTCTTCAGCTCTCCTTAGAGGCTGCTAGCTGTCATTTTTCTAGTGAGGTTCCTTGAGGCTGTTTCTGTCAGTTGGTGAAATGGGCACATGAGGATGGGGCATGCAAATGGGGAAGTCTCTCTGTCCGTGAACATGTGTTTAAAGTACACTCCTTGCTTGTACATTCATCACTGATGACTCGTAGCTTAAATTAAAGGAATTGATTTCAACAATTACCCAGCGCCAGTAGTTTAGCCCGTAGTAAGGGATAGCAAAATTCTGCTTTCACTGTTTACAAGGTCAGAATGGGAAAGTGGAATGTGGGGAATTTAAAGCTCTCCGTTTCTGTGAAAGCCACCTGGGCTGGACTTCCAGATACAAACCAGAGTAAAAATGGCACTTTTCTCTCTGCTTTTGTTGTTGTTGTGCGTTGGGGTTTTCTTTGTTTGGAATTTTTTTTGGTTGTTATTTGGTTGTTGTTGTTGTGTTTGTTTTTTTATTATTATTTTGTTGTTGTTATTGCTTTGCTTTGGTTTGTTGTTGTTGTTTTTTTGGGGTTTTCTTTGCTACTGCAGTACCACCTTTCCTCCCAGGAGCTGAGCTTCTGGGTTAGCTTCCAGATGAAATCTGCTGCCTTGCCTGAGCAAGCCTACCTCCTGTCTGCAATGTTGGGTTTCGGTCACAGGCTCTTAGCCTACAAACCAAAGGCAAGAGGAGGGGCAAAATAACCCCCCAAGAGCAGGTTTTTTGATAGCTTGGGAATTGTTGGTTACTTTTTCCGCTTATTTCAATGTGTGATGACATAATGAGTTTCCTCAGTAAGGCTTAGGAAATTTTAGTTGTTATCAGGCAGGAAGAAATTACTGTACAAAGCATCACTTGTTAAGATCACGTATTATGTGATCTTAAACGGTCAACAGACTCTCAGGGTGTGAGAGTCTGTTCAGGGTGAAATTTACTGTGTTTCTTCACTTTTTGGCTTTTTTTTTTTTTTTCCCTGCAGATAGGCTGATTTGTAAGCATATGAGGGACATACTGTTAGGTGACAATGATTTCCATAGATGCAGAACCCCTGTGGCGGTGCGGAAACTTGCTAAATGATCTCTGGCTATAGCCAAAGAAAAGAGCTGCAACGGGTTAAGAATAAACTGATGGTCTTCAAAATTTGTCTGATATAGCAGTGCATGAAAATATTCCTTTCTGGCAACTCTCTTGACAACCTTTTGATATTTAGATGATTTTTTTTTTTTTCCTGTGTCTGTGCTTCAGTGTGTAATAGACTAACTTGGCTCTGTGGAAAAGGTCTTTATAGAATCCTTAACTGTTGCACTCATTATTGAATAAACAGCACTTTCTTCATGGGGGAAAAAAAACAACAAAAACACTAAAAAGCAAAAAGAGGCAGACTTTTTTTCCTCTTGAAAATACATTTATAATCTAGATATTAGCAAACATTTCTTTTTTCTTTTTTCTTTTTTCTTTTTTTTTTTTCCCCTCCTGAAAAATATCATAAACAGTCTTGGTTTGACCTTGTTAATGCAGGACCACTTTAGTAATCTGTGCCTAATGATTTTTTACATTAAACCACAGCTTGTGTTGGACCCTTGTGTGTCACAGTAATTTAAGAACAGTCATTTTGCACATTCCGATCCCATTATGTTACATTGTTACTGAATAAAGACTGGTATTATGTTGCTCCTATAAAGGGCAGAAGTGGCCTGAATTTTATCTGCTGAACGAATCAATCTGGATTATGTCAGCTGAAAAGAATTGTGAACTGCAGTCTCCAGCAGATGGGGAGATTTTAAAAATGTATCTGTTTGGTTGTGAATACATCAGCTAAGATAATACCTTGTGGTGACTGAAAAGTAGTTTTTCTCTCTTTTTTTTCAATGAAGACTGTACCAATTATCATTTCAACATAAAGTATTAGGAGATCAATTGGGAACTGAATGCCATTTCCTAATGTTAATACAGTGTTTTATTTAAGCTGCCTTGACAGGCTGTCTAGGCTGTGGGAAAAAGACTGAGCAAATAATGAGTAAAGGGTTTAGAAAAAAGACAGAGGGTGGAGCTTGGCAAACGATGTGAGCTATTCATCAACAACTCAACGAGGATGATGGAAATAATAAGTACTCCTTAAAGAAAAGGGGGAAAGGGTTGGGGTTTTTTTTTTCTTTTCTTTCTTTTTTTTTTTTTTTTTAAAGAAACAGTTTCCTTTAAAAAAAAAAATTTAACTCTTAACTTTGTATTACTTTCTGATTAGCTGATTTTAAACTTCCTGAAATCGGCAAAAGCTTCCCTTTGAAATGGATAGTGCGCGTTTAAACAGCGCATTCTTTAGCAATCAGTCGGGGGAGAGAAAAAAAAAAGAAACAGTGTCTAATTTCCTGTTCGTTTGTGCAAATTTCTTACCATGTGGCATTGTCATTTAATAGCTAAAGTACATTAATGCATTTCTATAATGCCCAAACTCTCGGACAAATCCCCTGTGTGAAATAATTTGCGTGAACTTTGAACTAACCGTGAATAAAATCAAGATCTTATTATGTCTTTTATTTATATGGTACAGAAAAGCTTTGAAACTTAATACCAGCACCAACACGATATGCACAGTCACAGTGATGCTTAAAAAAAATAATAAAACAAAAAAAAAAGGAAAAACCCACCCTACATTTTGGGGGGCTTTGCCCACTATTCAGATAGCATTATGCTGCTCCTGGAAATATTTGTCTTAGAAATCAATAGGCTGTTCTAATATTATTGTGTTCTGAGTTGCTAAGATTTCCATTCAGCAGATATAATTCCACCATCTGTAAAGTTCTAGATTTTATAATACTTATAAGCTGTTTTTAATCTATTTTTACTGCCATGTTCTGTCCTGAAATGTCAGAGAGCGCAGACTAGGTCTCGGAATTAACATGACAGTTAAGAAACTTGGCAAGGTTTTACAGCAGATTGTGACATTAACAAAGTACAAAGGAGAGTGGGGAAATGAACGTTAATGTATGCTTGCAGACACTATAAAAAAATCTATATGTCCATGATCAGGGAACTAAAAATAAGGATGTTTTTTATGTTGATGCCATTAAATAGAGAGCTTTACTGTGAAAAGAAATTTCCATATGAAAAGCAACTTACTAAAAAGTAATGCTGTAATCCCTCCTCTGGATTGAACAACAGGTTTATGTATCCTAGGTCAAGTAGGCATATGGCTGGGCTTTGTTTTTCAATTTTGTTTGGGACTTTTTTTTTTTATGAATCTATGCTTGGAGATCACCAATGTTGTTTTTCAACAGCTGCACAAGATAGAGTATGATAGATGTCCTGAGAAGTGGTAGTGGTTATTAAATGTCACAGATTGCGGAGAGAATTGTGTGAAGTCCATCCTCTTTCAGAGCAAGGAGCCGAAATACGCGGCGGTAGTTGGTGGTGAGCTCTTCAAGCCTTGCACACCCTCGAGCCCCGAGCCCGCCCAGTGCAGTCCCTGGTGTCAGCACTGGTGTCCAGCCTCCCAGGGCCATCGTGACTCGAGTGGCTGTGCTGGGCTGAGGTTTCTCTACATACACTGCCCTTTTCTCTAACCGGTCAGAGGTCCAGGGCATGGGACCAAAACCTGCCCTAATACCCAGGGGAAAACAGCACAAGGGAAAAGGAAGAGCTCACTGCTGGGTAAATCACCAACACTTACAGGGAATTCCACTACTTTCTGTTATAAAATGTGTGGTTGTGTTGCTTAGTTGTTGGTTGGGTTTTTTTTCATCTCAGTTGTTTTTTTTTTTTAAGCTGTACGTTACTCCAAGCCCTATTCAGCCCAGATCCAGGAGGGCTGGCGGCTGAGGCTTCCCAGGCTCCTGCAGCTTGGCACCCACGGCATCTAATCCTGATACCGCCGACAAAAACGGCTCTTTTCATCGCCGCTGATACTGTGTTGTTGCTTTGTCGGACCCTGGCCGTAGGATATGAAGATGCAGCTCCTCTCTGCCTGGGGCAGACAGCACGTAGGGGCGAGGGTACTGGCGGGCAAGGGTACCTGCCCTGGGCTGAAGTTCTGCTGGGCTTTTGACGAGGGGCAGAAGCTGTTTTGGTGCCTATCCTCTCTTCTTCTTGATATTACCCATAGCTTCAGCACACAGGAGGAAAAAAAAACCCCAACCAACCCAACCCAAGTTTGTTTACTGATAGCCTTCCTTAGGACAGGCGCTGCGCCGGTGTTTTAGCAGAGCGATGCATGGCCGAGGCGTGAGCTGCCACTGGTGAGGGGCAAAGTCTGCTGTCGGGAGGCATGGTCGTTCTTCACACCGAAGCATTTCACCTCTTTCCAACCACCCCAAAGCACTGTTGGCATTCCCTTACATGGCCTTTCTGCTTTCTTCTGGCCCCGGCGAGCGCAGGTGCCGGTTGCAGGGGCAGCAGCAGCGTGTTCCCTCGTGCCAACGCGAGTAGCCTAATGCAATGCAAACATTAATCTCTCAGCTACAAAGGAACAGCATGGATCCATCTGTTACTTTCTTTTGCTCTTAATCAAGTTGGGGAGGGAGCAAAAGTTCATGTAGCAAATGTGGGTATGCGCTAGAATGGGGCTTGAGCCGGTGAGCTGAGATCCAATTTAGAGGCAAGAGGATTTTTGGAGGTGTGTGGATCCAGAGTTGTGCATCATTTCGGAGGATCCCTTCTTTCACCAAATTTGGAAGTGGAAATTGAGTACTGGGATGTGGTATTGGCCCACTCTGCTCTGTAGCCCACAATGCTGAGTGCAGACTGCTGGCCCTATTATGACTGTGCTAACAATTGACTTTTTGGTTTGGCTGTCTTGCAGGAAAAAAAAAAAAAAATTTAAAAAATCAATCTCAACCAAAAAGTATTTCTTTTTCTAGCTAGCTTAATAATGTGAAACACAGAAAATACTGTGTTTTCTATCAAATGAGGCAATTCTAGGGAGGAGGGCAGGGAAGAAAAAAAAAAAGAAAAAAAGAAAAAACACAAAAGCCATGCAGGGCCAGACTGTCAGAAAGGCAGAGAAGGAGATGACAGCCCTTTTATCCACCAGTTGAGCGGTTAGAAAACTTATCCAGGATGCAGGAGGCCTGGCCTGAATTCACTGCTCTGCTGAGAAGAGAGTAACCCACAACTTGGGCATGTATTCCTGCCAGATAGCTGCTCACTGAGAGAAGAATCCTTCCCTGCTGCCTTTGCTCACTTACTACTTATCCCTAATGGATGCAGCATTTGATTCCCTTCCTCTTTGAAGCAGACTATTTTTAAAATACTGGATTAAGAACTTGCTTTCCAGAAGGGAGTATTGATACTCTGAGCAAGATGTGACCCAGTCACGGCCATGACCACAGTGCTGTCTGCTGTTAGTGAGGTCACTGTTCATTAAACAATTTTGCCCATTTCTGGTAACCAGAGTTTTTGAAAGGAGATGAGGCAAAACAGACTTTTTTTCTTTTTTTTTTTTTTTTTTTTTTAATAAATAGAAGTCTTCTAGATTGTGTTTGGAATCTTATTTTCAAGCTCTTAGCAGGT
>WUAM01000029.1:453484-474928 GCA_024336885.1 Actenoides hombroni
CCATTGCTGTCCCATGGAGAACTTATTGTCCACCAGGACACCAAGGTCCCTCTCCATGGGGCTGCTTTCCAGTGGGTTTACCCCTCCCCTGTACTGGTACATGGGGTTGTTACTCCCCAGGTGTAGGACTCTACACTTATCTTTGTTGAACTACATTAGGTTCCCCTTTGCCCAGCTCTCCAGTCTGCCCAGTAACTCCATCTTCTCTGCATCCCCTGTCACCAGGGCTCCTGCATCATTCAGCAGTGGGGCTACGTTTTCCCTTGTCTTCCTTTTATCATTGATGTATTTGAAGAAGCCCTTCTTGTCCTCCTTTACTTCCTTGGCCACAGTTAATTCCAAGAGGGCCTTGGCCTTCCTTGTTGCAACCCTACAGACCCTGTCAGCATTCCTATAATTTTCCCAAGGGACCAGTCCCTTTTTCCACATGCAATAAACTACATTTTTCCACTTGAGTTTTTTCAGCAGCTCCTTGCTCATCCATGCTGGTCTCCTGCCACCAAGGCTGCCCCCAACCTTCACATCCCTGACCAGACCTTCTTTGTTCATTAATACAAGGTCCAGCAGACTCCCTTCCTTGATGGCACTTCCAACACCTGAAACAGGAATTTATCATTGATGCATTGTAAGAGCCTTCTGGACTGAGTACGCCTTGCTGTGCAGCCTTTCTAACAAATATCAGGGTGATTGAAGTCACCCATGATCAGCAGGGCATGTGATCTCGAGGCTACTTCCATCTGTCTGTAGAAGGTCTTGTCAACACCTTCTTCCTGGTTTGGTGGTCTGTAGTAGACCCCCACAACAGTTTCACCTATATTTGTGTACCCCTTAGTTCTCCTCCATAAGCTTTCAACATGTTCTGCATTCCCCCCTGGGAAGAGCTCACTGCATTCCAGTTGCTCATGCACATAAAGAGCAACTCCACCATCTCGCCTTGCTGGTCTGTCTTTCCTAAAAAGTACATAACCGTCCATGACAACATTCCAGTCATGTGAGCTATCCCACCATGGCTCAGTAACTGCAGTGAGATCATGGCCCTGTGACCGAACATAGATCTCCAGTTCCTCCTGCTTATTCCCCATGCTGCGTGCATTGGTGTGTGAACATTTCAGAGAGGGGGTTCAGTGTATAGTTTTCGCCCTTAGAGGGTGGAAGACCTTCTGGTTCTCAGAAATGTCAGTGTGCTGCCCCACAAGTGCTGGGATATGGCACCCACGGGTATCTCTAGCTAGTCTGGATACACCCCCCACCCCTTCATATCTTAGTTTAAAGCCTGGTCCAGCAGCCCTGTAATCTCTTGTGCAAAGACTCTCTTCCCCCTTTGAGAAAGGTGTTTCTCATGAGGTGTCAGCAAACCTGGTGCTGTATAGGCCACCTCGGTGTCAAAGAAGCCAAAGTTGTTATGGTGACACCAGCTAGGTAGTAATTATGTATTAATAACCTTAATTTTCACTCGGGTTGCTGCCTGCTGCTGGAAGGAGAGAGGTAAAAGAGAGTTTGTGCCCCAGAATCCCTCACTAGTCATCCCAAGGCTGTACGGTCTTGTGACTGTTCTTGTATTACTATTGTCAGTGTGCCCACCGCCTACACGGAAGACCAGCAACGGGCAGTAAATTGAGGATTGTCCCGAGCTGGGGAGTGTCCTAGCGAGGCCCTTAACCCGGGCTGCAGGCAGCAGACCTCCCTGGGACAAGGCTCTGCCCAGCACATTGGACCCTCTGCTCCTCTCAGAACGGAGTCGCCTACAACTATAACCCTGCTTTTCTTTTCGTGTGGGTGTGGTGGTGCTAGGTGCAGGAAGCCTTTCCGATGGTGGATCGCTCTCAGGAGCAGGTTGCTCACTGACTGCATCCTCATTTGGCTGGTCTTTCTCGACCAGAGCCTTGTCCCTCTTCTGGGGTGGTGAGGCAGGCAAGGAGGGAGTGTGTCTGTTGCCATGACGATGAACTTGCCCCCATTCACTGCCCTCTTCCAGACCCCAGGGTGCGGGGTCCCCTACCCCTGGGCGCTTCCTGAGGGCGCTCCCCTTCCTATGGGAGGGCGGGCAGGGCCTGGCTCCCCCAGTCCGCCTCCCTGGCACCCCTCAGCCTTTCCGCTTCCTCTGGTCGCCCCGCTCGGAGGCAGAGGAGCCCGCCCGCCCGTTCCCGCGCCGGGCTGCGGCAGCCCCCGGGCCGCGCGTGTCCGCGGAGGGGCAGCTCCCCCTAGCGGCGGGGCCGCCCTGCGCCCCGCCCTGCGCCCCGCCCTGCGCCCCGCCTCCCCGCCACGCTTCCCGTCGCGACGCGTTTCAAACCTCCCGCCAGGGGCCCCGCCGCCCTCTCGGCCTCGGCCTCGCCGCTTCTCCTCGGGGTTTCCTGGCTCCGTCTGGCCCCCGGGCACCGAGTCGCCCCTCGCCCCTGCCCCGCTGTTCGCGCTCGGAACGGGGTGTCCGGTTTCGCCGCGCTTAAATCTGCCGCGAGGTGACGCGGGCCGGCCTGGTTTTCATCTTCCCTAGTAAGTTGCTCGGTTGCGGCTCCGTGTTAATGTGAAAACTAATTAATGCTGCATGTTAACCCTGCCTGGTGCTTCCCGAGAACAAGAGGGAGCCAATCCCAAGCTGTCTTTTACTCTTGTGTTCCGGCTTTGCCTCTTTCCTTGTTTAAGCTACACAAGCCTGCTGGTTTCACGAGGGGAGGCCCCCAGGACCATCAGCTGTAGTTTGGGGAGCCACGGAGGCTTTCAAGAGAAGTTGTTTTGTTTGCTTCGAAGGTCAAACGTGCTGTTGCAGTAGGGGGAAGAAGCGAGGCCCTGGTGAGGAAGGCCAAGGGTTCTCTCCTGATGGTTTGACACGGCGTCTGCTGCAGTCAAATGCCCCCGTCCTCCAAAGCCTTCTGGCTGCCGCGCCTCTGCGGTGACAGGGCGGGTGGGGTGTCACCCGTCTGGCTTTTCTGGCGAGTCATCGCAGAGGACTTCTGGAGGATGACCCCTGTGGCGACAGAATATGTAAACAGAGTGGCTTAGGTGGTCCTTTTCCCCAAAGTTTCATCACTGCAGGACGAAGCTTCAATGCACGATGCTGAAACAAACAGCCTTAGCGATCTCAGTCTAACTCTGTCCTCTCACTGAGCCAGAGGGGCTTTGACCTCTTCCTTTGCCTTGACAGAAGCACCTGATTTGTTCTGTGTGGGTCTTTTTAGGGGCATCTCGTGTCTTCCTTGGTGGGCAGGAGGAAAACCATGATGAGTGCCTCGGTTCTGCGTTGTCCATAAGTGTCATCTGACACTGCTGCTTGGTCAAAGAAGGGGACAACAAATACCTGCATTAAACACCCCTTGTAGATCTGAAATACCACTTCCCTTGTCTAAATGCTTGCCCAGCTGCTTCAGTCCATTCCTCTTTGTTTCCCTGCTCACCAACAAGAATTTCACGGGGTGGTTTTATCTGATGAATCTATGGCCCAGATTCACTTTTCCATGCTTTTGTGCTAAATGTGTTGGCAACTCTGGTCTTTGAATAATTTGCTTGGCAAGGTGGAATTGTAGGGATCTCCCAAATCTGTCACTCTTCCAGGAATTTAACGCTGAAATAATTCAGTTCATGGTTTAACCCAGTGAATTACATCTGCTAAGATCTCTGCTTACGATTCTGGGTAGAGGGACATCAAACAAATCCAGGTTAAATATGCCCCTTGTTCTGGATCTTCACTAAATTACCATCAAAGAGAAGCTTACTCCTTTGGGGTCTAAACCAGCCTGTTTTTCCAGTGAGTCTTATCGATTGAAGGTGGAACAGGACTAAGCCCTACAGCTGTAGAGCTGATCTTTGCATTTGATGATATTGACAAAGATTTTGAATAATTCAAGGGCTATGTAGCTACTTGGGTAAAACATGATTGGCTTATTTCCAGACACTTGACTGGGTTTCATTAGACCTGGGCAGGTGATTCCTCAAGAAATGATGATTTCAAGTTATCCTTCAATGTTCTTCAGCTGTTGAATCTAATGACCTTTTTTAAAAAAGTGACAAATATGTAAGGGGGCTGGATCTCTTGCTACAGAAGAAATCACTGATCCATTAGTTCAGATATTGGAACTGGAAGTAACATGCAACTTTCTGCTCCTGACTTCCATTAACAATGGCTAAATTGTATTAGATCATCATCTATAATTAGGCCAATTTTTCCTAATCTTTGTTGAAATGGGTTCAATCTGGTTTACAAATGAGCACTGTTCTTTTTTTTTCCCCCTTTTTTTTTTTCTCCATAGGCTGCAAGCTTTTCACTGTCCAGCAATACATGAATCAATTCAATAATAAGCTAATGTATTGCACATGCTTCATATTTAGGTGGTTTTAGCCTTAAATTATCATCTCCAGGCTTTCTATCCTTCCCTGTGCATAGCATGTGTGTGGTGTGTTTCTGTGTGGTAATGAATCCGTTAGAACTTTCTGATGCCCTTGTGAACCTCTGCAATGAGGTTCTTGGGACCTGAGGACTGCTTAATGCCCCCGTGTTTAGGGAATGGTTAGTACTCAACAGAAGCTACTCAGTAACTGTGGCTTTTGTTACACTATGGAAGCTGAGTAAGCCCCTGACACGGACGTTATCAGATGACGAAACTGTACTTAACACTAGCAATTTTTTTTCCTACAGTAGCTATTCTTTCTCATACCTAAAGATGCTCTTACAGAACACTCGGCGGGTCACTCTGAGTATCGAATCCTTTCAGCAGTGACACAGATCTCTTCTGATACCGCTCTTCAATCAGCATTAATTACTACTCCGAGTCTAATTTCAAGGTCTCCTTAGGTGTTGGTATTAGCTAATATTTGGCGAGTGAGGCAAAAGATAAGGCTGTCAGTCTCATTTGCCTTTCAAGTTAGCATGTCTCTTTTCCCCGCAGAACGTAGTAGGGCTAAAACCTTCTTGTTTAGCTCGGGGCAAAACACACCCTGCAAAAGCTGAGAAATAATCTAATTTTTTCAATGAAAGTCAATGCCAGTCAAAGAAGCCCTTACGTACCTACAGTTAGGGTACATCAAAAATGTACAAATAGTGGTAACCCCAGCTTGTCGTGGACGAGATTAGGAAAGCAAACCAAATGGAGGGAGGATATTCACCAAGTCTTTGAAATGCTGAAGAAACGGCAACAAGCTGCTTCACGCTAATCTTCTGGAGTCACTGAAAACGAAGGAATTATTGTTGCTTTTAGGGGATGAGGTTCGTAGGTTTTAACACATTAATATTAATGCTGCTGAATTGTCTGTGTTAGAAAGGGCCGCTTGGAAATCTGTGTGGGTCCTCGTTCAGTTTAGATCTTTAAAATGTAAGTAGCCTGAAAGTGGCTAAAGACCAGGGCTACGTGCAACTCCATCAAAAGACAGAAAGAAGGTGCTCAAGCACTGGGTCTCCTCATCCTCCCAGGAAAGAGTTAACACAAAGAAATAAAATCAGATATGTGTAGCCTCCAGACGTCCATTAAAGTGCAGAATGCTGTTTTCTATCACAGATTATATGCCAGATGTTCAAACTATCTCTAATCATTGCAGATGTAATGGAGTAGAATGTTGCAGTTTGTGAGTTTACTGGCATTAATTCTGTATACTGCACAAGGGAAAAGATTTTAAATATATAATTATATCTCATTAATACTCAGGTTTTATTTCCTTTCAATGGAACAGGACTTATTAAAGCAACCATTTACCGCATGTTTTCTTTTAGTGTTTGGCCCCAGCATAATCCTGTGTGCATTGTACGTGTAAATATGTACTAACCTGAGTATATAGAAACACACACTACTGTATATAATTCCACTGGTTACAACCCCCCACTTTTGATGTGAGATGGTTTTATAATGTAAGTTGACAAGGAAAAAGACCTTACTTTTACAGTAGTGTTCTAACCACATGCTATCGTACTCTTTATGGAGAGGAACTGTAAAATAATAAGAAATAAAATGTATCTTTTGCTGGTATTTGTTCAGTTATGCTAGAAGAAAATTGTGCAGATATGTGAAATGTGTTAGGCTCCTTTCATGCCCTCCGACTGCTCCAGTCTTGCTCCAGTACCAAAGGCAGATATTGCAGTGGTAGGAGTGACTGGCTGAGGATTTTTTCTTTGGCATTATTCAGTGTGCTGAATGCAGGAGAGCTGGGCCTGCCTTGCTCCCAAATGCCCCCCGAGCGAAGGGATGCTCCTGCTTTTTCATATTTCCTTTCTTCTGTCTGCCTTTGTATCCTTCGGGGCTCAGCTCCCATCAAATGGTGTCCGCAGGGCACAGCATTTCCTTTGTCCTCTGCCGGGGCTTCCTGCCCAGTGCAGAGTTCAGCCACATCTGAGAGAGTCTCTTTCTATCCTGTATTTATGGAAATCACTGCCAAAGTGTTCCTTGTTCTCAATGGGCCCTGGACTTCGCTGTCCTCTGAAAGACGGCGACGGAGGTGCGAGGATTAACTTTGTGGGGAAGTTCCTACATCATCTTTCAGATGCAGGAGCTCCATTATCATTTCCCCAGGAGCCATCCCTCGTTCAGATGATAATTTTTTTCCTTCCATCTTTAACACATAGCCCCCCAACCTGTGTAAAACATACACCTTGTACCAAATGCCAGGTTCTTTCTGGGAGCTGTTTCCGCTTCATTGTCATCATACCCATCAGCTCCACAAATACCGACTTCCCTTTCCCAGTCCCATGGAGAGAGCAGTAGTAATCCCAATCAAGTTTTCTTGCTGGAGACCAGGTAGCTCATGATGCTAAAAGTGAGTTTCCCAAGTCCCAGCTGGGGGCTGGTGCACGGGATGGGACACTGAGCATTGGTGCTTGGGCTGTGGCTCGGGCACCTCCTCCCTCCCACTGCATCTAGTGCCTTCCTAAGACATTAACAATGAGGTGGTGGTTGAGTGAACTTACTTGGACTCTGTGCAGAGATGTTCTTCACAAGTTCATACCAAAGATGTAGCTGGACAAACTTAGAAGCAGCTGCAAAATCCTTGTCTCTACAAGTGGGGGTGAGGCTAAGTCCTGTGGTGCAGTATTTAGGTGAAAGAGGGACTGTTTTGGTGTTCTTTATACCTTGGATATATGCACAGGGTTCAGAGAGCTGCTCTGGTGTTTTAAGGCTGTTCAGGCAGATGGTAGTGGGAGGACATGGGCATTTTGGACAAGAACTGCAGGGGGGAAGGGGGGGAATCTTTGACCTATATATGGCATGCATATAATTGTGCCACATCTCGCAGTTTGAGAAAGCCAACAGAAAGAAACCTGTGAGTAACTTTCTTTCTCCTGCAACTCATTGATCTAATTACTTTGCCTTTTCAAAGAACAATAAGTAATTTCTGAACTGTTTCCTTGAGGTAAGAGACTACGATCAAGGCTTAGGCTCTGAAGTCAGCTGAGCGTTGCGTGGGTGCAGAAGGTTGCTGCTGGGTGATGGCCTCTGTGCCAGTGTCGTATCATTCTGATCACTTTGAAAGGAACACCTTCATCTCCAGTCATGTATCAGGCATGGAGTCCTAGAGAAAGTTCAGATGTATTTAGAGAAACCGATACGTGTGCAGGCAGCACAGGTTTGCTGCCGAGATTTTTAACGTGATTTGCCTGGGATGTGCTTGATCAAGAAGGAAGAACTGGCAGTTGGTTCTACATAGTTGCATATAGGTACCCCTTTTCAACAAAAGTGTCCAGCTGCACACAAACTGGAGGGGGGTTGGGAAAGCACTGGGCTCCCCCCACCCCCAGACACCTGAAAGAGGACCTTCCCAGCACTTGATAATTTAAGTTGTATCAAGTATATTAAAATATATACTATATAAATTAAAAAAACCCAACTGTACACAAACACCCAGTATAAAATGAAGGTTCTCTTTAAGATTATTTCTATCCATATTTCATTCTGTCTATTTTTGAGAGGCAATGCTTTTACACTAAGGCCCTTTTTTATAAATTTTCATCTATGTGCCTTGTATCATATGCTGTAGCTAATGAAGTAATTAGCAGATGAAATGCCATCAGATCCTACCCACTGAATTCAATAAGGAGTTAAATAGTTAAAAGGTAGAAAATGTGACAACTTGAGCTCTGTTCCATATGGTCTGGAGATGCAGAGCATCAACTGAAATCTCTCTTTTTAGTGGTGCACAAGGATTAAGTCAACCAGGTAATTTGCTCCAAGAGTCAACAACACTCCTTGTCAAAAAAATAAGCCAACAGAAAATACCAACACAAACCCAACCTGGCTAGCAATCTCAGGAGCAAGGAGGTCAGGGGTGTTCTCTTGGCAAAGATCTGCTATGGCTGATAAGGAGAGAGAGAGAGAGAGAGAGAGCAATTTTAAAATCAATGCAATATTTACTGGAATACTGAAAATCATTCCTACTTTATTTAAAGGGATGTTTCACGGGTGTCTATAAATAAAGGATCCCTTCCTTACATGCCAGCCTTTCAGAAACAAGGCAAAGATGCGAGACAGCAAAAAAAGTCTGACCATATCAGCACACAGTATGATGGACTGCCCCTCCAAACGACACTTTCATTATCAGTAAATTTATGTTCCTATTTCAGTCTGTAATAATGACCATTCACAGCAAAAGCATGGTGGCTGTTAATGGACAGGAGTGGGGATAAAAATTCATTAATTAATGTGGAATTGAAGCATTTCCTCCACACACTTTGAGCAGCCAAGTATTTCACAGCAGATCTTGGCACCCGAGTGCAGGTATAATAATTATACACAATTTTCAGTGATTAAAAGGTTGTAAAGTAATTTTAGATACATCTCAAAATTATTTATCTTATAAATGAGGATAAAGTGAATACGAGCTGAATCATAAGTGCCAGTGTTCAGAGCTAAGCTGAAGAGCTTGCAGAGGGAGATTCCTGCTCTTCAGCAGTGATGTCTCAGCTGCAGCTCCACGGTGGTTATCTGCTCATAATTTTCTGCCTTTCATCTTCTGAAAAGGCAGGTGAGTCTGAATAGTATGATTTGCAAATATCTGTAGCATCTTTTATGTAGCAGTAATTTAGGCAGCGATGTTCTGTTGCTAATAGTAGGCTGCCCTCTTTGCTAACCAGCACATTAGTCTCTGCTGTTGTGGTGAGGATGGCAATCCTAAACATGGCTTTGTCTTGCTTCCCATCAGACTGCATTTTATTCTACTGTGGATTAATTTCCAGCTCCTGTCCTTTACCTTGCCATCTAAAAAAAAAAAAAGAAGTGGCCACACTGAATCAGATGGGCATCCCAGCTGTCTGCCACTCATGGGACCACTGCCTCCAGTGTCAACCTGTCCAGAAAGTAGATTTTTCTTTTTTTTTTTTCCTTTGTGGTGTCACTGTGACTTAGGCAGTGAGATGCCAGCGTGGATGCCAAGGTGTGGTGTAAATGCATGTTTGGAAACAGTCCCGGGGGTTTTGTTATGGGACTTTTATCTTCGTTCTGCATGATCTAGGCTCCAAAATTGTTCCTTAATCTGTAGGGATAGACAATGAAAATAGGTTTTCACCATTCCTGGGCTCTGATCTAAATTATTTCAGCATGGCACCAAAGGCTATGTTAGACATCAAAGGCATAATCATTTCATTTCAGTGTTGAAGTCTAGGAATTTATGGGAAGACTGAATGGACCCCAGTGGTAACCTGAAAGGAGATGATGGTCAAAACTTATCTGAGGGTTGGAAGTGTCCTGTCTGCATCTGGTAGTCCTAAAGTTTCAGGAACAGACAGGATGTCCAATCTGCTTTCTCATGTATTTTCACTCAGCTTTCGGGTGGGAGTGGGAAACCAAATGATTCATTAATGAACTCAAGCAGCAAACGGGCTCTGTTAAGGGGGAAGGGGAAAAGCCTTTCATTTGGGATCAGCTATTAAAACAGCCAGTTCCAAAACATCTTTTCCAAAAGAGGAATAGGCAAACCCCTCGTAGAATAGTTGACAGTAACAGCTTGGATTGCATTTAAAATACACGTACCCGACAAAAGCAGCTGGCCTTGCCCTGTTTAGATTAAACACGGTTACACGAACGAAACCCGGCAAAGTATACGGTACGGATCAAAATGTAACAAGACACTAGGTGCATTACTTTGTGTCTGCATCTCAGGTTTTCCAGGGAGTGGAAATAGAAAATTGTTTTGAAAAAATTATCTCCTGTTGAGAATGTGCTGGTAGCAGTATGGGAGTGATGGGGGCCATGAAACTCCTATTCACTCAGTGAACCAGAGCACTTACTTCTGTCACCTTAGTAGGGTCAGCTCACTTCTGAGCCAAGCCAGCTAGCAGCTGGATGTGTTAAAAATATCAAATGAGGCTTAAGAGAAGGAAGGAAACAATTCTAAAATGCACTGCATTCGGCTGAAAAGCAGTGTTTCTTCCCTAAGACCTGAAGATCGCCATGAAGAGAAGGGGAGGTGTAATCTGGGGGGCATTGCGTTGGTCTTTCCAACAATCCACAGACCTTACTGTAAAGCTACAGAAAGAAACTTCAGCCAGGCTCTGCAGGAAGTTTCCTGATGTAAAGAGATATGGGACTCCTGGCCACGGCTCAAGGGAATGTTGGAAGGCTTCAATCTATTACTAATTTCCATCAAACACACATTTTAGTCTTCTTTAGTTTTCCCTATTATTTCTAGAAATTAGAAACTGAATGATGTTATTTAATGACTAATATCTGGTTATAACATTAGCTGTCATCTTAAAGGCGTCTTATTTACCTTACCTTTTTGCCTTCCCCCTCCTTTTACCTACCTTCCCCCTCCTTTTACCTGCCTTCCCCCTCCTTTTACCTTATTTACCTTACTTTAGCTTCCCAAACTTTCCTTTTAGAAGGTATTCCAGACTGAGTTCCATTTGTAATAATGACAAAACCCACGGAAAGTGAGATGCAGGACTTGCATGAAAGTGGGAGATACCTGTTCCACACTGCAAAGATAAAAATTAAAAGCGCAGCTGAGCTCCCCAAAATCATCTGTTCGCATCAACGAAGTGAATATTAATGGAAAACAAAGCTGAGTTCTTCCCGTGGTTGATTTTCATTGCAGTACCCAGTGCTCCCTGGGGCTTCCCTGGCTCTGGGAACCCCCCGTCCACCTCAAAACCTCAAAGCAGCTAGCTCTTGGCCACAGAGCTCACTGCAGCTGTGCCAATTATGGTCTTGCAGTGATGTGGTTTTGTCCTGAGCATCATGGGCCCCCATCCCTTTGGACAGTTGTGTTGATTAGGTGATCTGGGGTAAAGTGGAGTTACCTTTAATCGGGCTGCCCATGGTGCCGAAAGGCATCCTAATGGCAGGGTTAGGAGCTCGGTCCTGCCTGAGTCGGCTGTGGGGATATCGTAGTGCTAGAGGGGGTACTGTAAAATAAACTCCTCTGTTAAAACTCTACAGGGAAAATGCACGTAGAACTGCCAGAATGTTCAGGTATCTTTTTGCCTTGAGGAAAAGGACAGTCACTATCTCGGCCAACAAAACAGGCAGTGAAGCAAAAAAGCCATCCATAGCTAAAAGCAGGAGCTTCTCCTGGAGCTGCAGCTCTGCAGCTGAGAGCTGCAATGATTCATATCCTTTGTGGAATGGCACAGAGGGAAGCTTGTAACAAATGCCTGACAGTGGTTTGAAGAACATGCCAGAGTCTCAGCGTTGACTCTGCTCCCTCAGTTCCCTCATTTGATTGTTGAAGTATTACTTACGTCATAAATAAATAAGCTAAGGTCATAGATGGAGACTTTTAGTAAAAGGGTGAACTCAGAAATGTTCCAACTCTCGTCCTTCGTACTCTTTGCGTACCTAATTTTGTGTCTTTATCACTCACTGGCAAGCTGAGAGTTTTCCCAGTAGGGAATTTACTTAAAACTTACATGAACATTTCCCTTTCCTGCTTTATTTTACACCCTGATGTTACCAAACAGGAAAGCAATGGAGGCAATACAAAGAATGCTGCTAACAACCAGGGAAAATCAAGAGGTGTGGTTTGGGCAGACACCTCACTCATGCTGGGGTTAATCAAATTCCACATTGCCCTATCTCGAATGGGCACAGGATGAGCACACAGTTTGGTTTACTTATGGTGAATCAGGGGCAATTATTTCAGCAGAGGCTGAGTTACGTGGCTCCAGTAGTGACTGGGGACCTTTGTTTCTCCAGGAAGGTCTGACTGATCTTGGTTTTAGCCTGAGCTCTATAAAACACTGAAGTTCTTCAGCATGAAGAACTTAAAGGGACGCTTGGACTCTTAAAATCCCATTTTCTCCCAGCTATAGGTATCACCTGCAGTTGCCTTCGCTGATGCACGTGGAGCTAAAACCATTGTTTCCTTTCTTTGACTTATTTACTTGTAGCAGCATTCTGCTTATGTGTAGTGTCACCGCTTTTCCCCTCCTTGTGTCTTGATCATATGACTGCTTAATTAAGCATGTGCTTAATTTTGTATAACTTACTTATTCAGGAAAGTTTCTCACTTGATTAAAATTAAGCATATGAATGTTGCATATCTGGGGTTGTAATTAGTTTTCTTGGCTGCTCGGGTTTTTTTATAAAGCGTGAAGGGAGCAAATGAAGACAAAGAAAAACTGTATCTGTAAAGGTAGATCGGGGCTTAGTAGTGGCATCTGACATGGGTTTTACCTCACTGAGAAGAAAAAAAAAAATAAATTCAAGTCAATGCTTCCTTTTTAGACTGCTTAAGGATTTAAAAGCTTCAGGCCAGAATGAGGTAACTGCTTCAGACTTTGCTGTAAGGATTTAGAGCCCAATTCAAATCCTATCGAAGTCAGTGGAAGTAAGTGAATGGATTTCACTGGGCTTTGGATCGGGCCCTCGTAGCGAAGGAGAGCCCTAACTGCCTTGAGGAGTTAATGGCCTTAAAGCTCTCCCAGGCTTGAAGTGCTTTAAGATCTTAGGGTGTGCTTTCAGGTATTGTGGTGTGATTCGGAGGAACTAAACTCCTGCGTGACACGTGCTCCCCGGCAGCAGCAGAGCCTTGAGGATACCTGTCAGGGCAGCTCGAACTCATTCATTTCCTCGAGCGAGGTCTCAAAGCTGCTCCACTCAGAGTCGAAGCCCCCGACAAGCGGCACGGTTCCCAGTTGGGCAGCTGGGACAGAGCAACGTAGGAGGTGGGATTTCAAGGTACTTTGATGGCCTCTGCTTGGGCGGGTGGTGTGGGAGGATGTGTCGATGTGTGTGTGTGGCTGTGCAAAGGGGGAAAAAGCGTCAAAAGCCACATCAGTAAAAGGCCGCTCGGTTTACTGGCTGCCTTCAGCATCTGTGGTGAGCAGCTCCTCCTTTGGGAGGGAGGAGCTGAGCCTTTATGGGCTGGACACTGGCACTGTCACCCTGGTGTTTGGCAGCAGCTCTTCGGCGGGAGGTGGGCTGGGGCAGCTGGGGCTCAGTTTCAATTGGTACAGCCCGGGCAGGCAGATTTCAGCTGGCCGACTCTGCCGTCCCACCACCGAAGTGTTGCCGTACTCCTCTTCTTATTTAATCTGATACCCTTGAAGTCTGCCTCTAGTCACAAATGTGAAGATGGTTTGTGTTCTCAGTGACCGGCACAGGATATGAGAGGACCCTTTTACAGCCTTTGATTACGTGCTATTTCTCACTGCCTGCATAATTGTTGAGGAGTGAGTCAGAAAGATGTTCTGATTAATTAGATCTGGTATTTTAGGATGCTTCAGCCTGGCAAAGTATGGACTAGAATCCAGATTTCCCACTTATCTGCCTTAAATACTCTGACCCTATGCTGAACTTCACACTTGGTGTATGAGTGTTTGTTTATGCTGTGATCTGCTATAGGAGGCCTTATTAGCTGGTGGTCAAGATTTTATTTTAAACTGGGTCGTTAACTTGTTACATGCTCAAGGAGAGTGTTGGTGCTTCTTTGCATAGGAATCCTTTCCTCCCATCCCTGCACCTGCCCGTAATGTGAACCTGCTTAGAGACTTTATAGATTTCCTTATATGTCTGAGAAAATAATAATTTTTTAGAAAGGGGGTAGGAAAACCAGGGAGGTAGCAGCAGTGGAAGTGGAAACACATTCTTTAATCATGGTAATGGAGCAGATGCTTCAATAGCAACAGCAGCAGGTCCAGTAAGTGCTGCATCTCCTTCTTTCATCCCCCTCTAACCAGAGCTGCTAGCAACGTGCCATCTTTCCTTCTCAGGATTTTGCTTCCAGGAGCATCTGCTGCGCCTCTTTCTCCTACATGCTGCAACATATGTAGCTGCATCACAAGAAGCAGCCAAGTCATACACTAAGGTAATTTCTATTAATGATTTGCACTCGCTTAGCGGATAAAATCCCTATCTGGAGGCCCGCTTCATCCCAGCTGCTTTCTGTTACTGGGGTGCACAGGGGAACCGCTACGAGAACAGACGGGTGATTACCGGGTAGTCCAGGACTGGCAGCAGAGCAGGAGGGCTTGGATTGAGGGAAATAGCTTTGGTGAGGGTGGTTCTAAGATCCTGACTTTACGTTTGTTGTAAGAGATGGCGGCTGCTGGGTTTCCGTGTGACGCTCTTCTCTGGTCTCACTGGGTTTGCTGACAGAATCGCTTATCAGAAATTTCCAGTGTTATTTCCTGAAGCACGTGCATGCTTGTTTTAGTTAAGGGAAAAGGGTGAGAAGAGAGAAACTCCTATCCAGGAGGGTGCATGCAAACTAAACTGAATCAGGGAACTGCACCATTGCACCCACTGCAACTTTGCCTCTGGGGAAGCCCAGGCGCTGGCTGTGGTGGAACCTACGTTCTGTCATCTCTCGAACCGATGTAGTTTAGTCCAAAGCTGAAACCTCAACATTCACCCTGGTGCTTGTAGACCCACGGGTGCCTTTACCCATCTTCTGTTGGAAGGATGACAAATGTGGCAACAGAGGTGCACCTCCTGAGAGCCCAGCGTTGGTGTCCCTTGGTTCTGGGGGCGGCTGGAGGCTCTTGAGGAGCTTGCGGGCTCGGACCCACCACGAATACAGTGTTTGAGCTAATATGCAAATTCTAGGTAGTGCAAACACTAACACAGTCAATTACACACAGCAAAAACATACACAACAGCCAGGAAGCCATATGATAGATATCATGTTGTGACTATGTTGTGGGACTTTCATCTTTATTGGCAAACATTTCAGGCAGCAGTTCAGATTTACATAGAATCACATATGTGCTTAAGAAAGCATTTTATCTCCCCCTTTCTTTACTGAGCTGCAGTTACTAATACCCAGCTACCAGTAAGTAATTAAGATATTTTAGTGAGTGCTCTTCGGATCATCACTCAAAATGTCAGTATCTTTTCCAAACCCCATCTAAATTTCTTGAGGTTGTAAAAGCGGGATGGAAATCTCAGGCAAAGTGGCAATTCTGCTTCTTTCTAAGCTGAACCTGGCTTGTCTTTTTTTTTTCCTATGGTGTTTTGTTGTTCTTGGTTCTTGCAAGAGCCCAAAGGAAAGTGTGCAAAACAAAAGCTTGTTGCATTGAGAGAAGTCATCCACAAACAGCCTTTTTATTTGTAAAGGCATTAAATGCAACAGACTCATCGCCAGTGTTTGTATTAAACAGAACTGTGGTTTGACTTTTGTCATGTAACAGGTTTGTAACTTAGATCCCATTTCTCTGGCCTTTTTTACTTGCTTACTAATAATCCCTTAAAAAATTACTTCTGTAAACTTCCACTTAACTCTTCTGAGTTTGAATTTTTCAGAGGGACCAAAAGGGGCTTGGTGGCTATTGAAAAATCATGCTCTGAATGATAGTCCTAAACAGAAGGAATTTTATGGAGTCTAGTAATAATTTAAATTCACTAGCAAATGGAGTAGTATGTTTTAAAATATTACTTGTATTCTCTATTAATGATATACCATCATTTCCAAGGATCAGCTGGTTTTTCATTTCTTTTTCTTCCGTGGTTCAGTCTGGTCTTTTAAAACGAAAACATCTATGAGCACTCTACTCATTAAGATACTCAGCACCTAATGAACTTGGAGAAGGCCAGCAATCCCACTGTCGTAGGCAGATTTTTATCAGAGAAGTTTCCCCAAATACCACGCAGACCACTTGCACAGAAGCTTAGGGAGATTTTTCTAAGTGAGCAGTATTTAAGTATTTTTACAGGCAGCAATCAAAGCATGCAGCACTTGAAGTTATGTTACATTAAAGCTCCCTGATTGTGCAATAATAAAAGATGAATGTGGATTTATATTGTATGCAAATTGATTAATCTTTCCATAGCTTTGCTCAAGAAAAAGCACCGGGTAGAGATGCAGTGGTTATCTACATAGTACTGAAAGGCAAAACAGAAAAGTTCATGTAACATCCCTGCGCAGGCATCTTGTGTACAGCAATTTTTCATCTCAATTTTGCTATAAAATGTGCGCCGCATCTGTAGGAGCTGCAAGAAATACTCAAGGGGAGCAGTTGCAAGGCACGGGTTAGAAGTACTGTCAGCACCTCTGAAGGACACGCTCTGAGATGCCTTTTTTGCAGAGCCTTTGCAGTAGCAGCTGTTGAGAAATGCAGAGGTGTCAGCTTCTGGTTTGTGATGCCACGTCTTGGAGGAGGATGACGTCGTTCCTAGTGTGACACTGGGGGGCAAATACGCAAGACATCTTGTCCTGAAGGTTCAAGAGAATACAGTATCTACTGCTGTAACATCTGTAATCGTGGCGAAACACACTGTAAATAAGGAAGACAGCCTGGTGGAAGTGCAAGCCTCTTAGGCAGAGAAAGAGTTACTGTGCCTAAAACGTGCCTGTTTTAATAGCAAGGATCATTAGCAGCAAATGTTCTTAGCAGAATGGTTTGTTGCAAATAGAGGGCGCTGGGGCTCCTCAGGTGTCCTCAAATGTGACTTCGGTTGCCTTGGCAAAACTTTTTCTCCGGTTCATTGTCCTGCTTGGAGCGCAGTGGATCCGGACAGGAGGGTAGCATTTCTCTACGTGATTCAGATGTGGTAGCTGAGAGAGTTAGACTAGGATTAAAACAGAAGCGTTCACGTTTCCTCCATGAAGTGATTTTTTGGTCAGCCATCTCTCTGTTTCAGTAAGCCGCTTAACAGGGCATTTAAACGTTAGTTGGAATAGGATGCAAGTGGTTCCACCCATCAGCCATGGTGTGAATTCAGCCTACAGCTCTCAGACCCAATGCTGGGTATTTTATGAACTCCTCCAACAGAAGCTATCCCTTTCTAACGTGCTCCCACCTTGCACGGAGGTGTCTTGCTCTCTGTCTGGACCTGCCGGGTGCTGCTGAAATATAAAGCGGTGTAATCATCCTCTAGCAATAACTGCCTCTCACCATGCAAAACAGGCAGGGATAAATATGGCAAAAGCAACTGTGTGACATGAGTTTGAGAGAGAAGCGGTACGGGACTGTCTGAAGAGATCATCCTGGCATGCTCCCCCTACCCCTCTTTTTCAGGAGCTTTCTTTCAAAGGTCTTCCTTCTGTCCTCTGCTGCACTGTTAACACAGTATCTTCGGATGTAGTTAATTGGCTAAAAGGCAAGGTGCCACCAGCCCTGGGGCTCGTTCCAGCCTCAGAAACATTCCCAGCTCCTCTATTTTTTTCCATTCAGAAAAAAGAAATACTGAACTTCAGACATCTCCAAACACAGACGCATCTCCAGCCACAGACACATCTCCAAAGCCTTGGAGATTCTTCATGCTTATCTGGTTTTATTTTGTTTAACTTTTCCTACGTGGAAATTGAAGTTTATCTCTATTTACAAGAAATTTTGGAGCTAAACAGGCTTGCCTGTCCTTTGGCACCGGGCTGGCTGGACCCCACTTGCCTTCTAATCTGAGTGTGTGTAAGAGCAGTTGGATGGCTCATGGATGGCATGTATGAGATTGTCTGCACTTAGCCAAGTGAACCCAGCCACACAGAGTTAAGGTGAGGCCCCAACAGACCAGGGAAAAGAATAGAACGAGCCTGATTTCCCCCACTTAATTGCTAGCTGTGATTGCTTATGCAAAGTATTGCAGGAAAGTTTTCACAGGGATCTACTTCTCTCTTCTTATTTGCTTATTTAAAAGTCAGAAATTCATATTCATTCCCCCAGCACAATGCTTTTTTTTTCTTTGTCATAAAACAAATAACTCAGCAAAATATCAGCATTACAAAGTGGTATTATTTTTCCTTTGAAGGCTCACTTTACACAGCATGTCATACCAGAGACAGTGCTGCTTTCATGATGATATTATGACATTTATTTTTTTTTATCTTTCTCCCACCCTTTTCATTCCATTTTGGCTAAAGTCAATGGAACTGCGTGTTAATTACTCTGTTACTGGTCTTTCTGTATTTTATCTGCCAGTCTGCTTACTCTTTTGGTGAGTGACAGCAGAGGACACGATAGGGGTGTTTACAGTAATACACGGTCTAGAGGAGGCTACCTGCACGCTTCCTTTCACCCTTCCCCAAAACAGGAGATCCCAGAGAGACTTGCACGCGGTACCTTGAGCCAGGATTAAAAATGCTGGTCCTTTGCACATTCAGTGGCCAGCGTTGGGCTGTTAGGTCTTGCTAGGAAAAGGCTCAACCCGCGCATCCCTCCTACCTGTAAAATGGTACAAAGTGGACCCCTCCAAGGCACAGTGCCAGCAGCAAGGCACTGGCATGGTTGATTTTGGAGCCAGGGTGTGCAGGGAGCCCTCAGAATGTCAGGGCAGCTCCCACCCATTTCAATTAATCACCTCCCAGGAAAATACAGCTTACTGCTACATGACAAGTTCCCTTGCTGCAAACCCTTCGTGTCTGAGAGGAAGAGTGCGCTTCTCTTTAGGCCTCTAGACAATGAGTTGAGAGGCCTTTTTATAATTCACACTTTTTATTAAAAGATCCTAGATAAGGAGAGAAGCCCCGGTCAGAGCGGGTGCTGTGTCCTCGGTCACACCCGTCCCCACGGCCATCATTTCCTCATCCAATCCCAAAGCTGAAAGCAGCTCTTTTTAACCCCCCAATTCCCTGTGTGCTGTCCTATGTGCTTTACTACACCTGTGTTGCTTTGATAGCATTACAGGCAGGTCTTTTGTAGCACTCGTTCTACAAATGGTTCGCCCGTGGGAGAAGCTGGGAGCCTGGGCTGTGTCCTGAGTGGAAAGTCATAGTGGGAATGTGGTTTTGGTAACAGCAATCAGTTTAAAATCATCTTGGTTTTATGAATGACCTCTAGAGCACTATTCGTAGGAAGTGTTTTAGAAATGAGGTGGGGTTTTTTATTTTTTCACTTCATTTAAGAAACTTATTCCAGGTCAGCTTTGCAGGGAATTGAATAGAAGGAGTTTAGCCAAGTTTCTGAACTTGGGAAAGCTATGCACGTGAGGAAGCAGATAGCTTCACACGTCAGTCTTGTTTTCTCAGTAGTGTTTCGCGCAGCGATCCCTGTCCAAGAGGTACAAAATAGAAGCGGTCACGGAGGGTTCTGCTTCTGGAAGGTCCTCCCTGTGCTCTCGTATCCCTACGTGAGAGCAGTCACAGTAAGACATCTTTAAAGAACTGGCTTCTGCAGCAAATAAACATATTTACATACCGGGAGCTGAAGCCACCACATCAAAGACCCAACTGAGGTCAGGTGCCTGTTTGTTTCAGAAAGGTGTACTGGATGCTGTCACTGAGGCTGTGAACCCTTTACATCTATAAAACATCAGCTATAAAATCACAGAGTATAAAGCTTTCAATTTAAAGGCTAGTAGCAGATTCCTCCTCACTTTCTGATAGCCTCCCTCCCTCCTCCCCCCCAATGCCTGCTCAAAACCATCCTTCTACAAGTCAATCAACACTTAGCCAAACAAGCAGGGCTTCTGCTCTCATCTCCAGCTTGGGAGACCAAAGCCCTCAACTGACCAAAGCTGGGGACCTTAAGGTTAAGACTCTGGATTTTTCCCTCATCAAAAGGGAAAAGCCTCTTCAAAGCCCCCCCCCAGAATGAATACAGTAACCACCTGAAATGACACCAAGTCAATAACACTGATACGCTGTGAATTTCAGAGAAAGATCAAGAAAAAGCAAATTTTGTGGTTGATTGCTCTAAAGTAAGATTAAATCTAGAAATATCAAAAGGCTGATGACCTCACAAGGATGGGGTAATGCCAAAAAGATGTGACATTCCTATGCATTATTGAATACTCTGCATGTTTGCTCATCCCTTTAAAAGAGTAAGAGCCGTGCAACAGAGAACATCTGCCACCCGTCGTAAAATTCCTGGAAATGCAAAGGAGGGGGGGGAAAGAGAAAATAAGTTTGTCTCTAAATAAAACAAAACATAGGCAGTTGCTTCTTTTTGCCAAGTCACCGCTTTCTGTGGCGTTTTGATCCATTGGTGAGAGGCCTGGCAGTGCAGTTGGTAATCAAACACTCTCTGGAAGAACACGGGCCTTTTGGAGCGCTGCGAACTCTTTCTCCCTTTTCACCTCCTCCTAGGATGGCTTTGAAGAACCAAAGTCAAAGCTGTGTTCTCAGTAAAACATTGCGAGTGGCAGGCAGCAAGCTCTAGATCAGTTGTGTTGCACAGGGGGTAGTTCATGGCATATGGGGCTCAGACACGTGCAAATGTTACTGAATGTCCTCTAGGCTTTGAATGATTTTGTTGGCTCCATTTAGGAGCTCGAGACAATATCTTCAACACCACTCAGACAATACATTCTAGGTCAGGTTTGGTTTTTTTATTCAATTCTTAATGAAAAAGAGGAAAACAAGGATGTCATTAATTTTCATAAATTTCTTTAATTCATTTGCTTGGAGACAGGGTAGTCGTTGAGGACTGACTTCTCTAGGCATTGGTCTGTTGTTGCTCCCTGGGATCCATCCCTGGGATGAACTCACGGCCTTCAGTGGTGGCAGAGTTGCAATGCTGCAGCTTTTCAGGGTCTTTCTAACATTCCTGTGCTCTTAGATTTGGAACGTGAGTGGAATGGTGGATGTCCAGGGTCCACAGAAAGTGATTCTTCAACCAGAATCCCTGGAGGTGCCACCCAGCCCCAGTGAAATTCCCTTTTTCTTATTCTGCTCTGCCGGGCCACACAAATCTCCCCAAAGTCCCCATGAGCTCTTTAGGGAAGACCCACAGGAAAGCAGAGGTGGGAAGATCTTGTGCTGGTCCTTGGCGTGAAGGCAATTTCCTCAGTAGCTAAATGAAAGTTGTTTTTCCCAAGTTTTTTGAACGTAGCCACAGCTGTGTACAGTCATCTATTCAGCAAGTAGATGAAAAATGATCTGGAAGCATATCCATATTTTGCAAAGAATTCTGAGTGTTCTAAAAAGACTCATTAGGAAAAATCCCATTTATAAGCCCCCATCTACTGCACTATGATTTAATTGTACTTGCAGATTTAATTGTACTTGCAAATAATTAAACAAATCCACAAAATGTTTGCATTACATTAATTTACTTCACTTGGCCCTGCAACACTAGAACCATAATTACTTACATATTTCCCTTTACTATTTTCTAACCTCTCTTTGTAAATTGTCAATAAGCATTCTGGAGATAGTTGG
>WUAM01000029.1:480602-497856 GCA_024336885.1 Actenoides hombroni
CTCCGGAGCGACCACTATGCATTTGGAGCCCTGCTTCCTGAAAAGGGGCCAGACATCACCTGCTGGTGGGAAGTAGAATCTCTGTTTTCTTTTGCTTCTGTGTGCACAGCATTGCTTTGCTTCTTCATTGAACTGCTTTTGTCTCAGCTCACGAGTTTCACCTTATTTTTCTTCTGCCTGGTCCAGCTCAGAGGAGGAGGGGAAGTGATAAGAGTGGCTGGGTGGGCACCTGGTGTCCAGCCAAGGCCAAACCACCACATAAGCCAATATCCCTCCAGGACAAGAATATAAACCTCTTCTGTATTTGGTGAACTATCATGTCTGAGCAGAGGGCAGCGTGAGCTGGGACTAGGCTGGCCAGGAAAAGGACTTGGCTGCTCTGGTTTCATTGTCCCTCTGTGTTGTACAGTGAGCAGGACTTTGACCTGTCCTGTGAGGGAAGAGGCAGCGATGTATCACAGGAGGTAAACCCCACAGCGAGCAGTGTCTTCCTGATTTTTTGACCTTGATTGCTAGAAACACGGGGACAGATTTTAAACAGAGCTCTCTTGTTGCTGGTTGTGCGGGTACCGGTGTGGTGCGGTAGCATTTGGCACAGTTAGCTACTGGGAACAGCTGACCGGGAGCACGCAAGAACTGGGTACCTGCAATGGCAGCGAGAGCTGTGGCTGCAGAGGCCTTTATGGACAGGCTGGGACTACAGGGAAAAAAAAAAAAATCTTCTCCTGCCAAGAGAAGTGGGTGGAAAGAACCTGGCCGGGGGGCAGAGAGGGCCTGTGCTCACCCACAGTGGCTGGCTCCAGCACCACAGCTGTCAGTCCCAGGCAGAGGAGATCTGCAGAACAAACGAGGCGACAAAAAGTGGAAGGTGAGGGGGCTGAAGGACAGAAAGGTGTCAATGGAGGTTCCAGCATCTCTGCTGGGAGCAACTGCAGGATGAGGGAGAAGAGGTGAGGGCTGATGTGTCCAGGCTGCCTGACACAGTCTCCGGACACTACGGCAGTGCCGTTGCTATGAGAAGGATGCTAAGGACCCGCTACTCCAACAACCAGCTTGTCTGCTCCGAGTGTACCTGGTCACACTGCACTGGAGGATGACGACAGAAAACGAGCTGACCCGTGTTACAAGAGGTGTAACTGACAAGACTTTTACAAAGAACCTTCCCTGTGGTAGTACTGAAACATCTAGTGCTCAGCTTACTGTCCCAAGTCAGAGAATTTGTTAGTATACAAGTGATAAGTAATAACCAGATTTAATTTTGTAAGACTGTTTCCCTGACTTTGGCTGAACATAATAACTTTGCATCCTGATCTCTGCTGAAATAAACCTGTGACTTGCATAATAATAGCAACAGGACTGTTCAGACACCTAACAAAAGGTAAAGGTATTAAATGGTCACTTATCTAGCTCAACCTAAATGGCTAATCTAACAATCCACGCTGGCCAAAGCCTTCCCCTCTGTAGGACCTCATGGCTGAGACGAGCGATATCATTTCTCTGTTTTACATGATTTTAGGTCTTAGCAACGGCTTCCCTCTAAACCAGAGTCCAGCATGACTTGTGATTTCTGAAGGACACCAAGGTCTCTGGGATCCTGTGCCAGCCAAGCAAGGAACTAACCCAGAAATTTGGGGAGACTCATCTTCCTGGGATGCACAGGGGTCTTAACATAGAATGGTGAGAGTTGGAAGGGACCTCTGGAGATCATCAAGACCAACCCCCCTGCCAGAGCAGGATCACCCAGGGCAGCCCACACAGGAATAGAGCCAGGTGGGATTGGAAAGTCTCCAGGAGGAGACTCCACAACCTCTCTGAGCAGCCTGTTCCAGGCTCTGTCACCCTCACAGTGAAGAAGTTTCTCCTCACGTTGAGGTGGAACTTCCCGTGTTTCCCCTTGCTACCGTTGCCTCTCGTCCTATCCCAGGGCACCACTGACAAGAGCCTGGCAGCTTCTACTTGACACCCACCCTTCAGAGATTTGCAAACATTCATAAGCTTCCCTCTCAGGCTTCTCTTCTCCAGGCTAAACAGCCCCAGGGCTCTCAGCCTTTCCTCATCAGAGAGATGTTCCAGTCCCTTCAGCATCTTTGTATCCTCTGTTGGACTCTCTCCAGTATTTCCCTGTCCCTCTTGAACTGGGGAGCCCAGAACTGAACACAGTGCTCCAGATGTGGTCTCACTAGTGCAGAGCAGAGGGCGAGGAGAACCTTGCTTGCGACGGTTGGAGCACGGTCGCTCAGAAGCGGTCGGGTTGGTGTCAGCTCTCCCTCTGAGGGATCCATCCCGCAAGCCACCCTGCCTTCCCCCCCACAGCCGGGGAGTGCAGTTTGAAACCCCTCTGTTGAACTGGAGAGTGCCACCTTCCCCTCCTGCCGTGGGCAAGAAACAGATGTTGCCAGCTGGAGATCCCCCCACCATCTCCAACCTTTACCTTTCATTTCCCTATTCCGGTTCCTCCCCGCCTCCCTCTCGTGCCTTGGTGGAGTCAGTAATGAGGGTGTAAGCCATCCCCTTACTCGACAGGCGTACATTTTGGGCTTGATGACCCTGATCCTCCTCATGCTCAGCCTATCTCCTCTCGATTGTTTCATCAGCTGCGTGACTGCCGGCTCACACCTGACAAGTGACAAGTCTCCGGCTCCTGCTGACTAGATAATCAAAGTCTTGTCAGAGCTGTCAATACCCTGCAGATAGGAGAGGACAAAGAGAGGGAAGGTTTCTACAGAAACCACTGCCTTCAAAAAAAAAATAAAAATACTGTCGATTCTTCTTACAGAAATCACCTGTTTGTTTCAAAACATTATTTATTACTGAAAACACGGTCTGTGCGGAACAAGCGTGTAAGCAGAATAATGACAGCAGCTTTTAATGACGCAGCCCTCCAAATCTACCAGCCCGAACGTTTGGTTGGGAATTGTTTTGAATCCCTGACTAAAGGGAAAAGAAAAATATTAATATTCAGCAGTCATTTAACCTTCCTGAAGAATTTAAGGGGGATCATTTCGAACGCGGCCATAATTATCATTTGATAAAAACCACGGGTTTTTTGTTTTTTTTTCTTTTAAAAGCAAAGATTGTACAAGTATGTTCTAGTCTAATATAGCAGACCGAGATTATTTATGATCTCGTAGAATTTTGGAACCTTTTCAAATACAGCTTTGATTTAAAATGTTAATTAAAGCACAGGGCCAATTTTTCCCCTTATTTACAGAACTCTAAATCTGCAATCTTCCCAAGCTGATGAATTTCATCTGGGTTTTGCTAGCACAAGAAAGTGTCATATCTGACACGCAGTTAGTTGGGTATTCTAACATATTTGCAGTCAAAGTACGTGTGAATGTTTCGAGACTTTGGGACGGACAGATGTTCTGAATGTGATGGTTTCAAGAGGGGTTTTTTTTATTATTATTATTGTTTATTTTTTTTTAACGCTTTGTGTATGAAAAAAGAAACGACCTTTGATTGGAAAGACAGCTCCGTCTGCAGAACAAAATGACGTTGCTTTTCACAGCTGAAAGTCTTTTAAAATACTATCAGAGGGGAAGTTGCTGAAGCCCTAGCGACTATTTAATGTATAGCGTTTACTGCAGCCCCGGAACCGAAGCAGTGGGTCTGGCCTGCTGCTGCGAGAAAGACATATGGCATTTCTTGCTTCGGAAAAACAAGGCTTTCGGCGGAGTTCTCATCAGCACTTTTTGCGCTGGCCGTCGGTGCCGCTTCCAGACACCTCGCCGTTTGAAAGCCGCGCCGTCGCTCCGCGGCACCGGCCTTTTCTCTCCTTTTATGCCCTATTTCTTTTTATTAGGAGGGGCTTTGTTAGACATAAGCCATTATCCATCTGAGCTGTGTTCAGCTGTCAAGGGCTGCCTGCCTTTTGCTGCTTGTATCAGCAGTCAGCATTAGAGAGCAGAAGGTGGCAGGAAGACCTGGAAGTTAAAGCGTGTTAGATCCCCGACGTGTTGCTGCTGGCACTTGTGGGTTTGCTGGAGAGGCTGGGTGAGTGACACGCAGCCTGAGGCAGGTAGGCAGGCAGCTGGGGACACCTCCCCAGCAGCTCCCCCCTGGGTTCCTGTGCCATCACCCTTGGACTGCTGCACCGGGGGACAAGGAAGGTGGGAGTAACAGTGATACCCTGAGAACATCCACGCCCAGGGGCTTGCCAGCCTGCTGAATCCTTTTAGGAGAGGGCTGCAGGGAGGGCCTGAAGATAGTGTAGTGTTTGCTTCTGCCCTGCTTGGTGTGGAGGCGGTGGTTGTGTCTGAACACAAGCATGGAGGTGGGAGAGCACTGGGGATGGTTGTCTTGGGGCCAGCTCCCAGCGCCTGGCAAACTGCAGTGGAGGAGAACAGCAGGAGCCGTCCTGAAACCTCTGCTGTGTCCGGCACCTCTGCTGTGAGGGACGAGGCTCTGGGACCCAGTCCCAAGCACTGCCCAACCTGACCACGTAGCTGCTGAATCCTCTCGGCAGAGCTCAGAGGAAGTTTGCAGGAAGAAAGTTTTTTGGGTTTGTTTTTTTTTGTTGGTTTGTTGTTTGTTTTTGGTTTTTTTTTCCCCCATCAGAAAATGCCGATTCGTCAAAAGCAAAACATTTCATGAAAACATCTGGCTTTCAATGAATCTTCCCAGAGAACCTAGCCTGCTAAGCAGATTTTCATTGTAAATCTGCCTGGTTCCCTGCCAGGTCACCTGCGTGGCTCCGTGGCTGCCTGCCAGCGCTTGCGGCTTGAAGGGAGCCGCACCAGAAAGTCCACCCCGCATCGCAGACCGCAGCCCTCCGGATTTACATCTGCTTAGGAAGATCCTGGCCCCAAACGCAGGGAGACTTCCGAAGCCAGACCCCCAGGCTTCCAGCAGGCATAGCTCTGGGCAGCTCGGGTGGATTTCCATTCTCTGAAAAGTTTAGGGAACAGAGGAGGAGGAGAAAAAATAAATTAAAAAAAATAATTCTGAATCCGAATGGAAACTGATTTCAAAATGCTGATGTTTCCTGCAGACCACAAAGTCTGAATTTTGGCACTTCCCAAATGCCAGTAGAGAGAAACAAGCCAGTGAGACTCAGAGGTAAGATGTGGGGTATGAGAAGCCAGCTTGATGCTTCCAGGTTAGCTATATCATATGGATGTGCACTTAGGTCTATCATATGGAAACAATTTCATTGGTGTGATGTGCGTGTGTTTATCCACAAAGCAACTAGAAGTGGTATCACTGGACTTCTGCACTTATTTCATTAATGTTATTTAAAGTAAATAGAAGTTACCCTACGTGCCAGCTTGTAGCAAATACTTCTTTTCTATATAATTCTGCAACCTCTGTAAATACCTTTTAAGTAATCTTTGTGTTGAGTTAGCATACAATGCATGTCCCGTTAAATCCTGATTAAATACATAATTAGGTGTCTTTAGAGTGCTTAATTTAAAGTATTAGTGCTTATTTAGACAATAGTTTTCTTATTAAGGGTTAGTTTATTTGTTAATCAAACGTCACTTAAAATGTAGAGTGGGAGGAAAAGAGTAATTGTATGATTTACTTGAAAGAAAGCTATAGACAAAGTATGTGGCAGAGAGCAAACAAGAAACTGTCACTATTATGTGCATGTTTCTAATTTTATCCATCTGCCTCGAGCAAAGAAATTGAAGGGAGAGGACCGAAGGCTGGAGCCCATGCTGGGTCAGGGAGCTACAGCGCTGCATCTACCGTCTAAGTAGTGGAAATGTTTTCTTAATGTTGCCCCTAGAGATAAGGTGATGCGTTCCCTTTTGGTGATGTGGGGCCCCTTCCACCGAGTTTGTCAGCGTGCCCTCCCCAGGGCTAGCTGGAGGGAACGTGCTCGAGAGAGCTGGCTTTTAATGCCACTCAAGTTTGGGCTCCGTGGCTGTGTGACAGTTCAGTCACACTGCCTGCTCTTGGACGGGCAGTCCTAGCAACTCTGGCTGGATAGAAGAGTTTCAAAAGGTCCTTTTCCAGAATGTTTGAGGTTTTGAAGCTGTTCTTTTTGGGGTTTTGCGAATGCTCTCATTTGTGTTCTGCTGTTTGATTTTTGGTTTTGACCATAGGGTGTAAGAAACCAGCTGCTTTAAAAATCCTAGCAGAATGGTTACTGGAATTTTGGATTAAACTGTCTGCATCTTTCCTCGATAAAGGAAAGCTTTTCTTTAACACAGCCCATCTTTGATGACTGTTTATGGTGGCATGACAAGCATCCTTCCCTTGGCACAGCATCGCTGCTTTCCCCTTCTTTTCTGCGTTTCAGATGGCGGGAAAAGCCTCAGCAGATCCTGGCAGAAGTAAATGCTGATGAAACCTCAGCTCCTCTGAAAGGAGGGAGCCGCAGAGCAGCAAATGGTGCTGCAGTCAAATTCCCCAGCCCCGTGGGCTACTGCCGTGCTCTGGAGGGATGCTCAGCGCTCCTCTTGCTTCCCGGTGGGATGGTGAAGCGGAGAGATGGGTAGGTCTCACGTCACTTGTTAATTAATCAATTCTCTGCATCATCCGGGAGATAAACAGCCCCATCTCCAAATCCAGAGTTTTCAAATTGCATTTGCAACATGCTGAGACATCTCTCTGGCAGCGCACGAGGTCCTGACGTCCAGGCTTTTGTGGAACTGCTGAAGCTTCTCCTATAATTAATTTGTCCCATGTGGAAAAGGCATGGGGTAATGACAGATGTGAGGATGACATGGCACTAAAGCAGAGGCTTATTTAGAGGTAAAGTTAGTCATCGATTTTTTTATTCTTTAGGAGTTCTCTTTGTGGACTGCTTTGTGATTGTGGAACTTCCCCAAAATCAGAAATACGCTGTCAAGCTTTTGTTCCTTTTTGGAGAAGGGTATAGTATTATTGGAATTCGTTGAAATCAGATTATTGGAATAGCATGTGCACTTACTGTTGGTCAATCTGGTAGTTAGTGTGTCAAAAGCCTTTCACAAGTTGTTTCAAGGCTGTATTCAGAATTGAGTGGGTCTCCAGAAACATTCTGGGGTGCTTTGCGTTGAAATCTCCTTCCAGGTAGTATCTGGGCTTATCTGCAGGTCACGTGAAGAATGCCAAGCATTGCACAGTGCAAAAACATGACAATGGACACTCTCCCAAGGAGGCTGCTGTGGCAAAGGCTTACTGCTTCTTAGTCTGAGGAAAGGTGAGCACACTGAGAAGCTGCGTGTTTTGACGTGCAGAAGATAGGTATTTTTGGTGCCAACATCCTGACAGTTACAGAAAGTGTTAATAGCCTGATAAGGCAGAGGTGGTAACTGTGACATCAGTTCTGCCTTGAGTAGTTTGTGGCCTTCTCTGGCTTGAGAAAAGTAGCATCTAAATGATTCTGCTGATGTTGTCTCGTGTGACTGCGTCAGTTCATCTGCGGTGGTAAAGCCCCTCCATGAATAATTCACAATGAAACATTTGCCCAGTTGATTTAAACTCTTTTTCTGTTAATTGTGTTCAAAGTTGGCTTTACTGAAGAGCCGAGCAATTATTTAATAAGTATTTATTTACTTTTCCTGTAGCGAGAATCCTGCCCTGTTGCAGCACCACTGGTAATGGTACAGCACGTTCGGGATCGTTACTGCTTTTTCTGGACTCCTCCGGGTTTCTAACCCCCTCCCCTGAGGCTCAGGGTATTCTAGTGCCTATGGTCCTCTCTCTTCCTGTTGCAGAATTTCTTCCTGCTGCTTTGAAGTGATTGCCAGGTACTATAGAGAGAGGAAAAGTGGGACAATACTCTCACAAAGCTTTTGGTGTTGATTGTCTGTTTGGCATTTGTACTGGCAAGTGTTTTTCTGAAACTACTCAGAAGTTTCTTAACTGTATAAGCCTCATGCCCCTCTGGGACAGCTCTCTAGCAGAGACCAGCTTCCTTTTACTGTTCCTTTTGACTGTTTTCATAGGTTAGTGGGACTAACATATCCATAAAAAATGAGGATGACTGAGAAATATTATGGCTTCAAGGTCTTGCCAAGGTTTATTATTATTCAACAATAAAAGCTGATTTTTTTTTATTATTCTTAGTAGTATTATTTAAAACATGAACGGAGAGATTAAACTTCAAAACAAGGCTTTCTGGCATTTAGGAGAACTACCTTCAGGTTCTTGTCCTGCTGGATTCGAGACCTCCTATTTCATGCACTTGTTGGTACCCACTGAGTGGCAGCCCCTCTTTCTGCATCCCATCTCTGAGACACTGTCCCTAAGGCTACTGAGAGGTTTGTGGTGTAACACAGCCCACGTGTTTCACGCGGTTTTCAACGGAGGAATCTCACTGAAGAGTTCTCACAATCAGCTTTTGATTTACGCTTCTTTTCTGTCATTCCTTTCCCTATCCCAAAATGTTATTTAGACAGGAGGTTGGGTCATGACTCCTTGCAGAATTCGTATTTAATATTTCCTTAATATAGAATCTAAATTATTTTTGGTAATCTATGTAAAGATTATGTATAATACAATTAATTGATATAAGTGCTTTCAATTCTCCTTAATATGACAAATCTCTAGTGTGAAATATTCTTAGTTAATGATCAACATAAAATAGATAGAGTTCATTTTTAATGCAAGTACAAGATTTGAATTAATTTGTAGTTAGAGCAGAGTTATTAAACGGTGTAATATATACACAAATACATTCCCTTCCTTTTGTTTTTAAAGCTTTTCATGGTCAGCAGATACCACGATACGTTTGGCAGCTTTCTAAACTCTTTTTTCTTTCCTACTGTTTGGGGTTCCTCCACAACACACCGCCACTTCTCCGTGGCAATACTCTCCTAACCGACTTCCATTTGGGTTTGCAGTGACTGGTGTTTCCAGTTGAAACACTTTTAGGTGGGTAGGTGGGAACTGTTGGCTCAATTTCCACCTGCCACACAGAAGTTGTCTTCTGTCCCTGTGACCCAAAGCTGCTGGCTGCAGTCGCGGTGTTGCTGGAGGCTGTGCTGGTTCACGTGAGGGGACAAATTCTCTAGCAGAGAGCAGCAGGCATGGTAGGTTTGCATTGACTGATCTACCTGGAGCATTAATGCAAGCAAAAGAGTGCATACAAGAGTACTGCTAAGGGATTAGCATACAGCTATGTACATTACTGTGGTCTCACTTTCTTAGATTTAATGTGAGTGATGTTCTTTAATATTCCTATTAAATTTATAGCAGTGAGATAAGTGTCACGTTTTCCTACAATTGCATTAAAGATGGGGAGGAAAGAAAAAAAAATGTTGGGAGAAAAAAAAACGTTGGGAGAAGTGCCAAATGGTATTTGAATGTTGCTTAAAAGATGCGTGGGATGGAAGAAGCAACTTGCAGGGAACATCTGTTTCTGCTGGACCTTGTCACTTTGCTGTCAGTTGTACCACTGAGTTAATCAGATTCCTTTAACTTTAAAAACTGTTGTGTTTAAAATGCAGCACAGATCAAAACTAACTATCCAGTGTGCTGGAGTCTGTACATGTGATGGAATCACTTTACAAATGAGGACGGAGCTTGGTGTAAATGTCCCCGTACGGTGTACGAGTGGGAGCTAGAGGGATTTAAAGTGGTTTAATCCTCACTGTTCTTCATATTCCCACTGTTTCACAGGTCAATGAGCTGCAACATTTGTGTTGTGTTTAAAAATACATATTTTAATGTATTGGCTAGATACCAGAATTTGTCTAAAGAATACAACTGAAAGCAAGGCTTCTTTACTCCTAACTGCCTTGTTTGGTTTATGCAGCCAAAAAAAGTATATCAAAGTAAGAGTGTAAAGCCAGCCTGTGCTACTGCAGGAGCATTTTGTGTCAGCTGGATGAATAGTGCCAGCCTTAGAGCCAAACCAGCCCAAGGGGCTGTGCCGGTTTCCTCCGCTTGCTTTCTGATGGGACGAGTTACCGTAGGATGTGCTGGGGGAGGAACCAGAGCCTCTGTCTTCTCTTGAGAGGACCAACACATTTGCTGCACTATGTGTTTCCCAATGCTTTTCTGAGAAAAGCTTTTTTTTTTTTTTTCCCCGATTCTTCAATTTCCAAACTCCTTTTTTTTTTTTAAGAAAGCAAATATTTCCTTGAAACATTTTCAACATAACAGATGTGAATTTTTCCTGGAAACGTTTTGATGGCTAATGTTTGACCTGCGCTGCCATAAAATCTTCTTTAATCTGAAATGAATCATGGCAGTCAATTGAGATTTGTTTCATTTTTTTTCTTCTAGGGCACAAATTTAACTGTAGATGTAATAAAGAATTAAATAGTGCCCTGCTTTGCTCTTCATATTCTCTCTACAAATTATTCTGTTTATTATTGTCATCTTCAAAAGTACAATAAGATTGTATAGCATTGCTGGTTAAAAGCTTTAGTTCAAATAATCTCTTAAAAAAGGGAAAAAAAAAACCCAGTAAAAAAAAGAGAAACATTTTAGAAGGCACAGTCTTCATGCTTCTTATGCCAATTAATGCTGTTATGTTGTTAACTCCCAAGCTGTGAGCCATCAAGCCATCGTTACTTGAGTAAGGGACCTCTCAAGAAACTCTCCGTGTAGCAGTGCTGGTAAATCAGTGGGCAATATTCTCCTCTTTGAGGCAACACAGAACAAATGTCCCAGTATGGTGCTGGGAGAAGGCAGTATTGCTGGAAACACCATGCTAAGATGCCTGTAAGCCGTACATTTCAGGTCGTGATTATTTGCGGTTCGCACACCTCATTGCATGATTTTTTTTGCGAGACAGGGGTGTGAATCCTGGTGTGCTGGCTGAACTCCAGCTGGAGCAATTACATTTTATACCTGAAATTCCCCTGTAGTTCCAGCTCGATACGTTTCACATCTTGGTTTGTACTGTTGCCGTGTCGTGTTAAGCAGCTGACGTTTTTTTACTCTATGAATTGCTGCATTTTAGACGTGAGTCCTGGATGTGATCATAGTCCAGTGCTTTTGAAAAGACTCCGAGTGAAACCTGCCGTGGAAGAAAAAGTTGCTACACAAGTTACAGGAGCAAATGCTGGAGAGAAAAGCATGGGCCATGAGAAACCTGGTGACAGCTCTGAAGAGGCTCCTTTGGGAAATCCCAGTAGCACAGGAGACAGCTGAGAATGACAAAGCACTGCTGAGGCAACTTCCCATTGCGCTTGGCCATTGCCCCCCGTTGCTGTGTTTTGCACCGAATCCTGCACATCTCCCCAGGAGTTTGCAGAGTCCTGAGCCCCAGGCACTAGCCCCAGGCCCTGGCTCAGGTGTTGAGTCCCCAGGAGTGCCCTTAGTGCAAAGCTCTACGTGGCAAGGGCAGCGTGAGCCCAAGCCTGTGCCTTTGCCACCAGCTGCAGGGAAAGCATCGATGCCCAGCCACCACGGATGCAAAACCCAGAGCTGCCTGGCAAGGTGAGGCCTCTCATTGCAGATAAGCTCATTGCTCCCTTGGAGCAGCAACAGCAGCGTACATGGTACCATAAATTAGAATTGCCTAGGACTGATCTCTGTTTTCTTTCCTTTTCTTTCAAAAGAAGAGGCCGAGATCAAAAGCCTTAGTCCAATCAGTCAGGCTTTACTCGAAGGAAGCACTTGAGCACATGCCTTATGTTAAGCACATAAGGATTACTGCTGATTTCAGGGAGATAGCCCCATGCTCCAGCAGGGACTGGTATCTGGTGCACGGCAGCCTTGTCTCCCCGTGTCTGTCTGAAACCCCCACGGCAGCACCTTTCCGTTTGCTTTAGCGCGAGGTGAACGCGCTGTCGAAATCGAAGATAAGCAGATGATAAAGCACTAAAGACTTGTTGCTTTGAGAGCAGTTTTAAGCGACAGAGAAGGCAGAACTGAAGCTGACAGCAAGGCTCCCTGTGATTTCTGTGGTATCGCGGTGTCTAAACACAACTTTGCCTTCTCAGAACTTCTGTGATGAGTCAGAAGAGTTTAGTTTTCCGCTCCTTCTGTTTCAAACTGGGAGACACATACGAGGCCCATATACTCATAGAGGCCCACGAAGGGCTGACGTTGTGCTTAGAAAGAGCATACCTGGATCCACAGCAGTAATTAGTTTACAGAATAACTGGTTTTGAGCTCTTCCCCTTAGCTGGAGGTCAGTGGATATCACACTACAGTGTGTGCATATTATTCTACAATCAAAGGCTATCGCTACATGCGAGTCAGCTTCAGCAAACTGTTTGCTGGTGAAGCCTTGTTTTCACTTCTAAGTGAATCTTTGTGGTTGTTTCTGGGTTAATGGCACAGCCAGGCGCTGGATCTGGGTTCCTAAAAGCAGAAATAGTGGGTCTGGGAGAAGTCACGGGGTTAACATCCGAACTTAGAGGCTTGGTTTACCTTTAATTGAAGTGGGTGTCCTCAGCAAGTGGCTTCTCCCATTAGAAATTATTTTCTGCCAGAAATCTATATTCTGTCATACCCAATTATGCACCCTACTAATCAACAGAGAACTTGGTAGCACCCCGACATGGAGAAGTCTGCATCTGTTCTAAATCCTGCCCTTCTAAGCAGGATTATTGCCAAGCACTGTGAAGATTGCTTAGCTGGGTACAAAAGATGCTGTACCCAAGCCAAAGGAGGGAAGTAATTCTGATTTTATTTGAATGAGCTTATTTTATTGGGTAGAAGGAAGTAATTGATTTATGTGCAATAAAATAAGGTTCTGTGATTTTAAGAAAAATATCAGCAAATGCTATCTCATAAAATCTCTTGAAACAACAGAACGCAAGGGTCCTCAACAGCTCCAATATCTCAGATGCTTTCCTGCTCCTCTGAAAGTAAGGACTGTTAGGTGTATTTTAGACTACAGTAGTAGTCTTCTATCACCTCATTTATCAACTCTTGTCAGGCCTTAAAATACGTGAACATATGCTTACGGGAAGCTCCTGAGCATTATAACTTAGAGTGTTTTGTGGAACATTTCTTGCTGTTGTCTGATTCCCATGCCAGTAACACAGCCACGTACCTTCTGCTTCCTTTTGCTTTCTGGTAAAGTCCTCAATGTTTCCATGTTTGTAGGTCACCAGAGTCCCTGGGAGGGACTAGCTGTGTTGTTGAAATAGAGAAGGTGCTGAGGAAGTCCACAAGGCACTGAATAGCTTCCTGGATGATGACAGATTAAATAGGTCAAGCATTTTTGGGCTCAGAAAAGAGCTGGCTATGAGAACTTGTGAGAGAGGAGGCGTGCAAACTAGAGGAGAGATGGGTACAGTGGTTCAAGAGCTAGGAGGTATTGCACGAAACTATCAGGCAGCAGGTTTAAAATGTTAATGTCCTTGTTTTTTTCTGCACGTCACAGAATACATAGAACGTTCTGGATGCCAGAAGCACAAGTAAATTGAACAGGAATCTCATAGTTTCAAGTAAGACTAGTCCACTGAGTACGGTCAGATAGGCAACTGCAGGTTTGACTGCCACAAAGCTGCAGCCCGTGGCAAGCCCAAGGACCTGGCTGGGCGGCAGGGATTCCTCAAGGCTGTTCTTTTCTGCAGCCGTGTCTTGCTGCTGCCTTGAAAATTATGTTCTGCTCTTTTGGAATAATGGCATTCTAATTTCTTGATGGTTTTGTTGGATTTTTATTATTTTTTTCCTCTTTCGAGGTGTTTATTATTCCAAATTGTAGGATTTGTTTTGGTTTTTTTCCCATGGAAATGGCAAAATATGACTCGCTCACCCGTTCCTCCTTTCCCACGTGGTCACGGGACAGTGTTTGAGAGCCTGTTACTGCACTGGTAGAAACAACTTTGAGCAATTTGAGTGAGCTGTTACTGCTCCGGCTGGACTGTGGCTATTTAGACAAAGGTGCCAAATCTCTTTCCACTTTGCACTGCTATTTACAAGTCTGCTTTGTTTACAGCAGGATGGGAAGCTCCTGAGCGTTGCTGGAAATGAGTTGTGTGTTCCCAAACAGAGGTTATAGAAATGTTGCATCTGCCTAATACACCGTTCCTATCCGTGAAGGTGGCATGTAGCTATTTTAGCACTCCCTCTGTTCATCCGTGCTGCGTGTGGAAGCTGAATAATGTGGCTCGTGGTATTTTTGGTACTGAGCTTAGAGCTCCGTTGTGGTTTTACGCTGTTATTAACAAGTGGCTCTCCAGGCTGGCAGGGCAACTGGGAACGGCTTCGCGGGCACATGGGAATTGGTCTCCAGGCAGAGTTCAGTGGGGTGATGCTACCTGTGCAGCTGGGCAGCAGACTTTACCGGGGCTGCAGCTGTTCTAAGGCTCTGTTCTGCTTTTCCTTTTACCATCTTGAAAGGATGAAACCCGAGGGAGATATTTCACGCCCGAGATGCGCTTTCTTATTACCGCGACAATTTGCAAGACGTCCCGTTCTGAAAGGAAAAAAAAAAAAACCCAAAAAGAAAGGGAAAGATCCAAGTTAGAAAAAAGTCTCCCTCTGCTCGCAACAAAGTCCCTTCCATCCGCATTTAAATAAAAGTATTGGCTAGGTAAAACAAGGCTGCCCAAGGCAGAACATGAATAGTGTTGCCAGGTAGAGTGTTTGATGTGGGCTCCCGCGTAAGGTATTGAAGGCGCACGTCGGTAAATCCTGAACCTGCCAGCTCTTGCCTGTGCAGTGTCACTCCAGCCTAGTTAGAGTGTATTTAGAAAGTGGCTAAACACACTTTTGTGGAAACCATTAAATGACACGGCCATTCATACGTTTGTAGCAGACAGCCTCTAATGCCCGTTATTAACTGAAGATAAAATCTCGGCATTTATCTTATGTTATTTTATCTTTTCCGAAAGCCCGCAACAGATGCCCAGTATGACTGAGAATATAATACCCTAAAGTTTAAGACTGGTTTGTAAACAGAGTCCCTAGCGTCTACTATTGATCTTTTGCTATTTTAATGCATTTTTACTGACCGACATGTCCTGTGGTAAAGAATATTGCCTAAATTAGTTATCTGATTGGTTCTTTTGATTAATGATGGGACTGTGCTTCATTACACATGACAACATGATCAGAATAATCACCGCAGCCGTAGAAGTTGGGACTGGCATTTTTTATTCCTTCATTTTTAAAGTTCATTTATAAAATTATTTAATGTATACGTCCTAAGTTGTAATTTATTTACATGACACTTTCTTCGATGGGAACTGTTGTACTGTGTCACAAATGGCTAAGAAAACAAGGTAAACTAGATGTACAAATCAATGTCTTCTGGCTCAAGGGGAAAAAAACATAATCAAGATTCAAGAGCTGACCTTGTCCAAAGTCCAACTTGTCACACAACAAACAGTGAGGTGCCCAACAAATCACTGGGATCAGCAGGATGCATTCGAAGGAACGTTTAAATGATATCGTTCCTCGCTGAAGTTCTTACCAAAACTTGGGGAACCGTGTGCGTTGGGGCACAAGCAGCCCAGGAGCCGGGTGCCTTTGGGTCCCTGGGGTCCAGCACGGGGCAGGTGCTCTGGAATGCCCTCCTCGGGACCCCCGCGCCGAGCTGCCGGCAGGGCCGCTTGCCTTGGGCAAGCACCGTCCGCCTCCGACGCTTCGCAGCGCGTCTGACAGCTCTTCTCCGATGGGGCCGTTCCGGAGCAACTAACCCGCAAAGCCACCTGAGGCAGGTCCCCGAGGTGAACAGGTTTCTTGATGCAAGCCCAGAGCCAACCCGAACGACTCGCGACCGTCCGCCTTGAACTGCTGCAAAATCCAACCGCCTTTGACTAGCTTGGCGCGGAGGACCGAGACCAGATGTGTAGCTCAGCGGCATCTTATCCCTGTGCTATCTGCCATAGTTTATGGCACCTTTGCATGCTTTGAGGTTCTTGATTGCTTTTTAGTAGGTCATTCTGGGATTGATCTGTTTGAATTTATAAGGACATGCATGCCACCTTATGTCATGTTGATGAATGATTCAAAATTTTAAATGGCAATTCAACATTTAATGTTTTGAAAAATGTTTAGATGGTGTCATGCACAGAATAAATGGCAGCTTTCATTTTCTTCCTTCAAAATTCCCTGCCAGCCTGTTTACATGATGTTGACAGACATTTTAGCATTTGCCAGAGAAATAATGTGAAGGGTTGGATACTTGCCACAAAAATGGTTTTCTCTCTATGGCAAGTGTTTAAACAAATGTGTGCATGCACAGTACATACACACACATATATTTTAAACATATTTCCAAACAAAAACTTGTTTGTTTGCTGTTACAACTACAGAAATGTATCTCCAAGCAGGACTAACTCCAAAAGGGGGTAGAGACTCGGAGCTTAGAGGAGTTGGAGCCTGAGTGACTCCTGCTCTCGGCGTTACAACGCGATCCCTTCGGTGCAAAGCTCAGGAACCCTCTTGCTGGTCAGCAGGTAAACCCCCTTAATTTAAACCCCCAAATTATGTTCATTCTGATGTGACAGCAAAGAAGTGCATTTGCAAATGGAGTACTTGATGTGCAGAGAGGCTTCTCTTCTTACGGCACTCTTTTTATGATGCTCTGTCTCGCTTCAAGACTTCATTGGGCTGGCTCCATATAACACATCATCTGCATATAAAAGTAAATGTCTGTACAGCTTTAGGGCCCAATCCTTTACATACATATGCACTTTAAATGGACCTCAGCATCGGTGCAATAGATTTTTTTCCTTCTGGGATTGCAAGAGAAAGGCTGCTATTGGTTGTGTTAGTAAATGTGTAAGTTTAATATGGCAATAATTCCATTTCCATGGAATAACTGCGAGTTTAGGATGGCGCTTGGGTTGTTTAGACATGCTTTTTGTGAGCAACAACACTTGTCTAATTACGGTGGCATACCAAGCTTTTGTTTCCTGGGAAGAGCTTGCTGCTGTAGGAAATATGTTTAATCGTGGTTAAACACTCTTTGGCCTCTTGTGCTCATTCTAGCCATATAAAAGACTGTTTGGTGTTACCCTCTCATGTAGGGGACCCAAACATGAACAGTTCACCTATGAAAGCAATTCTGAATGGTGGATTGATACGTTGAGTTTATGAGTCTTTTATTCGAGGATTGTTTTCTTCCTAGCCCATTAAAAATTGTGACTAGTCAATGAAATGTCGTCACTTCTGGTCTTTCTGAATCAGGATCCGTCTTAAAAGCAGTTGCAGACTACTGTATGGGTCACTGAATTTTACTATTAGAGGTATATGAAATATTTAAGGACATTGAAGGTTTCACGCTGTACTTAAAAAGTAAATTTTTAATTAGCAGATGTATGAATAGAAGAGAAAATCAATTTTTTTTTTCTTTTTCTTTTTTTTTTTTTTTTCTGGAATTGTTGAATATGTTTTTTGAAGAGCTTGATTTTTTATTTCCAAATGGGGATTTGTTTGGGTTTTTTTATTTAAAAGT
>WUAM01000029.1:517739-538829 GCA_024336885.1 Actenoides hombroni
TAGTTCTGGTAAAATAGAAAACGACGTTGCAAATCACTTGGTGTTAAATATATTTCAAATCAAGCCTTGAAACAATGGCTCCTTTCCTCTTCTTTCTTTCCCCTTCCCCTTTCCTCTTCTTTCTTTCCCCTTCCCCTTTCCTCTTCTTTCTTTCCCCTTCCCCTTTCCTCTTCTTTTGTCTCTTAATACTCTTTGGAGGTTGACTTTTCAGCAGGTATCTGCTGCTGGGATACTGGGAAGGTGACATTTTTCCAGGTGCAGAATGACAGATGCAGAAAGGCAGCTCACGTTGCAGCCCAGCTGAAATTCAAGTCTTGGAACTGATGCAGCTGCAAAACCTCCATTTAAACTTTTAACTGAGTGTAATTTTAAACTAATCGTTACTTGAGACGTACGCCGAGCGGCCAGAAGAATGTGTGTGCCCTTCCCTCCCCTCCTGTCAGCTGGATTTGAGCTGGATTTCCAGGGACTCTGCCCCGTGCATTGCCCCCGGGCACCGCTGGCTGCAGCCCTTGGTGGGGGCACGCGGGGGTTCAGCAGCAGCAGCTATTTTTGAAGTAGTCCCACAGTGGTGAACAAGGCCTGAGTATTTCACAGGGGGCAAGTGCATGGCTCTTTTTTTATTTCTTTTTCTGTGTGTGTGTGTTATTTATTTGTATTTCTATCTGTGATCGCAATTTTTGCCCTCGGTGAAGTCTCGGGACCAGGAACCTTATCCCCTGCGTAGGTGAAAGATGATGCAATGCTGACACAGTTTGTGTCACCTCGTGTTGCCTGTGTCCCACCTTCAACTCTGCTGGAGGGGTTACTGTACTGGGCATGTACTTTGCTTAACCAGTTAAGGGAGCAGGGGATTTTTTTAGGTGAATTTTTTTTTTTTATAGTCTTATATATCCAGCAATTCTCACTAAGGAGAGTGAAAAGAACTCCTTGTCTTTGAATCCATGGCAAATTCACTGGTATAGAATATATTTCGAGTAGCAAAATTCACTGAAAACATTTCACATTAATTGGCCAGTGCTTTTTTTGAATGTTTACCTCTCCCTTCTGGAAAAAAAAAACCCAACACATTAGTTTGTTTGTTCTACTAGTAAAAACCCTATGAAAATAATTTGCAAAGATCTTATTTTAGGACTAAAATCCTTGGAAGAAATCAGCTAGAATTACACCTTCTCTGTGAAATAGCAGCAATTAGGACAGACGTCCTCCTCTAAGTCTGAGCCAGGCAGCTTGGGTGACAAATATGTCAAATTAATACATCACCAGGTATGAAAGCGCAGTTAGAATTTGACTGAGGTACTTCCAGCCTGAGAAAGGGAACGATTTATCAATGCAAACTTAATAACATCTATTTGAATCTAACTAAAAATCAATATTTCATTACCAAATTGTTAGTGAGAATGAAGAAAAATTGCGGAAGTCGGGCAGTTTGGTGGAAGAGAAGCATCAGGAGTTCAATGTGAAGACGGGATGATTCATGAGGCCAAGCTGGTGGAAGGGTGAAGGAGGACGAATGCAGAAAACTTGGAGGGCCCTCTCTCTGGTGACCTTGGCAGGGAAAGGAAAAAAAAATACCAGAAAATGAAAGTGACTGTCAATTCCCAACAGGGATGGATCACACCATAAATCAAGCATAGCCCTGAGAGAGAAGAGAGGGGCTTAGGGTGGGGGCCAAGCACGGCAGAGGAAGCCGTTGGTTAATTTAACTCTTTGAACCTTGGATGCCTTTTATTTGTACTTTAGGGGAGCTGGTAAAACACATGTGAATCCCTTCCCTTTGCAACGGTTTACATAAAAATGTGTCAGGGGCAGATAAATGGTGAAACATTGCTTTCCATTGGATAGGATTTAAAGTACAGTACCAATAAGCATTTCCTTCAGCCCAGGAAAAGAGAAAAATGAGAGACTGAGGCTCCTGTGACACATAACTAAATCAGTTGGTTGGGAGGCCTAATCCGGGAGAGACTTTTTGGTGATTTGCAGGAAAAAAAATATAGATTTAAGGACATTAGTATTTCTATTACTGAAATAATCTATTGATCCGAACAGCAAGCAAAAAAAAAAATAAATAAAAATCACTCCTTTAAACCTAAAATACCAATGAAACTGAAGGACTCTTGGATTTTTTTAATATTTTAACCATTAATGTTTGTTTAGTTCTTAAAATCTGTTCTCTGGCAGAAGTAATGTGAAGGGGGAGACTGACACAGAGGGTTCATAACTGTCCTCTGACTGAGGCTGAAAGAGATTTGCTGGAAATCAGAGAATCACAGAGTGTTAGGGGTTGGAAGGGACCTCCAAAGATCATCGAGTCCAACCCCCCTGCCAGAGCAGGACAAAACTAGGGCAGATCACTCAAAAATGTGAATATTACCTCTCTCAACAAGAATTAAAGCATTCTGAGTACTTTTTTGTTTGTTTGTTTGTTTGTTTTCCTTAAAAAGAGGCACAGAGTATTCCCCTCCCCTGCTTTTTCCAGACAGTATTTTTTACCCTTTGTCCTAGACATCTATTTTCTTTCTGTTACCCATCACAAGAAGGAACCTGTGTTTTCCTTTGGGCCAAATGGACCTGCATCCCTCTCATCCAGGAGAAGTGAGCACCTTTCGTTTTCAGTTGTAAAATAGACTCACACTAGACCATCTGTAATCCTTCCTGAGCAGACTTTACAGTTATTGTGTTTGACTTCCTCCTTTCTCTCTGAATCCTGAAAGGTGGCAGAAATCCTGAAGGCAGAGGGGTTGGAAATGCACTTGGGGACCATTGTGCCCGAGCGCTGTGGTGCTGGGGTTCCTGCTGCGGTCCAGCCGGCTGCACCACATCTTTGGAAGCACTGACAGAGGGTCCTTGTTGCCTTTCCACACCCCTTGTAATGGCCTCGGCACACGTCTGCTGCCTACAGCACAGTTTGCCATCCCTCGGGGAGAAGGCAAAGGAGGAACGTGGCTCCCAAGCTCTTAAAGCTTGTCTAAATACCCGTGGCTTGAAGGTGGTGGGAAGATGCAGTGAAAAGCAAACTAATGGGTTGAGGGAGATGTGTGTGGGGAAGAACACGTTTTTAGCACAGCACTTCTGTGTTGTAATAAAGAGCTCCCACTTCAAAAGAGGAGGAAAGCCCGGGAACTTCCACAATGCTCGTTATATTAAGCAGATGAAAGTCAGGTTTGCTTATACCTGGGGTCTACCTTTGTGTGGCTGCAGTATGAGCCTGAGAACTAACATGTTTGCTCTACTTTGACTTTGTTGTCATCTGAGCCCATTTGCAGGTCTGTCTTGCATGGTGCTGCCCACAAGAGAGGACAATTCCTGCTGTCTCTGGCACTGGGAAGCAATAGGGTGCTGAGCACGGACCGTTGCCTCCACCAGAGCTCCCAAGGTGAGGGCTTGGGGCTGCACAAGCAGAATTCCCAGGCTCTGGATTTTCTGGGTAGCCTTATGCCTTGGCTCTGAAGACTACTTCAGGTAAGAAACTGCTTGCTAAGATTGTCCAGCACAGTTTTCCTGTTGACAAGGTGCTGTGGTAAACAGGGAGAGGCTTCCAGGGATGTGAGCAGCTCCTGGGTGGCAGAGACCTCCCAAAGCAGTTCAGAGGGCTCCAGGGTTTTTGTTTGGAAGGTTGTGCCCAAGAGTCAACGCAGAAAAGCAGCTACTATCAGGAGGGCAAATACGGGGCAGCGGTGTGGTTCAGGAAACATGGGTGGTCCTCTCTCAGGGTGGGCATCAGGCCCTCCATCTAGGCTGGAAGGCTGTGTATGCGGAGGGGTAGGCAGCATAGNNNATCTCAAAGCCTCACATGAGAAGTTGCAGATCTAATCAAGGTCAGAAGAACATTAAAAAAAATTGGAACAGGAAAAGGCCATCAGGACCAATGTTTCTGTTCCTTTTTTCCTCCTGTCTTAGCTCTGGATCTTGGCTCTAATTGCCATTTATTTTTTATTGCTCTCACTATACTTCTCATATAATGTTTATATTAATGGGTGAGGGGAGGGAGGGGAAGTGAAGAAACACCAGGAAATGGAGTGCAATTGGAGTATGTGAGATGTGGCTTTTGTCTTCTTTATCACTGTTTTCTTGTAGTACTTCCAGCTCAGATATTAATTTATCATTGAGAGTGCTGCAGAAGTGTGGTCCCTTGTATTTTATTGAAAGCTTGATCTAAATTCCAGATGGTCACCATGTGATCAAACCAGCCATGGGCAAATAGGAGATTTCTTTGCGTCTATATTTGATTTCTTTGCCAAATTCATACCTATCTGATCTTCTGCCTACGAGCCTGCATTCATTCATCCTTTAAAGAAGTGTGCAACAGCTCCTCCTCCTCATGGGCTAGAGACAATGAAGATGATTGCAAACATTCACCAGCCAAACGTGATGCCGTTGCACGCAGATAATCGCTCCTCACGTCACCAAAAAAAGGTCTGAAGTTTACAGCAGCAAAATAACACCTCTCCTTGAGGAGTGAAGGGCTCCCAGAGAACACACCATGGGGGACGGGAGCGTGTTGGCACGACGCTGCTTCAAGTAAGTACTTTGATTTTGGGGGATGCAAAGAGCTGTGAAGTATTGCTCCTGAAAATCCACGGAGCCCTTCTGCTCGTGTAGCCCCTGCTTTAGTGCAGGGGTTTAATAAATGTGGGTGAGAGACCACCTGTGCCACCTATTCTGGAAAAAAAAAAAAAAAAGGCAAATTTCAGATTATAACAAAATTCTATACTCTAGAGAACATAGAAGCAACAATATAAAAACCTTCTTAATCATGATATGATTAAAGGATTTTTAAAAGCTGCCTTGTAGTCACATTTCCATTTCCTGATAAATTCCATACTTTCTTTCAAATTGCGTCTCATCGTAATAATACGAACTGTAAAAAATCCTTCCATTTCTGCAACGTGCCATGAAAAAAATGGGGGTGGAAAGGAGAGAATTAAGAAGGCTCCAAGTTTTATCATTCTGTTCATAAAGCAGCACAGCAACCAGAACTGCAGCGCAGAAAAGAAACAGATACTGTACTGTCTGAGGTATTCTCTGCCATAAACTCCCATAATAGAAACAGATGGCAAAAAAAAGCCTTGGAAGTAAGGGAAGTACTGTACGTGCAGCTCTACCGTAACATATGAAGAGATTCAGGCCTGACACATAAAGGAATGTGCCTGGAGCTTTGCCAGCGCTACTGTGGAGTGCAGCAGTTGGTGCTGGAGCTGAGAACACCCCCAAGTTGGGCTTTGGGGCTCCGGAGCAGCTCCAGCACCAGGACTTTTCCCTTTGTTTTAGTGGGTGTGTTGTTCTGGCTGGGAGAGCGATGGATGGATGGATGGATGGATGGATGGATGGATGGATGGATGGATGGATGGATGGATGGATGGATGGATGGAAAACCTTTTGGGGTTCCTTCAGGAGCTTCTCCCGTGGTGCTGGGGCGTGCCGCAAAGCACCGTGCGTCACGTGCCTGGCTGGGATCTGCCTCATCTTTCTCCTCCTGCCCCTGCTAAGCAGAGATCTTAAAATCTAATGTGAGCTCAACAAAGTTGTGTGGTGAGTACTGTGTATGCAGTAAAAATGGCATAACTATTTATATTTCCCCCCCCTCCAATATCTGGCTAAGGAAACATCACTTATTTCATCTGGTGTTGTTTCACTGGTCCTCCCGCTATGAGTGAAAGGAAATATAATGTGTGCATTGCACTAGAGGGGGAGCTGAAGGTCAGGAGTGAAATATGGCTTTCTGCTGCACTTGGTCTCAGTCTGAATGTTACCTACATTATCATCAGAGCTTACTGTCATAATGGGGAGACCTTGTCACAGGAGGGAGGTCACCTAGAAATGGGAAGAAAAATTAGGGGAAAACTACTAAATAAGATAAACTAAAAAGAAGACCAGTAGGGTCCCCAAACTTCCTTTGTGCATGTTTGAGAGCAGTAAATTATCTGCAAAAGACATGCCTGTCCTCCAGCACCCAAAATCCCCCTCTTGCCTTGGGGCCGAGGTGCTGCTCTCCTAACTTCCCATAGTTTTGTTATTGGCATCTTTACACCGGCGTGTCTAACTTTGACCTCTGTGCTGGTTTGAATTCATAAAGTCCGATTACGTTTCAGGGCAGTAGCTTTTCAAATATTCCCACTGTGTGGCTGAAAGTTCTGCCTCTTTGCAAGGCAGAAGAGATTTTAAACATTAGTATGGAGAACTAAGTATTGCATTGGGTCTGCACTGTCTGCATACCCTCCAGCCACCCAATTAACAGTCTAATATTTGTGCATAGCCTCTTTCATCTGAAGATGTCAAAGAGCTTTGCAAACATTAATTCATATTAATATGTTGCTAAAAAACAAACAAACATTTCCTTAGTGCTTCCAGGCCTCTCCTCCCCCTGACACAAATTCAAACCAGCAATCTCCAAGGTGGTGCTGGGCACCCATTCTGGTAAGGGGGCCACTGCCTTGGCACATCAGCGGTGAAGGTCTGAGACCACAAGCAGGAGCTTGGCAGGAGCTCAGCAAGGCACAGAGGTCACCTTCCCCTTGATGTGCCATGGTAAAAGCTTCTGTTGTTTCTCCCTGGTCCCATCAAAATAACCTAGATTAACAGCTTCTGTTCATCCAGCACTCCCTTCACCGATGCAAAGGTAGGAGGGCTCACCTTTCCAGGGTAGCAGCGGCCACGGAGGGATCAAGTGTTGCCAAGACACATTCGAGGCTCAGCTGTGGCTCAAGGGGGATGCTGGCCTCAGGGAACGTTCACCCTGAGACCCCCTCAGATGGGCTGACAGCTGTCTGTCTGTCAACAAGATGAGGTAGGGCTACCAAAGGTATTGCAGTAAGCAGCTGGAAATTCAAATCACTGATCGTGTGACATCTCCTCTCTGATTCGCAGTAAATCCTTTGGAGATTCGCTAGAATTCAAGGCTTAAGAGCTAATGCGTTGACATAAAGACTTGACTTTTCAGTCTACTGAAAGAAAAGTCTGCATTTTTTCAGTCTACTGAAAGTCCAGCTCACAGAAGCCTTTTCACATGAAGTAAGTCTAATTTTATGTTTGTCTAAAAGAAAAAAAATACCCCACACAACCAGAAACCACCACCAAAGCCTCTATCGGGACAAACTGAGTATGTATAGTGACAGTTTGTACAACTCCAAACCGTTCTGATGCTTTTTATTCGTGTGTCAGATGCTGTGGGATCCCTGGCAAGTATTTGGAGATGGGAGAGGAGCTGCCTTGGCACAGTCACCAGGAGCTGGCTGAAGGGCATCTCACAGATCTTCCCCCTGGAAGGATAGTATTCAACCACTGAAATACAAAGCCAGGTACCAAACATGAGCATTAGCTCACACAAAATGTTCTCTTTCATCTCCGTTTAGTTGTTACTCTGGCAGCTGAAGCTTCTCAAATACCCTGTCTCTTTTTAATAAGAAGTTGCACGCTCACGTATTTACAGCATAGAACACCTACTGATATATTTGGGTCATTTCCTCTGAATTTGGAAGTCTTCGTAAAGCGAGAAATACAACATTTCATTATGCAATTACAGATAATTATTTGAGAAATACAGTTTAAATGCAGAGTTATCTTAAATTTATTACTTATCTGACTGGAAAGATAGAAGCAAAACCTGAAAATCATAAACCCTTCCAGAACATTATATTTTATGCAGTCCAAAATGTGACACATGGGGTCTTTAATAATTCACTGCTTGTTAACATTAAACAACTGTTAACATGCTCAAATAATTAGTTATGCTTGCTTGACATGTTTGCATCTTTAATAATTGATGCATTTATCTTAATTACTAACAGTATTATGGTCGTAATATGGATCTTTTTTCTATCTTAAAATTTTAACAAAAACTGACTTTTTGCCAAAAATGATTATCCTCTAAGTTTTAATTACTCATTGTAATTAAATTGCAGGCTGCAGTATTTTATTAAAAATATCTTTCACAAAAAATATTTAATGGAAAAGAGGTGATTTGTTGTTTATGCATCACAGTTAGTAAATATTTCATAAGTTTTGTATTACCCTTTCAAAGCGGATATAAAAAACATAACATTCTTAATATAAGAGTCAATTTAAAAGCTGCTATAGTAGTCTTCATTTCTCCTCCCAAAAGTTTGTAAGAGTCACTGAATAAAGGAAGAGAGGAAAAAAACGAACAAACAAACAAAAAAATTGCGGTGGTGATCGTAAATAGGATGCCCACAGTGACAGGAACCAAGGTTGGAGATGTTGTGCTGGTGAGCATATAACACATTCTCCAGTGGAATGAGCCTGACTTGAAATAGAGATGAACATGAGAAGGTTTGGTTGTTTTGTTTTCATTCTTCAGTGTTCTTCTGATTCAACTCTTGCTCGCAGGCTGCTAATAACAATAGTGGCAGTACTTTGTAATTATTTATTTATTGCAATGCTGATAGAGATAGGGGTGAGCTTCGTGTCAGCCAATTTAAAAAAGCCCATGTTTTCAAGGCCTGCCCATTGGTAAGACAGCTTGGTTTAGATTAAGGTGGCTCTTTCTGGTCCCAAAATGACAGAACCTGTTAATGGTGTCAAAGGATTCAGCTGCATCCGCGTCCTGATGCGCGGTTATCATCCTTCCCAAGTGACCCACAAAGATGCTCGAAAATTGGTCAGCACACTATTGGCAGGAAATAGTCCATTTGAGAGACAAAAACGTTGTCCAAAGTTTTAGAAAGAAAACCTCAAATCTGTGAGGTGCTGCCTTGCAGTGCTGCAGACTGACTGTCAGAGCTTCGTTTATCAAGAGACTAATGAGAGCCCAGTTTGTCTCTGAGGTGGGTGGTTTCCGAGGACCTAATATTTGGAGCACGAGCCAAAGTCAGCCAAGAGGCTGAGGTTTTAGTATTGAAAATGTGCCTGGGAACGGATCTGGTGTGACACTTTCTTTAAGGTGAGTCAGTAGATCTAAGGTGCAGAAATGTCCCACATGCCAGAGCGAGGGGGCAGGGAGATCGTGGCCAGATCCAGAAGCCCTCAACTTAGAAGTCTTCTTTCAGCAGGATTTACCTGATATGACCCTTTGCTAGAAAAACAGCTTGAGATCGGGTGGAGAAGAGCTCTGAATGGTAACGCTGAGCTCTGTGCAGAGTACACTGCCTCATCTGTCAACTATTTGGGGGCTGTCCCACCCGCAGTAAATGAAACACTCATTTAGTTCTCACCAGAGAGCAGAGTTTCTGGTCCTTCGGCTTCTGCAGCAGTAATTCCACGGTGGAGATTTGAATCTACTGAGAGGATTAGATGGAGAGCAAAATTGGCATGAAGTTAAGTGCCTGGGAATCGCTCAACCCAAGGCACAAGAGTGGGTGGCAGGCGGGGCAGCAGTGTCCAGGGCTGAGTGGCACACGTCCACCATGAGCAGGTAGGAATGGCACAAATGCAGCCACAGCCCCCCTTCCAACTGCCACGTCCAGATTCACTGCGTGCTTTTCATTTACCCTGCCTCTTCTGACAGATTTAGAAGACTCTCACTATTGCAAAGTCCTCATGTCCTTGACGTGGTGTTCTTCAAAAAAAGCGATTTCTAGTGTGATTTTTAGAGTTGAATAAAAATTTACACTTCACAGATCTATTAATCATTTTTCCCTTCTGTGGGTGTATCTTCAGATTGCAGTGATTGATTTATGTGGCCAGATGGGTGCATTTGTTTCCTGCTGTCTTTCAGTCCAGCAGAATCCGTGCATGCTGTGCAGTACTGTGGGCTTGAACTTTCACTTAAAATGCATTGCTGTACATAAATTCTGAATATTATTTCCAGTTTGGAACAAATGATACTCAGATGTGGATCCTTTGGATGTGGCACAAGTTGAGTTTTTACCTCTCAGCTAGTAAAGAAGCCATTCCCTTCAGTTTTAATAGGAAAACTTCAGTATCACCCAAGGAGGTCCTCTTCATGTCCTCCAGGTTTTTGCTCCAAACGCCTTTGTGTTTCCTGTCACCACATAATGTGTAGGAGCTCATTAGCTGAAGGGTTATGACAAAGGGCTGTGACAACTCAGAAATAAAGGGTTGTCATAGACGTTTGCTGTGGGGAAAGCAATCTGTGGTCTACACGTGTATTTATATCGACATATGTTAACATCATGAAAAAATATTTGCATACAGTACTGTAGGGTCAGCGCTCCTGGATCAGGAAACCATGAGAACAAAGCCCACAAAGACCTGAGAGAAGTTCTGTGGAAAGAGTTAGAGCTGGGATAGAGTGGACATAGTAGCTTGCTTCTCCACACCGTTGTACGCAAAGGCACGCGTAGCCTTATGGTGTCTTTCTGGTCTCTGAGAGCTGAATGTCAGTCTTGACCTAGGTGACAAAAACGCTTGTGATGACTGGTCTGTTTCTGACAGAGCAGTGGAAGTCTCAGAAGCAGCAGGTTCTTGAAGGCCATGTCAAGTGAAGTGGGGGATAGGAGAGGGGAATCCAAATGAGTGCCTCTACTGAAGGACTGGCTTCAGAGAATCCACGCGGGAGAGGGGTCTCCCACCAGCCTGGCTAGGAGCTTGCACTTCAGAGTGCACCAGGAATTCTCACCACGACATGCAAAATCACAAGAAATTAGCTTCAGAATTTTGCCCAGTCAGGGAGTGAGTTACTCTGCATGTAAGGTGCCTGTATTTCTGTATGACATTGATTTTTTTTTTCTTCTATTTCTTTCTGCAATTAAAAAAATAACCTCTTCTGGTTTATAATTTACGGCCACTTTTCAAGCCCTGGTGGTGTCTCAGGGAAAGTCCTATAGCATTGCTCTGGTGAAAAGCCCGTGGCCAAGCACTAACAGATGTTTGGGTGAGAGTATTGTTGTGGTGTGACAGTGTTGTATGTTCCTGACCAAAGATGCAGAGCAGAAACAGCTTTTTGAGGCGTCCGGCTTACTTCTGCCAGCCATTTATGTTGGGCTTCTGTCTTTGTGGGATGCTAATTTCTAGTTTTCTCTGTTTTTAAGGACTGACCTGCAAGCGCTGGCAGGGGGACACACTGACCCTCCAGAGCACATATCTCCTTGGCACCAGCCACTCGTGCTGTTCACAGTTGGAAATGGTTTGGCTGAAATTCCTGCTGGTGCCCATTTGCTGATGCTGGTGAGGAAGGGAATGAGCTGCATGTAGACACCCAAAAACGTGAGCATAGAGAACAGGAGTTGGAGGAGCAGCTGGCCGGGATGGCAAGAAGCTTTCAGAACATACTGCCTACAGAAGTGGGGATACTTCCCTATGAACTCTATGATTTGCAAAAGATACACAGGAGTTTTACAGTATTTTCAATATGAACACGTTATGACCTAGAATATTTCAACCGTGAGCTAAATACTTTCTACCTCACTCAGGGTTTTGATATTTGTAAGTCTTTGCTCGATCTAGGAGTATCTTTAATGGCTTATATTAATTCAAGGTGTCCCTTTATGCACTTAAAATAATAATAAAAAAAGCCCTTCCTTTTAATGACATTTCCATTTCTTCAGAATTATTATTTAAAACCTGAAATTAGCATTCTGCGCTTCAGTTCTGACAGAGCCATTACATTTTTATACTAAAAGAGTTTAGTTAATTTTAAATTATTAAACCCCATTGGCTGCATCTTTAAGCAAGTTTCTGCAGATCAGGTGCATTCTAATGGACTACAATTGCAAACTTAATGCAGAATGTTTTGCCCGTGTTGTTGTTTTATCCATAGGTATGGCAGTTCCAAGTTTCACTCTCTGGTCTGAGAAGCTAAATAGCAGTTGAACACACTAAGAGGAGTATGGAGAGCAGCCTGTCCTGGGCAACATTTCTCTTCAATCTGAAGACTCAGAAAATCACAGAAAGAATAGTAAGTCTTTTTTTCTGGAAGAAAAATTAAAAAGTCTATGATATAAACGTCCTTAAAGGGGAAAGTAATTTATTCTGTCAACAATATGTATTTACTTTGCATTTTTAAAACTTTTATCTTTATTAATATTTTCCAGGGTATAAACTAATTTTATTTTGATTTTCAAAGATATTTGCTTCCTTTTGGTTGTCATCTGGCATGGCTTGGGTAAAATTCTCACTTTTTGCACGAATTGGTGACAATAATTTCTTCAAGCACTGAAGTGGAGAAGGAATTACAAAGCTACTTTTCTTAGAGAGCAACATCCAATACATGAGATACAGGGGCATGGGTGAGGTTCAATACCCAGTCCCATGGAAACAGGGAGGAAGGCTTTTTAACCACAAAGGAGCACAGAGGAGATGAAAATAATGTATGCAAAACTGGACAGAATATAGTGGAACGTATAATCACTTTTCTCTTAAAGCTGAACTTAACACCTCAAGGGCAGTGTGGATGCCTGGCAATAAGCAGCATCTTAAAGCACTTCAGTTCCTCTGACTTCAGGTAAAACTTGCTGCAAGCTCTAGATCTGCTTTAATGATTTTTCTGAACCTGCAAACTATGATCATTTACATGCATTGCTGATTCACCTCTCTCCTGAAACTTGAGCTGCGCGCTTCGGGTTTTACAGATTCATCAAGTGCAACAATTGAGCTAATATCACATTAATTTAATTAACTTAAATTTTAAATTACTTGGTAGAGCACCTAACAAATGCTGCATCTCCAAGCCATTTCAGCAGATCGCTGTGGCTTTGTTGTACGCCCTTGTCTTCGTAGTGAGAAAGCATCTTGTTAGCATGAAAGACCCCTTGCTACTTTAAAAGAGGATATCTTGTTTATACCCCAACATTTGTCTTGATTGCCTGACTGTCATTTTAGAGGTGAAAGAAACCAGCAGAAGGGCTGATTAGGACGCTGATAGAATTCTACCTTCTGCCGCAAAGATCTCGTTCAAACACAAGTGGCATTGATGGGTTATCTTGTGGTTAAGATACCCACAGGGCATTACCCACAGCCTGGAACTGGCTTCAGGAGAGCTGGTGCACCGTGAGAACCTGAGTTACTGGGGAAATAAGCACCAGGCTGATCCCAGAAAAGAGGGCAAACGTGGCACTTCCGTCACAATTGGTTTGGGTTTTTTTAAAGATAAAAAAAGTTTAAGGAGAATATTGACTATCTCAAATCAGTCATCAGCTGTTCATCTGTCCCTTTATTGGTTCAAATTTTAATGCCAACTACTAAATATAGTATATATCTGATATAGTATATATACTATATCTAGTATATAGTATCTATACTATAGTATATAATATATCTAATGTCTAAAGAGACACATTGTCCTGCCTGACAGAAAAGTAGATGCAGTAAATATTTTAAAGAATACACCCTGTTTCAGACACTGTTCAGTTTACAAAGGCTATCTGGAAAAAATACCAGAGATAAGGCCCCAGTCCACATGTGGACACAGTCAGGAAGAGAAAGGTTGTGTAAGAATGGCAGTTTATTCACATTCACTTTGCATCATACATAGATATTAAATATTAATGGCGCCGTATGAATATTCATCCATGTTGAATATTCATTTATACACGGAAGTTTACAGCCGATCCCGTTAACTTTTGGTGCCAAAACCAGTGTTCAAAGGGTTCTGCTGCCATTGTTTCTGCAAAACGTTTACATTTATCTGCTGTAAAATAGACTGAGTGGCACCGAAGAGTGTCGTGTTTAGTTTTAAAATGCCACAAATAACAGATTTATAGATTTTTTTTCTAAATACATTATTTTAGCTTGACAGCATTAATCATTCATGCTTCCTTCTTTCATTTTTCTACCTGCAATGGATTATTGAAACAGAAAATAACAACGGGAAAGGCTACAAGCAGTATCAAAATGTCAAGTTTGTACTTACAGTTGTATGTGCGTAGACAGGGTCAAGAGCCTCAATTATTTGTATATGTACACAGTGGTACTACATGAAAGGTTATGTCACCTGCAGCTATTTTCTTGCAGATTTAAATAGGACTGATATTCAACTCCACAGTCAGCCACTGACATGGAACATAGAATTGTAAAATACTATGAACTCTTATGTCAGGACCTAAAATATGAACTGGGTGATTGCAAGGTGTAGCTGTGGGCAATCTGTATCACAGTGTAAGTCCTTTAAATTACTTTGTGTTATCCCTGACCTGTTCTTTTCATTTAAGCACAAGCCAGAAACAACATGGAAGTACCTTCCAGCGAGGAGAAAACCCCTTGATATTGCCTATTTTTGCAGTAGCCTTTGCTTGGGTTTGGAGGAGTTTTGTGGGCTTTTGTTTTTTAGTTTTTTTTAAATGCTTCCCGCAGATGTGAGAATTTTAAAAGAATCGGAGAGCATGATTTGTGTGTTAATGAAGTGCAAGTCTTGTATTGAAACCGACAGCGGCATTATTTGGAGTAGGATGTGTGGTGGAGCTAATCAGTATATTTTCACAGTGGAGGGAGGAGGAGAGGAGCTAATCAGCAGATTTTATTTTTTTTTCTTCTGGTGATTTGCTTATTTAAGTTATAGTTGGAAAAAAAAAACCCAACAAAACAAAGAAGAAGCAAAAGCATTAGTATCGAGTTTTCTTGACCAAGCTCCTTATGGGTAATAGTCACTCTTTTGAAAGGTCAGCACAAGACCTGCAGCTCGGAAAGTCTTATTTTTGAAGAAGTGATTGATAGAAAGTTACTCTATATCTTTAAAGCAACCTACTGAACCAGCAGTAATAATCATATATATTGATAGACTTGTACATCACTGATGTACGACAGCACGAGGGACACAGTTAAGGTTGGAAATTCAGCTTCAGCATTTACATTTATGAATTCTTGAGCCTAACTCACTACTTCTGTATCTTTAGACTTTAATGGTAGAAAAAAATGCATTATTGAAGGCCCAGTAGTACAACATTTATGTAGTATTAGTCTTGCTTTGATTTAAATTATTTATAGGTAATTAGATAATTAGCACTGGGAAATAACTATCTTATCAGACAAGAGTATTTCAAAGAGTAGATAAATGGTCAGACATTAGCATCAACCTCTCTATCTCCAGTCAGGCAACAAAACCCATATATATATATAACAAAAAACATATATATATATTTATATATGCTGAAGTAATAAAATTACCATGGCAAACTTATTTTGAGACATGCCATTCACGTAGCGATTGCGCTAATGAGTCTTGCCAATTTTTACAGGTTCATCCTTAAAAAAAATTCTGTTTCTTTGAGCTTTTTATCAAACCTTAAACCACAGATTTCCCTGTCTGAAAGTAAATGAAGGCATTAAGTATTGCTGAATGATTATGGGGTTTTTGTCAGAACTTAAATGCTGCTACACAGCCAAAAGTTTGATCTCTGCTTTTCAGGAGGAAAAACTTGATTGTTATTGCCATTGTAATGGCATTGCCATTACATAACACACTCTCCTCTCTATAGTTTTCAGTTTTGTCATTTGATATAGATTTTTTTTTTTCCCCCCTATTCTTTATTCTCTAGAGTTATCTCGTTCAATTATAAGAGATAATTGATTTTAATAAGTGCTAATTGTTCTGCAGAAACGCTTCGTACGCGTACACATCCTTACATCCACACACAGAGGCATTCATACTACAGAATTTCCTATCAGTTCCAGGGAAATGACTGAACCGCTGAGCTAAAATAGCAACAATGTGCAAATCCTGAGGCTAACAAAGGTAGCAGTTGAAATAACATGTAGAAGTCGGGATCACTTAATATACAGGTGGAGTTCAAAGTTTTAGGACCGTAGTTAAGTTATCTCTCGTACTTAAAACACCAAGGAAGAAGAATTAGATGGTCAGAGGGAGGACCGAGAGATGGAGCAGTGGGTGTTTGCAGTCTGCCTTCCAAAGACAGGTGCCTTCAAAATGTGAAGTGCCTAGTAAAAAAACTGCCTCCCAGGGAAGGGTTCCTCCTTGGTGCAGCAGGAAGCCCCGGGACACAGCGGCACGTGGGGCTGGGCTGGCCAGTGCTGGGGAGAACTCCTGCATGGCACTCACCCTGCTTGAGTAGGTCCTGCAGCCAGTGCTCTCTGGGGGGTAATTTGGCTCCACGCTGACTCTCTGGAGATAGATTGTGGTGAGATTCTTTTTCCTCATGCTTTCCTTCCTTTCCTTCCACTTTTTCTGCAAGAGCAGGCTCCATGAGTCATGTTAAAAATATTTTGATACGAGGGCAACATTGATTGACCATGAAGAAACCTACTCGTGGTAGTCAGTGTACTCCACGTAATAATGTAAGCGAATAATGTTTTACGGTCACTTTGCATCAGTCTCTGTTTCCAGGTCCAATCCATCCGTATCCAGTTAGAAAAGACTCCTCCAAGGCAAGTTATTCATGGATGCATCCCAATTCCCCTCCTCAGATCCTGTAAACAAATCCAATCACTGGCTGTTTAACATTTTTATTACATAAATTCCAACACGCAGTAGAACATTGCTGGGTCCTGCTAATAGCGTTGTGCATTTCAGATGTATTCTCTTTTTGTCACAAAACCCCTTAAACCATATTCTAATAACTGTGTATACGATATAATTGGTAAGAAGTATCACATTCAACGACCGGGAAGAATATCTCTGTAGTGCTTTTTGTTGCTCCTGTTTTCATCTAACATAACCACCAGACATTTCAGTTCCTTCAAGGAAAAACAGCCCATGTCTCCTGTGATAACCCAAACGTGCAGACACGCTGATAAATAAGATGCATTTACAGTTCTTTTATTACTGTATTCTATGACAAGATAAAAATAAACAGTATTTTGTGAAACGTTACAACTTATAACAAAGCTAAGCTACTGTCCAAAGATGCTGAAAAATTCCAGTATAAATACACTTTATTTTCAGCTGGCTCGTGGATGATTAGGGCATCCCAACACTTTGACAATTTTCATATAATACTATGAAGAATTTCATGATTTCCTTTCATCTTACTGCTGCTGCCAGCTCAATACATCTTTTTCTAGTAAAAATTATACAAATCTATGGTTTTTACTCTTCTCATACACCATAAATCCTCAAGATGGTTTCATACATGTTAACTACAATCTTTCTTCCCCTCATCACCCCTCCCTGGAGTTCAACCAGCAAAACCTCAGATATATTGCTCAGAAGAGGAACAGAACATAAGGAAACATCACTTTGGTGAGATTTGAGTAATTTCTATTTATAAATACCTACCTGGATTTCTTTTACATAAACAATAGTGAAAGACCAGGAAAAGGTTGGGTCATCAACTGGCATCTGTTTCTCTGCATGAGATGTCCCAAGAGAATAATATTTACTGAGCAAACATGAGTTACATGATGGACCATAATGTAGAGTTTTCAAATTGTCTTGGCAGCTGTTCACCTGTTGAATAGCTCTGTGACTTTCTGAGGAATTATTTGCTTGATCCTGTCAAGGTAAAAGAATGAATTTTGATATATACAAAAAGCCATCTATGCTTTTCTCTTTAATAATCTCCCATCACAATATACTCATTTATGAAGCCTGACTTTACTGATGAGAAGGGACAGGCAGATCTTTGGCCTTAAGAGTTTGTCTCTGCCTTTGTTTTAGAGGACTTTCTTTGGGTTAGATCTCTGATTTTTTCCTGCTCTGCTTATCCTTGAGATATTCCCATCACTCCCTGGGCCTCCCAGCAGAGTTTGTTGATTCCCCTGTAAGAAGGGAGGCACAGGAAGCCACACCCAGAACCTCTGTGCTGCCCCCATCCCTTCCCGTGGTGTTTCCCTCACCCTCCATCCAAATTGGGTGTGGGAGACACAACATGCCAGGGTCTCTGCCTGGCTCTTTGGGGCATGGGGGAGGAAAATCTAAATATGATTTAAAATTAAATATGATTTAAAAATTTTAAATATGATCTCCATCTTAAAAAGATGGAGATCTCCCCAAAGCTCGTTTCCCTGGTGTTCTTTTCTGCTCTGCTCCTTTCTAGTTTTATCACCTATAGTGTAAATTTTGAGGAGGAAAGCCTAGCAAAAGAAGTAAATACTTTTATTTTTCTGTTTGTTTTTTTTTTTTTTTAGTGTGCCGCTGCCTGCCTTTCCTTCTGTTTAGCTATAGGAGTTTATTCTCATTTTAAAAATCTATTTACTGCCCTCTTACGCTGCTTTTATGCCTGAATTTACTTTTTATGCGCTCCAATTATTTGGGCAATAAAGCTTCCTTTGTATGGGTCAGGGGGTTTTGGCATAAAGGGGAGAAATGTAGTTCCTTGTAGCCTATCCCAGTAAGAAGTTTTTGCACGCGAGGGATAGTTACTAGGTTTTGAAACACAAGCAAACAAACACAACCCTACAGTTCAAGAGTGCAGTCCCTCACTAGAGTGCCTGTTAAGCACTAGCTGCGTTATGCACTCGACTTACCCTATCTTCAAAAGGCAAAACACATCTTACTTATTTGCTACTTTAAAGATTAAATCCAGATTAAACCCAAAAGACTGAAGCAAAGCTGCCACTGGAGAGCCATTTGCCCTTTCAGTCTGCAGTCTCGAAGCTGAGCTGTGTAAAGCCCTCAGAGATGATAGTAAGAGTCCAAAAGGCTTATAGGTGTTGTTTTGCAGGAGCATGACCCTGAGACTGAGCCCGCGATGCCGCAAAGAACTTTTTGAAACGCACCAAAAAGCCTTTCTGCTCTCCCTAAATTGCTGTGGCTCATCCAACCTGGTTCATAAATTAGGTAGGTGTATCTGCTGACTTCACGCGTGCAATCTGCACGGGGAAGCACCTCAACCGCTTCATTTCTAATTTGGACAAGTACTTCTGTTTTGTTCTCTCTGCCGTCAGTTAGGGCACGCCGTCGGTCTTTGTTTCAAGCAAGTAACTGAAGTATTAGTAAGTTTTTCTTTCCATTTTCTTGGAACTCCCCAAGGTCTAGAGTTTTCTTTGCAGAAAGAGTTGCCATTAAATATGCTGTATGTCAATGCAGCAGTGAGGTGGTTAATTTTGACTGAATATTATGCTATATAACCACTTGGCATTTAACTTGAAAAATGACTTTCTGCTTCACCTGTCAGCAGCCCAGTTCTCATCAAATAAGTGAGTGAGAAAAATTTTTAAATTTCAATTTCCTGATGCTATTAGACACTACTTCTTCCATACTTAAACAGTTTAGCAGTGCATGTACATGTTTTGGTATTCATGCCATGCATCACACTACATGCTATTACAATAGCTTTTTTGTTTAAAGGGTAAAGAGATGCATGGATCTTTATCTTGGGGTTAGGAAAATGTATTGCAGGAACATGGCCAATCAGGTTTCTGAATAACTTTGTAACATAGTACCATAACCCTGATGCAGTGTGAGGAATTTAAAACACCTAGGTGCCTATGACTCCACGGAAAGAAAGCATTCTGGATGGAGACAGCACGTACAGTAATCTGGCACGATACTTCCTCAGAAAACCCGGTGTCTCTTTCATCTATTTTATCCTTTTGGCTGCCAGACACATAATTCTGATAAATTGTGCAAAATACTGGGCTTTATTTATTTATTTTCAGTATATTCGAGACACTAAAACCGTTGTCATTTTGCATTAATGGTAAGTGTCCTTTTTTTCTATTTCAGATATAAGATCATTTTTTGCTGATGGCTAATATATCCCCAAACAGTAAGAAAACTTCATTGATAGCAGGAAAGCACGAATGAGAGACCCTCATTTCATTGCCATTTCTTATGCTACTTTCCAGAGTTTTTGCTTTACCACTAGTAAGTCTGGTGACATTTTACTCGGGTGGAAAAAATGCATCATCTCTGCTGTATGTCCCTTTATTCTTTGACGTTAATTTTTGTTGCCTGTTACAATATGAATGAATCCATAGTCGTATGGTAGCAACCATCAAACATCATTGGAAATAATAGTTGATTGTGAATACACACTGGTATCTCTAAGGTCATTATTATTTGTTCATTTATTTGGTTAGTCTTGACGATTGACTCGGGGCTGTGGGATACAGAACAGTATGGACAGGTTCAGTCTGCAGCATTTTCTGTCTTAAAAATAGATCTACAGAAGACAGGTGGTAGTTAGGGATCCAGGGGGGAAAATTACATGCTGGTTTTTTTAAGTCATGCTTATAAGGTAAAAAAAAAACAAAACAAAAAGCAAAGCAAAACAAAAAGCAGCGTAGGGGGTAAATTCTAAGCAAATTCTGAGTTGTAGGTTGGATTGCCCTGTCTGGTATTTCCCTTTTGCTGTAGTGTAACTTTGCTAAAATGAAGAAAGTTTCGTTGGCCTAAACGAGGCATAAATCCCCCCCTCCACGAATCAGGCCCAATATTAATATTCTGCTGTGGCTGCAGCACTAGTCAGGTGTTTTTTAAAGTGTCTCTATTCCTGGTACCATCCTTCAGAGATTTTAGTGTTCCCAAAAGTGTGTGTTTTCCCAGCTGGCAGTGAGGTGTCCCAAAGCATCCCCAGCACGTGCCTCTGCTTGCAGCACCATAGGACCTTCTGCCTTGGTGATGTTTGTAGGTTCAAAACCAAATCTAGGAGGAAGCACAGTTTCCTGAGCTGTTGTTATCAACTGGGGAGAAGTTGTATGTGAATAAGAAAATGAAATACACCTTGTACCATCCCTGGATGAGAGGATAGAGTGTACCCTCAGCAAGTTTGCTGGTGATACTAAACTGGGAGGGGTGGCAGACACGCCAGAAGGTTGTGCTGTGATCCAACGTGATCTGGACAGGCTGGAGAGCTGGGTCAGGGTGAACCTCATGAAGTTCAATAAGGACAAATGTAGAGTCCTGCATCTTGGGATGAATAACACCAGGCACCAGTACAGGTTAGGGGTTGTCCTGCTGAAAAGCAGCCCTATGGGGAAAGACCTTGGAGTCCTGTTGGAGAGCAAGTTCTCCATGGGACAGCAATGGGCCCTTGTGGCCAGGAAGGCCAATGGGCTCCTGGGTGCATTAAGAAAACTGTGTCCAGCAGGTCGAGGGAGGTTCCCCTCCCGCTCTGCTCTGCCCTGGTGAGACCACACCTGGAATACTGTGTCCAGTTTGGGGCTTCCCAATTTAAGAGAGGCAGGGAGCTACTGGAGAGAGTCCAGCAGAGGCTACGAGGATGGTTGAGGGACCTGAGCATCCCTCCCATGAAGGAAGGCTGAGAGAACTGGGGCTGTTTAGTCTGGAGAAGAGGAGGCTGCGAGGGGATAGTATCAACATCTATAAATATCTGA
>WUAM01000029.1:538939-579776 GCA_024336885.1 Actenoides hombroni
AAAAACTTCTTTGCTGTGAGGGTGACAGAGCCTGGAACAGGCTGCCCAGAGAGGGTGTGGAGTCTCCTTCTCTGGAGGGTGTTCCTGTGTGGGCTGCCCTGGGTGATCCTGCTCTGGCAGAGGGATTGGCTCTTCAGAGGTCCCTCCCAACCCCTACCATTCTATGATGCTATGTGGGAATAAGTATGGCAGTTTAGAGATGGTGACAATAGACATGCCATACCCTTAGGGTCAATTACAGTTACGCTTCAAATGTACAAGAATTACTGTTTAATGAAACAGCAGCGGACACTTGTAACCTGGGGGTAAATTAGTGTCCTGCTTGCATCATGTTGAGGAGTTATTAACTTGATGGCATTGCCCTGGATTCACTCTGTGGTCATTGAGCAAGCTTTGCCCTTTTTCTCCATTCCTAACCTCAAGAAGGTGGCCTGTAGGACATTCCCTTTGGTGACCTGAGTTTTCCCCACAGAAGCATCTGCCTTCCTAGGCTGAGAAATGTGGAAACTCATCAGTTGTTGTTGCATTCTCTGTGTAAAGAAGGGCATGTTTTACTGTGCTGGTAGAAAGGGGAATTTGTCCCTTCCACGTATAAATGTACACACATTTATTTTTATATTTTATAAGATCTGCAGATGGGCAGATGTGGGACTCCTACAGTCCCTCCTGTGGGACTTGCAGGAGGGCTCCATGTCCTACAGCCAGTTATCTCTGCTGCTGACTAGGATCAGATACTGCATCTGGTGATTTGCTCTCTTCAAGGGAACGGTATGAACTCCACAACCAGCCCCCTCAGAGGATCATCTGCCATAAAACAGTGAGTGAGTTGAAAATTCTGTCTTCCAGTGTCAGCTAGATGCTACAAGGTTGATAGGCGTATTAGGTTTGCGAAGCCATTGGATGATGGCTCGTGGAGTCTCCATTCAGCCTGTGTACAGTTGAGAGCCTATGAAGGGTGACTGTAAAACTTGTCAAAGTCTAACTAGTTGCTTACAGAAGAGAAATTTCAGGTTTTTGGCCAAATCTTTTTGTTTGGAAAGGTCCCAAACCCCTGCCTTAGCTGTTACATCCACAAAGGGCTGCTCCGTGGCGTGACGGATTTTCATTTATAACTTTTAAAAATAATATTCTGCTTTACCATGGGATTTTTTATTTTTATTTTTATTTTTTTCAAGGTTAAGCAGATTATAATTAGAGTTGTGGATGTTCTAACCCAATGTATGGGATGTTTCCTTGCTGACCTCCCTCCTGGCAGCACCAAGGGGAGCGCGTTCATATATCACTGCAGAAAGCTTACGAGTCCCCTTGAAGCCTTGTGAAAATTGCTGTGCACAGCTATTTTGCTCCCAAAAGACAAATTCTTTGCAAAAGGTAAGAGACAACAGGTGAGGTGTTTGCTATCCAGACATGGTACTGTTGTGGCTGTGCAGGTCTGTACATTGGCACCTCTACACCTGGAAGAAACATTGGGAGAGCGTTAGCCAGTCCTGTCTACTCCTGCCATAAAGAAATACAGATAAACTATAATAGAGAGAGTTATAACAATAGTTAACACACAGTAATAGTTAACACACAGAGTTATCCTTATGCAGAATCCCAGGCATCACAGGCTGGTACCAAAATTCATTAGTCCCACGTGCTCTTATACTTTGAAACCACAAAACTAGCGCTTCTGATGTTTTCACCCCAATGCCTGTTGATGTCCCAGAGTCTCATGGGGTGACTGAGACCTACCTGAGGGTTTAGCCCCCAAGATCTGCTGTGTGTGAAGTCAAGCTCACGCAGGAACCTGGGACGAGGCTGCCTGGTTGGGTTTGTGATCAAAAGCTGAGGTTGTCTGGCCTCAGAAACTTTCAGTTGGAAGGAAAATGGTTATAACTGCTCCGATTCCCTCAGCACAATAAAATAAGGAGGAAGATCGTATCCCCTAATTCTGCTGTCATTTGTTAACATCTCATCCTTCATGCAGTTCTTTAATCATTGGAGGGTATTTGCAAATATTTAAAAATGTTTTCTCTTCCTTCAGGAATTTTTATATTGGGTTTTATAGAAGGTTTATATTAGAGCAAATAACAGTTTGGATGAAATTCGGGGAATTCTTCTGTAGTGTGCTTCTGCATGATAATCATTATGAGATTGCTTCCCCACTGCTTGCTTAATGCAGCTGTCCAAGTTTTGTATTTACTGGGAATCCAATTTGTTTTAAGAAATTAACAAAACAAATACTTAAGTACTGTGCTGAACCTATCGTAAACTTTTTATTCATTTTGGTGAGAAGGAAAAAAAAAAGCATTATAGTGCTCATGGAACAGCTTTTGAAGCCACATTTATGAAATTGAATCCCTACCAAAATAATTTGCTCATGTTAATACAGATGCTGTATGGCATTGCAACAATTACTCTGTTGGTTTTGTCTCTAAATTGTGTTGAACTTTGCTGTGGCAGTGGTCTAGTATCTGCTCAGCCAGGCTGACTGCTTGATTATAGCAACAATGCCTCTCATCTGCAGAGATGCTGGTGGTGGTCCCCAGCCTCACTGACAGTATTTATGCTCCTCAAAGGAAGGAGTGCCCTGGCACTCACAGGCAGGGTTGCTGAGTCCTCCCTCTTGTCCTTTTCTGTATCATCTCAGTCACAGTGGCCCTGCTTCTCTGGGTGTCCTTTGCTCAAAAGCACAAAGGAAAAAACCCAGGTCTTTTGTATGTCTGGTCACAGGAGCATCTCACAGTAGGCTTTCCTGCTCATTTCTCTCTCAGTGCAGCCTCTGGAAAACTTCCTTCCTCCAGCCTAGTTGTGACTTCTAACTCTGCAGCAGGTCCTGGTGTCTTGCTGTGCTGGGAGCTATTGCAATCCCCTCCTTCAGCCCCGGGACCTTCTGCACCAGGTACAGGCTCTGTTCTCTCCCTCCTCTCCAAAGAGTGGAGATTTGGCTCTTTTGTTCCCATGCACTTGTGGGACTCGTTTCTTCTCAGAACATGCTCTCCTTCACTACCAAATACTGAACTCTTTCTGCAAGGCAACTGGTATAGACAAGCGCAACTGGTATAGACAAGCACAACTGGATCTGCTAGATATTTGCTAGCATGTTTAAAAATGGCACCTGTAAGCGTGTTGCTGCCAGTACAAGCAATGGATGCTGAACGTGGAACACGGGGGGCAAACTGGGAAGCTTGTTGATCGTCGCTGTTCGTTTACAAAAGGAGAACAAAAACTTGCTAGTTGCAAGGATTCAAGAACTCAGAGTCCAATGGTGATACCTCATACCGACCCCTCAGCAGGTTTTGGTTAGGGTGTGCAGAACCTCCTGGATCCTCTGGAGGAGCCTGCTGAACCCAGCGCTTCTTGTGCTTGGCAGCCCATGTTTTGATTTCACTTTTCAAAGTCTTTGCTTTGGAAAAAAAAAAACAAACAACCCAACCTCAACATTTTGCCTAACACGTGATCTTAAGCCTTCTTTCCTTGCTTCAACCCGGGTATCCCTACACTTGGCCAGGCAACCAGAGTAGTAATTTGCCTTCAACCTGAGTTCAGTGATGTGGTCTGTAACTGTAGCATTGCTGGGTCTACAAATACCTATGACTTCAAGTTCATCACATTTGTTTATATGGGGGTTGGGTTTGGGGGTTGGTTTGTTTGTTTGTTTGTTTGGGGTTTTTTTACACCAAATTGCTTATCTGTCAGGTGTGTAAACTTTTCCAAAGTTTTCTCCATCTCCTTGGAGAAACTTGCAGCACAAAAGTTTCCTCCCCGTAACTCTGGCAGTGATGAAATCCTCTCCTCACCAGGGCTGCTTAATAACTGTCTTGCTACATTGCGTGCTGGATGCTAACAGCAGGAAGCATTATTTTGAAAGACTGAAATTAGCACATTTTATTTACCACACTAGTGTTCTCACGAGGCATCTCACTTCTGTCTAAAAGAGCTTTAAATTATCAGCTTTTATTTATCACGATGGTAAGCTTCTGATTTATCACGCTTTCCTGTTCATTATTTGCTCAGACCAGTATGGCACAGAAATAGCTGTGTAATGTAGAGAACTCAGAAACACTTGTGAATTTTCCAAAAGCAGGGGGGAAATGGAAAGCTGTTGAAAATATCCGAGCAATGTTAACTGATAACAACTTTTGAGTCTGCTTTTGACTGTATATGCCATTGTAAGTAATCAGGACAAGAGGACCTAATTTAACAGCTCTGCCAGTGCTTAGGGAAGCAGCTTTTTGAATTAAAGCCCACAATTTAAGGCTACTGCAGCTGTCTTTAAGTCTCTAAGCTAAAGCCATACCACTTGCAAGACCAACTGGTACGACCTTTTGGGCCGTGTCTCATTCAGTAGGCTGTCATCTAGTTTCAGATGTCAATTCAGTTAAACCCCTGCGTTTAAAAAAAAAAACATTTGAGAGTATCTTATTTTAGTTTTTTCATCTCTGTAACTGCCGCTACATTTTTTTTCTACTTACAGCAACATCAAAAGGAATTCAGGCTCGCTTGGTCATAGTCTGGACATCACGTTTTTATAAGAACAAAGAAGGATGTGGTGTGCCCTTCACACATGCTCATATTAAAAATTTATTAGGTAAGTTTCAACATCTTTCAATTAATAGGCAGATTTTAAGGCTCTCGTCAGTAGCACAGTAGTAGCAAATGCCAGCTGATATTTTACAGAAATATTCCAAATAAAAATACCCTTTGATTGCAAGAGGGAACAGAACCTCCAGGAACATATCTTCATTTTTGGTAGTTTAGTCCACAGTAACAAAAACCACATTGTACCAATCAGATATTTAATGAGCCTCTAACTCCATTTCTACCTTATCCCAAAGGTATAGCAAATAGTGCTGCTTTTTTAAAATATCAAGAAAACATCATTTGCTCTAAAATGTCCCTAAAAGCAGGTCTAAATTGCCAATAAAGGCTAGGTAATTGTATCAGCATGGATCAGAAAGCATTTCTCAGAACTGATGAAATAGTTTGCAGTATTGCAGAACCTGAATGATGCTCTCTGTACATTACACTGGAAATATCAGAGACTGGTCTCGGTTTAATTTGCTCACCACTGTGTATTTTGGATTCTCGGGAAATATTTCCTGTTAATGTCATTCTGTTTTTTCTTTAAATGTAATTTGTTTGGAGAAAGTCAGACGATTTCTGCAATCAAGGGTGCAATCTTCACTTAGAAGAACTTTTTGTTTGCTTATCGATTATGGAATCCTGTTTTTCCAAGAAAATTGCATGCTTGAAAATTCTCAAATCCTGTATTCCTTACTGTATTCAAGATTTTAAACATTTCAAATTTGAAAAAAACAAAAAAAATTGCAGGATTGTTGCCCAGCTTATCAGTTCTGCCTCAGTAGTTATACAATCATTTGACAACCAAACACACATACAGTATAAATATTTAAGAAAAAGTAAATTCCATTAAGCTGCAGTGTGATAGATGCAGTGGTAGGTACTTATCTTTGAAATATTAAACTCTAGACATTTATATCCATACAAAAAAGAGTTTCCTGCCATTTGATGAGAATTATGTGCGTGGCACTAATAAAATATTAAACTCCAATTTAAAAGATAAGTATCTTACCCACTTTTTTCATAATAAAACATTTTACAGTGCATATGAGAGCTAATATGCATCAGAATTTCCATACAATACTGTATTTACAAACTTTTATGAAAGTTTTGTGTCTGCATTTATTAGTTGCTGCCTCTATTTAAGCACTTATTATTTCATATAATGACATTGTGTGTTTCAATAATGTATGATAGAAGGTGTACAAACAGGCTTTATTTTTTGGTAGCAGAGTTTTCTTTTGTTACAGGCGACTGCTGCTAGTTAATTAAATGTAGATAGCCCCTGAAAATTGCATTATCCTTTTCTGTCCCTATTATATAAATTAATGTCAAACTGATGCAATGTTTCATGTTTAAAATAATAGATACATGTGTGAAAAATTATAGCCTGCAGTTTTCTTATTTGACAACGCATTATTTTCAACTGGAAATGTCAGTGTCTAACCTTCTGCCAAGAATATTTTGCAGAGGGCAGTAAGTAATAAGTATTGGTTATCACATATAGTGTCTTTTGAAATCTGAACAATGCTCTACGTGGAGGAAAAGTCGCAATATATGGTGTTTCTGTTTCAAATATAATCTTACAAAATTAAAACGATCAACAGATGGTTGCCACTAAAGGGAGAAGGTCCTTTGAATGAAGAGAAAGTCTCCCTTCCTTCCTCTTCCAGCAGCTGAATTTCAGAGTGTTGCCTGCTCTGTTTTCAGCAAGCGGTTGCCTTTTCTTTTCCTATGCTTTATGATGAGCGTTTAAAAAAAAAAATAAAATAAAATACAAGAAGCTCCTCAATTCATTTTTTCTTTTGTATCATCTCAGGTATCATCCCATGAAGTCATCTGAAAGCTGCAAAAGCATTAATATGTTTGTCAGTGTCCTAGTGAACTCCACAATCTCCCAGCTTTGCTTCGCTACCTTAATTGAATGCTATCATATTGATTTCATTAAAAGAAGATACACAGTTAGGGTTTGACTTCCCCCCCGCCCCGTTCCCATAATTATCTTTTTTTACAATTTACAAAAATATTTCATTCGACTCTTTCTGCTAGGCTTTTTGTATTGTGATCAATGTCAGTAGACAACTCTGCCTTTTTTAATTACTGAACTGGGTGATTAGAGTTAATAAGCTATGAGATGTAAATACTGCCATTTCAAACAAGAAAGCACTCTAGAAACCTAAACAAAGCCTTTCACTGAACTCAGGCACGAGATGCTCTGAGAGATATGTGGTACAAATGCTCTAGCTGTAAAGAAGTATGCACCTTGTTACTTTAAACAGCAAGGTACGGCCGAAGGTTTTCAGGGTTTGAGATAGTCCTTTAAAAGGTGCAGCTTAAAAACTACCATATTTCCAGATCACAAAGGTCTTGTATTTATATTGTCCACTTTCCAGACTGTTGTGCTCTTATAAAAATACTGTATAAACAGGCAGTTTTGGTTTTCAGGATCCCCTCCCCGCTCTGAAAGGTTTACACAAAGCCATCAGCTGCTTCTAAAAATGATGTCACAAAGCAGAAAACCTTTCTTTGTGCATGTAGATGATAACGTTTAAGATGTGTAACATAAACCTGAGGTGTGGGTTGAGAGGTAAGAAGTGCTTTTTTGTAGAGCAGCCTGTACATTATGGTATAACAGGAAAATTTCCTTCCCTGTGATACTTCTACCTGCAATTTCTGCCCATGCAAATGGCAAGGTCCATCCACATGTTCACTTCTGCATCAGTAATAACTTGACTGGTTTGATTTTGAATCAGTTATACATTTTATTTTGAGGAAGAGTTAGTTACTTGTGAGAGGGATGTAATTTTTTATTATTTTTTTTTAGTTTCAGGTGAACTTTTCCTTAATGTCCTTACATGCCTATTTTTAATCTTGTCAGATGTCTATCAATGTTACGGCATTTTTGTAAACTCTTTAAGATAATAAGAAAAAAAAAAACCCTCTTATGATCACCGAGCTAGGAACGTAGTGCCTAATGATGGCCAGAATAAACTGCAATTAATATCTCTCTCTTGTCAACAAAGCAATTTGCCAGATGATATCTTTAAATCCTTTCCTTAAATTATTCTTTGTGCAAATTACTGTAAATGGTTATAGTTAAGAATCTATTCAAAAAGCTGTCGGGTATACCTTTAAAAAAAATTTCAAAGGTGGTGGAAAAAGAAATAAAATTATTAGAGAGCTAAATCCACGTTATGAGGATCAGGATTTATGTGCTTTTTTTTTCCACAAAGGTGTCCACGATGACTTTTCTGACAGTCCCTAGCAGCACAATGCTTGGCAAGCAGTGTGTGCTGGTCGTCTGCGTGATTTTATTAACGTGGCTGCCCAGTGCTCTTACAAGGTTAGGTGGCTACTGCCCTCAGGTGCTTCTCACATCCACAGTGTGCTGGGGCCAGGGCCTTCTCCTTCCCAACGGCCCCTGGATGGCCAGGAGGGAGCTGGGGCCACCAGCTCTGCCCCTGCTGTTGTGTGTGGCTGCAGAGCGGTGCTGGCCCAGTGGGCGCTCGGACTTCTGCGGGGTCCCTCCGTGGACTGTGCCCTTCAGATCTCAAGGGCTGCTGCTTCTTCAGTCTTGCAACTGGGGAATTTTCATCTGTCCCCTCCTTACATCTTTCTGCAGTGAGAGATTTCAAGTCGAACGTGTTTCTGCACACTTATCCCGAGGAGGCAGATTTACATATGCATTAGGTTCATTTTATCGGAATACACACACAGCAGTGACACATCTCATTGACAATGTGCTGTCTGATGGATAACTTCATACAAAACACACATTTGAAAGGAAAATAGGAGGAGGAATAGGATTAAGAGTCTGTACATAAAGTGACATCATGTTTTGTGAAGATGAACTGCGGGAATGTCTTACCTTACTTCATATTTTTGGATTATTCAAAGATGCAACAAGTGTTTTGAAAGTGTAAGAAATTCAGTGCATCATCATACAGAAACTATCAGGACCGAGTTTGTCTGCACCTGAAATTGATAGATGCTCTTTTTAATGATAAAAAGATAAAGAAGAAAAAAAAAAAGGTGATTGGGATTTTGCCTGCTCCTGCAAACTTTGATTTTTTTCAGTGCCAAGCCCCCAGACTGGATTAATTCCCTGCCCAGGCAGTGCAGTGTTGTGCTTTTTGTCTCTCAGAGGTGAGCAGCAGTGTTTAAATACCATGGGTTTAATTGTGTCCTGAGACATGGGGGAGCAATGTCCATCTGGGAGGGCTGCTGTGGTCTGTCTGCACGTCTCCTGCCAGGCTGATGATGGGTGCTGGAGGGAAGCAGGAGGGCAGCCACAACACCTTTGGCCATCGTGGCCACTTGTCAGCTTTGTAGGATGTCGGTGACTAAGTTGGGGAAGATTTTAGCTGCTGAAGTGCATGTGCTAAAGTTCCTGCAAGAGGAATGGACATATTCTGCCAGCCTTCCTTCTTACTGCACAGGTTTCTTCCTGCATTCCTTTTTTTCTTCCTCGCTGTTTCCTGCTTGCAAGGATTGTTAATGATGTAAACTATACCCAAGGGACACAGTTCCTTCTGTAGGTCCATGGAAAAAAGAATATGTGATTAAAAAGGAAAAGTATAACTAGAATGCAGTGGTATTTCTAGGAAAAGATGCATTGCTTCCAGGATTTACCACCACACCAAGGATGGATAGGGGCAGGAATGCCTCCAAAGCAAAGAGCTGCAACCCTGAAAAGTTGTCCCATCAAGCTCAGTTACCTTTTCAAGTTTTCCTCTGTGTCTAACCAGGATAACATTCATATTGATCTATTGTTTGTTGGTTTTTTTTCCTGAAGGGAGATGCTACCCATCTTGTGTCATCCTGTCCTGGAGGCCAGTGCCAAGTGGTGTTCCTCAGAGGTTGGTATTGGGACTGGTGCTGTTGAACATCTTTGTTGGTGACACGGAGAGCAGGATCAACATGCTGGAGGGAAGGGATGCCATCCATCTAACCTTGACAGGTGGGGACAGGCAAATCTCATGAAGTTCAACAAAGCCAAGTGCAAGGTCCTGCACCTGGGTCGGGCAATCCTAAACATATATACAGGCTGGCTGATGAGTGAATTGAGAGCATCCCTGCGGAGAAGGACTTGAGGGTGTTGGTTGATGAGAATCTCAACATGACCTGGCAATGTGCACTCACAGCCCAGAAAGCCAATCACATCCTGGGCTGCATCAAAAGAAGTGTGACCAGCAGGTCGAGGGAGGGGATTTTCTCCCTCTACTCTGCTCTTGTGAGAGCCCACCTGGAGAGAACTGGGTTCTGCTCTAGGGCCCCTAACATAAGACTAGCATGGACCTGTTGGAGCAAGTCCAGAAGAGGGCCACAAAGATGATCCGAGGGTTGGAGCACCTTTTCTATGAAGACAGGCAAAGAGAGTCGGAGGTGTTGGAGAAGAGAAGGCTCTGGGGAGGCATTATAGCAGCCTTCTGGTACATAATGGGCCCTACAAGAAAGCTGGAGAGTGACTTTTTACAAGGGCTTGTGGGATGAGGGGTAACGTCTTTAAACTGAGAGAGGGTAGATTTAGATGAGACAAAAGGAAGTAGCTCTTCACTGTGAGGGTGGTGAGACACATTGTCATCAATGGTTGACAAGAGTGTTTAGCACCTCTCCAGATCAGCTGTGCAAGTGCCTATGTGTTGGTTAACAGGAAGAACAGAGCAAAAATGTTCATTTGAATCCTTTTTTATATTATCTGTGTGAGAAACAAAGAATCAGCAATGCTAAAATATTGTTAAATTCTTGGATGGACTAAATCATTCATATAGAGGAGGAAAGGTAACAAAAGCATCCAGAAAATTCCTGTTTCACCCATGTGTTTTCCTACTATGTCATTTCACTGTCTGTATTCACAGTGGTTCACCCTGATGCTTTCAAATTAGAAAACATTGGTTTTTTGCACTTAACTTCATTCTGAAGTTTTCTTCGTATGCATTGTCTATTTTTTCTTTTAATCTAAATGAAAATATGGTTTGAAACAAACACAGCAGCTTCATCCTTAAAGGATTTCTTTGCTAATCTTCCAGATTACCAGCAGTTTGGGGAAGATTAAAAAAACAAACAAACAAACAAAAAATTTGTCTTCCCTTAACTGCAGTTTATTTTATTGTTTTAGAACCGCCATGGAGTAAAAAACCTCGTTTACAAGCATAGTTCAGTATAGACCTAACCTGCGACATTGCCAGAAATGGTTCATAGGAGGAAACACAATCTCATCAGCTAAATGCAGGTTTAAGGGAAGGTATTGGGGTTTTGGTTGTTTGAGGTACTCATATGTGACAGGTTGGCCATGCTGGCTTTTTTCCATATGGGAAATCAGTCAGGCATTTATGGGTGCTCTTGCCCAGGAGAAGATGTCAGTATGATTGTAACCTGTGAAAGACAGTCCAATAAACCTTGAGGTGATGGTGATGAGTATGAGGATTTCCATAATTGTTTGGCAAGTACCTTCTCTATTTATGTAGCCAACTATTGATAGCATAAAACCTGTCTATTCAGCTCAAACCTCTGTGCAATCAATTCATGATACAGTCTATCAAATGTCTCAGTCAGCCTGTAGTCATTACTAGCTCTTTTTGTTGTTTGGAGATGCTTGGGATGGCTCAATTTTTCTAATCCTGTAGCATTCCCTGTGTCTTTAGAGGGGAATTTGTAATTGTTGAATTATTCTTGGCCATCCTTCATTCGGAATTTATGTTGTAATTTCAGCAAAAGGCAGACCTTGTACGGCAGTTTTCATCTTTTTCAAGGCTGCTTCTATTTCTTGAAATGCTGGAGGGTTTCCAATTATTCCTTCTGGTCGCTTTGGATGTGAATTGTAACAGATCATCCCGGAGTCGTGGTTCAACATTGTTAAGCTTATCAATATAAATACAATGTTAAACCCTTTTTAGATAATTGGGGCTAGGTGTGAAAATGTGATCAATTTATGCATAAATTGGTCCTACACTTCCCCTTTTTTTTCCCCCCTTATCAGAAAGAATCTAATCATGAAACCATTTCAGACTGTTCCTTGTCAGGGCTTCTTCTATACCTGTTAACGGTTGATTAGGTTGTTATATCACATTTCAATACCTGCTTAACCTGATGCCAGTCAACTATGCAAACAAAATTCATTAAGGCAAACAGAACTCTCTGAGCTGAAATTGTTAAAGTCAAAAAAAAAAAAAAAAAGGTTTGATACATCAACTGCTAGTGTATGAAACAATGAAGCCTTATAGATCTGTATATTGGAGGAGCACTTGATCATAAGTAAAACTGAAAATGAGGAATGAGGTAACAAGCAGAGGAGCCTTTATACCTCACCCTTTCATGCCTGGCTCGTGTGTGAGAGTTTCTTTGCCAGGTACGTGTGCGCAGTGGAGGGCGGTTGCAGGGCATAGCTGAATATGTGCCCTTACTGGTTTATGTCCCATTTCCAGGTGGTCTTTGCCATAGAGTTTCTTCAAGCAGTTTATCCTTTTCACTGTGCTTATTATGCTCATAGGAGGCTCGTTTGTAGACTATCAGGATGATGAAGTGAAGTTGAAAATTACACTGGGAGCCTGCTTAAGGACCATCATGTAGGTCCAGGGAGAGGGCTTATCCAGCCTGCTCAGCCCTGACTCAGCCCAGGCACTCCATTATTCACGCTGACCAAAGCAGGAGGCTGTCCAGCCTGCTGGACTGGGCTCCAAGGCTGCAGGCAGGAACACAAACCATGCCAGGGGTGATGGTGAGGGAGGAGGGAGAGAGAGATTTTTCCTGGCAAGTTACAGTTTCAGAAATATTCTGAAGTAGAGGGTTGGAGCGGGAGAAATTTTGCATTCAAACACATTATTTCTGGGTTTCTTTAGCAAGTGTACTTAAAGCGAGACAAGTGCTTTGGAAGTTTCTTTACATACTTATCCAATGCCTGCTTTGGATTTATGGTTTGAGACATGTGAATGCCTGCATAAGAAAAAGCGTGGTTTGTTTTGATAACGTTTAGTTTTTTGAATTAATAATAAAATAAAATAAAATAAAATAAAATAAAATAAAATAAAATAAAATAAAATAAAATAGTGTTATCTTAATATCAATTATAACAGATAAAAACTGGATTGTGAAAGAGAGGGCATCTTGACTTACTAGGCAAAAAAAATAGGCAAATCCACATAATAATAATAAAAGAGTGTCATCTTAATATCAATTATAACAGGTAAAATCTGGATTGTGAAAGAGAGGGCATCTCGACTTACTAGGCAAAAAAAATAGGCAAATCCACATGAAAATACTAGAGTTGTTACCTCTTGCAGCAGAATCAGAACAGTAATTTTTCCCTCGTTGGAATACATTTATTTTACCCCATCCCTTTCTGCCTTTGGAGAAAAGGGGAGTGGAGTTGAATTTGTCTTGGTTCTAAAACATCCACAGAAAAATATCACGTCAGCCATATTCTCAAACAGTTACTGTTCTTTTAGAAAAATTCTAAAATACAATTTTTCATCCTAAATTTTTCATTTCAGTAATTAATTTTAATAGAACTTTTCATTCTAAAATTTGATTTTTAAATTTTTAGAAAAATTCTGTGAAGTGCTTAGCATGTTTTAAGGAGTTACGTTGAAGGGCATCATTCCCTGTTCCCTAATACTAGTCCTTTTTGGTCGAGAAAGAGGATTGCCTGGAAGTGTGATTACTACCTAATAATGCTTTGGTGGCTAAGGTAAAATTCAAGAGCAGAATGTTTGTTTGCCTAGCTTTATTTATGGAACTGATCCCATGCCTAAGCAGCTCCAGCATCACCACTGTGCACATTGCGTACGCGCCTAAGCCCAGGGGCACAGTTTCAAAGTCAGGATTTCATACTGGGTTGGATATTTGGCCCACATAGTTTAAGAAAACAGAGAATCTGGCGATAACGCGTTTAATAGCAATATAAAAATAAAACCCAATAAAAATAATGAGAATTATATTTCTATTGGGAGGACATTAAAGGCATAATGGTGCAAATGGGCTTTGGATAATTGATAATACTGATGCAGAAAATTATTTTCAGTTCCCCCTCCTTTGCAGTAAAATACAGCTGCATTTAAAGAGGAGGATAAGTTGTGGGGGTTTTTTTTGTGTGCGTGTCTGTGTGTGTTCCATCAGAGAACAATAACGGGGCTTTGACCAGCATCACTGAGTAAACCTCAAACCTACGTTGAAAACGAACATGCAAGTTTGCTGCGTTAGCATCTAGAGCAGCAGCATGACTGGTTCCACCTTGGGAATCTGGGATGGTGAAAGTATGTCACCTCTTGGCTCCATCCTTGCTGATCACTGCAAACCCGAGTAAAGGATAATCATTCTTCATCTGTGGTTTTACTGAACCGGTGACTTGCTGCTGCTGCTGCTGCAGTTCTGCTGCAGCTGTGGAGCAGGAGAAGGCTCCCTCAGCTGATTTGCATTGAGTCCTACTGCAGTCATCTTCCTTTGGCAACAACGGAGCCCCAGGGAAGAGGAAAATGAGGCTGTCCCATTTCACTCACCGTAGGTAATGGGGCTTCGTTTGTTTAGCGCTGGGGCACCAACTCGTAGAGGCTCTGCAGGAGGGTGGAATAAAGGATGCCCTTGTCTGCATTATTTGACATCCCTGGTTTTATTCCATCACTTGCTAAGCTTGTTAACCTGTCTACATCCAGTCACCACCACAAATTTACAGGGATTTGTCATGTATGGCATCTTAAGGCATCTTTATTTACAGGGCAAAAAACTTTTATTTGGGCTCATGGATGTTGACGTAGATGTGCATGGTTTTGTCCTAGTTAGACTTAGATGCTATTCATCCTATGACGGTTCATCTGTCATCATATAAAGCACCAAAATGCGAAGTAGCAAATTTGACTGATGAAATAATGTTTTGAAGTTTATTTTATGCGATAAAGAATGTTTTTACACTCCGAGGGTAAGTGTAGGCAAGCCCTTATATAGCTATGGAGTAATGGAAAAGAAGAGCAGGTGGCAGAAGTGCCAAAGCAAAATTTATCCTATCAACAAAATGATCAAGAAAGAAATTTCATGCAGTCCAGCTGGACTGGCCAGCTAGTCAGTCTGTAAAGGACAATGTTCTTCTGTTCAAGAGCTCACCAGACTATATTTAATACAGTGGATTTTTAGATGAAGTCTCTAAATATTCTATTTTCTCCAGCAAATCAAAAGGAAGTAATAAGTCAGCATAGCTGAAATTTAAAACATAGACTTGGAGTCAAAAATAAATCTGTTTGTTTCTAGTGTTGGAACAGGAATCTTGTCATTTCTTTTAATACTTGTGTAGTCTTTCTGTGCTTTGGTTACCTCGACTTATAAAATGGGTACCTCTGGTTTGTTGCCTGGGTTTTTGCATGAATGGTTGTTGCACTGAAAATAAAATAATGTAATATTTATAAAGTGTTTTCAGATTATTGAGTAGTGGACAATTTGGAAAACTCTTCTATTGCACTGAATCTTAACTAGTTTCTGTCAAAGGATATCTCTCCACATTTTAAATAAGGAAGTGTTCACAGTTTTGTAGTTACTAATCAGTCTGTATTAGGTTGGGTTTATAATGCAACAGGTTAAAGAAAAGATTGGAGAAAAGGAAAAAAAAATAAAGTCACTGAGACACAGCCACCAAACATAAAATAGAATAACCAATGGTTTCCCTGGAAGTGTCACTGGCATGGAGATTGGGGTTTTCTTTTGTCACATCTACTGCTATTGCCTTTTTATTAGGGCAAATTTACCCTTTGTGGCCGAAACTAAAAAATATACAGTATGAAAAGAACTGTGCATATGTGGCAGCTTTTCATCCCGGAGTGCATGTAAGGTCATGGTTCAGACCAAGCAATAAAGGGTAAAAAGAAACGAATTGGTACCTCATGCGAGTATCCTGCTGTTTGCTGGTAACAGAAAGGAAGATGTTTTCCCCTGGTCTTAAGCTGCTTAAGGGTAACTTAGTGCTGCTGCAATTGCAACTACTAATAGTAACTACCCAGGAAAAGTGATATAAGCTCTGTGACATCCTGAAAGGTATCACAACATCCCACCAGGTCTCTGCTGCAGACTCTAGTGCCACGTTATGGACTCACAAGTGATGGTAAGCGTAGGCTGACAGATAAAGCGGGGAATTTAGCACAAGGAGAAATCTCTGCTTGAATCTTATTGCAGTGTGTTATCTGACTCCATTGACTGCAGCATGTGACTGAATTAAAGTGAATGATGAAATTATGTACAGTCGTTTTCATAAGCAGAAGTCAGTTACAAAGTGCTTCCAGATGTATGTTTAGTGTATTTCTGTTTTATTGTGGTGTCTATTTGATGTACGTGGTACTGACTAAATGGTTAAAAACACTGCAATGTGTACAGAAGTATATTGTACTCAATTTTTTCCAAAAGTGTCAGCGTTGATAACTAAAAACTGAAATACTGCAATCTAATCAACAGTGCTTTTATGGGCCTATGAGCATAGGCTTTTAACATTTGGGTAACTCTACTGTTTGTAGACATAAAAATAAATGGCCCTAAAATTATTTTAGGATTGTAGGTTTAATATAAGGAACTAGATAAAGCTACAAAAATAAATCAGAGTAGAATTATTTCTGGCATCACATCTGCCAGGCCCATCAAGAAACAGATATTTTACATGCCTGCTTCATGGGATTCAGGAAACCAGCCCTCTGCTCGGCTGGGTTGGTCAGGTGGACTCACAAAATTTATCTCCTTGGCTCTCTATTTTCTGATATCTTTTTTTATGGCCTACAGCCATACCACTCTGGTTTAAGATGCTATCAGATGTCACGAGCCACACTGTATCCAGAATAGCCAATACGTAAAGCCCTTCAAGTCCAAGTGTCAGAAATATTGTTGGAGAAGAGATGGGTATCACTCTTAGAGTTTGCAGCGGACAGATGCTCCGTCATGCTGTTACCAGACCCTGTATATTGTAGGCACTTGGTTATGGCTAATATGTAAAACTGGCATTTTAATGCTTAAAGATACATCTTCCTTTTCTAAAGGAAGAAGGCTCATCTGAAAATCTTCGCTTCATCTGAATTTCAGCATTAACATTTTCTTTTTTTTTTTTTTCCTATGGAACAAAGATTTCTCCATTTAATGCAGTTGCATATGGTGCATTTTCTGCCTTCGGCACTGGAAATGAGGGTCCTGCTGGAAGTTATTTGGCTGGATGTTACAGTCCTCTCTGTGATCGTCAGGGCAGCCAAATCTAGAGAGCCAGGTTCTGATAACAGTAGCTGCCCATGGTCCAGGCACTACACTCCACCTCCAGCAGCACTCCCACAGATGACAGAAGTTTTCAAAAAGATCAAAGCTTGAAGCATGTGGGTTTAGTCAGTTACTAAACTTCTGGGCATTGACAATAGCTGTTCCTGGAGTGCTCATTAAATTTCTTATTGCTCCGTGGGATAACATTGCATATTTTGTTTTCTTCTTTAACCATCTTTTCTCCTTATTTTTTTTTTCTTCTTTACTTTTTCCCTTCTACCTTTCCCTCAGGGAGCAAATTCTGATTCCTCTCTGGAGAATCAACTTTTCATGTCATATCTGCTAAGATTATTAGTAATTAAGTAGGTAACATTAACATGTACAGAGTGATAATTGACCCTAATTAGACAAAAGAGGCTACAGCAAGGGTGAAAACTTCAGTTTCTTACAGGTGCTGATAAAAACAGGCCAACAAATAACCATTTATATCAAGATGATCTATAAAGATTTCTCTGCCACATGAGCAAGAACTTAGATTTCTTAAAATGAATATTCAATTTCTAAAGAGTCTGCAATGTAAATACATTGGATGGCCCTAATGGTACAAAGCTTCAAGTTGCTGCTATATAGAGATCAGGGTGTATTTAAAATGCATCTGTTTTAAATTACCCATGTAAATAATAATTTCTGAGCTCAAAAGCAATCCTAATGAAAAGGAAAATTGCGCTATTTGATGGAATAACCCTTGTAGTGAATGCTGCCCAAATCTTAATCTGTAAAAGATGCCAAAGTTTGCAACACTGTCTGAAGCCTTATGTAGCAGTACGTTTGAGGAGCACACACAGTGATCCTGTCTCTCACACTGAAGAACCCCCATGATTCTCAATAATCTTTTTTCTTTTCTCATTTTGTCTCAGAGGAGCTCACAAGATCAGAGTCTGTTAATTCACTTGGGAAATTTAATTCATGTTCACCAAGACGTTACTCTTAGTACATTAGCTTCCCCTCTACTGTGCAATTCACCTGATGTATTCGGGGGGGTTGTGTGTGTGTGTGTGTATATATATATATATTTGCTGACTTTTTAGGATGGGGAGGAGGGAAAAAGGGGGAGCTGGAGGCGATACTCCCCTCGGGTAAGTCATGGCTGGAGATGGGACACCAGAGCAATGGACCGAGCCTCTGAGCCAGAAAGGAGAATCTGCTTTCTGACAGCCCTGTTTGGTCCTTAAAACCTCCAAAGCTGATGCCTGGAGATTGAAGTGGGGAACCTCTGTCCCAGGGGAGACAAACTGAGTCACTAGGGTTTGGATTGTTGACCTTTCATCATGCAGAAACATTGCAGGAGTTCTGGGGTGAATTGGGTAGGGATGAATGAGGAGGTCAACCTGTGAGATTCGTGGCCATAAGCCCTGTGACACTGTGTTGTAGATCCATCTCTTGAACCTCTCTGCCTTGCGAGAGACTTCTCCTCTGTACTTGAGAGGGCTTGAATTCAGAGGACTACCAGGATGAGCCAAGTGAATCAATGCACAATGCAGTATGAATGTAATATATGTAAGCTGCACTGCATTTTTAATCAGCTATATATTTATTGTAGTGAAAAGTAACAAATTACAGTACCACTAGCACACAAAAGCTTATGGCATTCCATTATTCTTAATTAATAGGTAAATGCAAACCTTTTTTATTTATACTGGAGGAGATCTTGTTACTAATTTGGCTGCAAATGTATCTGTAAAAAGGGAAAAAAATGTATATCTATTTATTTTGCTAGTTTAATAATAGAGCACTCATTCTTTCCTTTTAGGTTTTTGATTGTTACTTGGTTTGCAATCAAATATTAGCATGCTGCATTTGCATATATCTCAAAGACGTCCACTCTTTAATGAGGAAAACAAACCTGTTTGTAACAAACAAACAAACAGAAACCTAACAAAAAGAATCTGGCATCTAACATGAACACTGGAAGCAATAATGTAAGCACAGGTTCCCCGCGTCCTTTTTTTAAACTGAGTCTTAAATACCAGAAATTTATATTGGATATCTTGAATTTTGGTTTAGCTTCCTAAACAAAAGGAACCATTCCCGTGTGGTATCGGCTGGAATTGTGGAAGCTGACTTCTGAAGATGAACCTGCTTTGCTAGATGTTGTATGGTTTGGAAGATGATCTTCAAGATGCTATCAAAAAAATAATGACATAAACATGAAATATTTAAGGTGGGTTTTTTTTTTAAATAATAAATCCATACAAATCTTTTTATTTCATTTTAGTTTTATTTGTACAGGGAGGTTGGCAGATTTTGATGAATGCCATGGGAATGTACTTTTAACGTAGCTGTGATGGAGACCTGATGCTCTTAACAGAGGAGGGCAGGAGATGCAGGATCTTCAGAAGCTAAGCAGTGGAATAGATTGATTCTCAGAGAAACTAAATGAGAAGTTTTCTTCTGAGGAAACTGTGTGTACAGTTTTTCTGAATCTCTTTCTAAATAGGTGTGGAGGTGGGTGACTAGTTCAGGTTAGTAATAGATGAAAATTTGGGCCAGAACTTACGTGTCTTGGAAATTGTGTGTTAATACCAACATCCACAACTTAGAGCTAGATCTTAAAATTTTTTATAGCCTCCATGTTTGAAATGTTTGAATATTTACGCACTGGTCTAGGATGGTTTTGCTATAAGATGCTGCTGTGGCTGGTGCTGTGGTAGCTACCTGAAATTGTCCATTTCATTCTAATTGTTCCAAAACCTGATGGGTTTTTTTTTTTAAGGCTGTCTATCTGTGGTGCTTTATTTTGTACAGAAGTTCATTGCTTGAGAGAAAGAACGTGCTGCCAGAGATGCTTGGAGAGGGTCATTTGTTTATGGATAAGGAAGTGTGGGGCACTTGCTGATTTCAAAACTAATCATTAGATATCTTAATCTGTCTCTCCTCCTCCGGGAGGGATAGATGGCTAAAGGATTGCGGTTCCAACAGGGAAGACCACAACCATCTGGTTAGAAGAGGCCTCTTAAGCCACGTGGTGATGGTGAAGCTTTGCTTAAAGGAACATCACGTACAGCAAACAACATAGGCAGCCCTCTCACGCTGAGCCTTCCAGGACTTGCTGCTTGGAGGAAAGGTTAAAAAACACTGCAAAACTTGATCAAGAACTGATAATTGAAAAGATGACACGACCTCATTTGAGGAGGGTTCTATCTTCACGTGCCCCACACTTGTGTAGTTCAAAATAGTACACATCTTGTCCCTTTAACTTCAGGTGTATGTGTCTTGTCTGGTTCTTGGAAGTGACTGTGTACAGGCAGAGCATAATTGGCAGCCTGTGACATCCCTGTCTGCAAGTGTCTCTCTAAATGCAGCGTATTTCAGCCTTTATCTAGTGATGGCTGTTACCTGAGAGAAGCCCAGGGCCATCTCAAAGGGCTTGTAGCGGCTAATTGTGCCTGTTAGGACTAGCAATTAGCTGGGGATCTCTCCACCAGGCAGCTCCGACACCCACTAGCTTTCAGCTCTTTTCACTTCCTTTCAGTTAACTAGCTGTGCCAAGCAGAGGAGACAGGGACAGGTAGGCAAGTGTGCCGTCGTGCTCAGGAAGGAAGAGGAGGGATGCCTGCAGGACTGCTGGGGAAAAAAAAATAGACACCAGCTTGGAATAATAGAGCAAAACCCCACCTGATTAGCACAGAAACAAAGCGGCGTTGCGACCCGTCCCTCCTTTGTAGGTATGGGAAGCTATAGGCAGACCGCTTGCGCTGACTATACTTCAGCTTTAAGCAAACAATAAAATCTAATTACGTATAGGTCATAAAAAAAAGATCACGTACATATGGTGGTTGCTGGTTACCATGGTGCAAACAATGGTTTCAATGGAAACATGAAGCAGAACATCGGCGAATTAAGATAATAAATCAGTTTCATTGAATAATAAAGCTTTGCACTTACCCATTAATTAAGGATAATCGTATGCCATAAGCTTTTGTGTGCTAGAAGTAATGTGTTACTCTTTACTATAAATATATAGATGATTAAAAATTCAATACACCTTACAGGTAGCAAATTCATACTGTGCTCTGCGTATATTACAAAAGAAAGATGTAAGCGTTCTTTTTACGCTTATTATTTTTTGGATTGGGATAGAGTGTTTCAATTATCCATCAGAATCTGAGTTTTTGATAGCAACTGGCAGACTTGATAAAAATCTACTTCTCGAAATCTTTGTGAAAATCTTTAACCATTGATGACAGAATTCAAAGGTGTCTACAAATGTTGAAAAAAAAAAAATAGGCTGGGTTTGTCTGCCACATCTGGTTTCCAATAGTGAATTGAGACATACCGCATAATTCTACACACCGTAACACAATACACCCTGATCTTGTATTGACCCTTCCACTTGATACATCTTTAGGTGCTTTATAATCCCTAACAAATGTAGCTTAAAATCCCATTGAACTGTGTGGGCAATTGAGAACAAATGTCTTCAGACCAGAAATAGCATCTGATTCTCGGACCAGACAAGAGAGACCACGCCAGACACACAGGGTGTGCAGGCTAAAGGACATGAAGGCTTTTGCCTACTTCTGTGAATCAAGGGCAGAGAAAAGCTCAGGGCATCAGACCTCTGGGCTTTATTTCCTTTCTCAAATGAAACGTATGAAATATTTTTAAAATTACATCATTAAACCCCTACCCCTCTCGGGACCACGGCTTTTTTTTTGTCTCCGTTATCTCTAAAGCATCGTTTGCAGGATGAATTTTCAGATAGGGCAAAGAGAGTCTCAGGCTGAAGGGGTGACAGGCACAGGCTGCATGGACCCCAAATCCTGCTCTCTGGAATCTTGCCCAGTTTACATGTAAGAGGTTGAGTATTTTTGCCAGGGGCCTGGTGACCCAGGTCCTTGGCACAGAAATAAATGTTCAGCAACACGCACATACCATTTTTCTTCACGATAGAAAGGAAACAATGAAGGTCTTGGCTTTTTTTTTCCACACACACACCCCCCACCACCACCAATGTAAAAAGTTATGTATTTGCCTTTAATTCCCTGCCTGTCTCTCTTGAATAATGCTTCACCCATCTCTCAGTGCACCCTTCCAGCTGACAAATATGCATTTTTAAGAATTATACTTTAAGAAAAATACTGAATAGATGGAGACCCACACACTACATCGATGGTCAAACCATCTCAGGCTGCCTCCTGTAAAATGCACAAAGCTGGCAAACAGATGGGCTGACCAGCTCACTGGACAGACCACTGGCATTTCAGCGCTGGGATCACAGTTTGAGTCCCAGCTTGAAGCAAGAAGAAAAATGAATCTGGGGACCTGAGTTCGTCTCCTCTTGCACAAAATCATCATCCATAATTCAGTAGGATTTTGACTATTTACTCTAGAAGCCTCTGCTTGGAAGAAGAGTGGCTGGAATTTTTCTTGACCTGATGAAGGGAATTCCTGCTCACTGCTGGTCAAACGGGCAGTGTGAGAGGAGCTTGTGCTGCTGCCAGCACGTTGAACCCCACCAGAAGGCATGGAAACAGCAATACTTTAATGCTTATCAATACACAAATGGATATTTCCCAGAGTATTAACCCGAGCTGTATGCTGAAGGGCATAAAACATCCACAAATGCAAAGAGCAAGTGAAAGCCTTTCGTCGATTTTTGAAGGAGAGCTGGAAGAAAAAAAAAAATTAAATTAATTAATTCAAAATAATAATGAAGAGAAACAAATCCAAATCCTTCCAAACTGAACTTAAGTGTTAACCATGACCTTTGGATTTAAGAACCACAAATTTTCACAGGAAGTTGAAAACACACGGGGTGGGGGAACTAAAGAACAGCAGGAACAGATGCCATTATTTGGCACACAGTGGGGAGAGCAGCACAGAAAAGGCATTCTCTGCAGAAGACATTTTCCTTTAGCTCTCTTTGTTTTCTCTTGAGGAGATAAGGGTAGGCACCGTACGAAATTTTCTCCTTACATCGAAAGGCTTGGGAGGGGGGCAGGTGGTGGAGGGGGGAGGAGAAGCTGAAAATATTTTGAAAAACTGGTCGTAAAAATTTTCTAGCCTAGAAGGAATTTCTTTAGATTGACTGCAACAGCCACTTGCCATCAGGAAAGGAAAGGCCTGGGAAAGGGAACGACTAGTTTGCAGTCTAAAAAGTTCATAATATTTTGTAAATTAGAGGTGTATTTTCATGAAGGAAGCGCAAGAGAAACTCACTGCGTTGCCACCTTACAGGGCACAGGGACGAGGCTGGTTCCTGAAGGGTGAGCTCACCCTGTCCACAGCTGCTGTGGCTGCAGAGGGGAGAAGAGGCAAATGTCATTTTCTCCCCGACCTGGAACGCATGTAGATGAACACATGTAGCTGAACTACCCGTTGTAGTTTAATTCTGCTTCTGCGTCACACCAGCCTAAATCCCTGGAGCAGCATCGGCTGGGCTGAGGCCATCACCTGCAGCCTGACCCCCCCCCAAATCCTGCCCTGTTTGTTAATGCAAAGCTCCAAGGGGGACCACCCCCAGCCTGCCTGCTTTTGGGAGATGATGAAAGGCAGCACCCGACTTGGCCACTTCTGGTAAGAGGCTTGGCTTCCCCACAGCCCTGCTCGCCTTCGCTCTCGCTTCTGCTTCACCAGCGCAAATTTCCCTACCGGGAAACCTTCCCACCTTCCGATGGAAACTCAGGGGAGCCGGCAGCCACTGGCCAACCATGACTGGCTGGGGGGGATCTGTCCTGGGGGGCGAGGATGCGGCCGTTCCTGTAAGCCCCCCGCGCAGAGGGAGCGGGAGGGGGGCTCTACTGGAACTTGCCCAGATGCAAATGCCTTTGCAGGAGTGACTCAGCCCTGTGGTTTTCCTCCCTTCCCTGCCAGCAGATTTGGCTCCCAAAGACCTTCAGGGCTGCTGGCAGGGAGGGCTGTGCTGGCAGCAGGGCAAGGGGGCACCTCTGCCTCCCTGTGCTCACCTCTCCTCAGCCCTCCTCCATCTCCCAGGCTCCTTCAGCCTCAACCAGCCCTTCTGCTCCCTCTGCAAAGCTACAGGGGGATGAGGAGGGCTGATGGTATCCCTGGACCAGGGCTGAAGGGGAAACAGGAACCTTGAGGGGAAAAACAATCCGAGAAACTCCCTTCCCCCTCGGCCACGCTTCCTCCAGGGCCGCCAGCACAGAGGGGACTGGTTTGTGCTGCTGGAGCACGCTTAGTGGGGAGCCTCATGGGGTACGTGTTGCCTTCAGCATCTCTTCAGAGGCAGCAAGAGTTCCTACAGGGGGGTAAATGCCATCTCTGGTGGTCACACCAGCCAAATTCCTATGCATGTCCCCCCTTCATTTCCATTTCTCCCCTGTCCTGGTGATTTATCTAATGTCACACAGTTTCTATCCACGTGGCCAGAGGGCAGAAGGTCTCAAAGAATGTGAAAATCTGACATGGGATAAAAATAGCCAGGCAGGTGGAGGGGGAGCTGGAGCTCAGAGAGAGACAGCCTGAGCAAAATCCTGGCTATGTACAGAAAACTCTGCAGGGGTCAGAGCAGAGTGAATCCCCATGGCAGAAAAATACTTACTGCTGGCAGTGCCTTTGCAGGGGAAGGTTTCTTGCGAGACATCACTGATGGTTATAATCACAGCTGAGCAACTCTGCAATCATGCAAACATTCAGTGCAAGGCTTGTTGGGCAGAAGTCCTTCCTGATGGCATCTCCAGGGCTGCAGAGTCCAAGTGCATCTGCCAATACTGCAGAAACAGCCCATCCTGCAGGACATGTCAGTGTGACAGGGCTTGCACATGCATCCCTCCGGGCTCTCCATGCACGAGTGGGGCTGGCATCCTGAAGGGAGTGGCTAAAAGCTGACTGAGCACTAGCTGAGATGCCTGTCCTGCCACCCCAGATCTAAGGCTGCTGGTGTGGCCCCTCAAACCTGGTTTTGAAGGGTCAGGCTCCATGGATAAGCCAAAGCTGCTTGACTTGTTCAGTAAGGGCATCTCTGGCCTCATGCTGTCGTAGTTTCACAGCAGAAAAAGCACCTGCTGATCCTCAACTGCCCCAAACACCACATCTTTCATCCTAAAAGCAAGGCTGAAAAATGTGGTTTCCTCACGTATCACATTTCTCAGCAGAGGAACCGGGTTTGCAGGCGGTTTGCTGGCTTAAAGAAGAAAGAAAAGGAAAGAAGCATGAGAGCCAGACACTGAATCACACAAAACCTGATGTTTGTAGGTTTAGATCTGGAGATGGACTGAGCCTCAGCCAAGGCTGAAGTGTGGAATTAGGTCTGTATTAGACACATGTGACTCTACACTGGTGAGAAAATTTACCTGGGGAGGGGCAGCTGCTGATGGCTGGGCATGAGCCTGGATCTGGACTCTCTTTTGAGCTTCTCCAGTGTCTTTAAAGGGCTGAGCACCTCCAGCCACAACCTCCCTGCTGTGTGCAGCCTGGGGCTGCATCCCAGAGTTGCCTTCTGGGAAGGGACCGAATCTCCTGGGAAGGGACATCTCAGCTGGTGGTGGAGCTGGGGAAGCCTTTGTGCCCCCCGCACCCCTGGAGGCTCTGGCTGGCCACTGGGACAGCCCCACAGGCTGCAGCTGTTTCACCAGTCCTCTTTCTGTGTGTCCTTCCTGGGACACTGGGCATCTGCATCAGCTTTTGCCCAAAGTCCCACATTGCTGCAGGGCTTGGGCACTTGGAAACCACGCATCAGCCCTTCCCTTAAGGCCACTTGCAGCTTCAAGCTGTACCACTGTGAGGTGTTCTAATTGCCAGCTAACTTCTGAGCCCTAAAATGCACCTTGTTCTTGCTGGCTACCTTACTCTGCAGTCACAGGAGCTGGAAGGTGGCATTTTTTTAACTAGCTTTCTTAGGATAGGCAGGTAAATCTCTTCTGCCTCCTCCCCAGAGCTGGAAGGTGGGTTTCCTTCCCCCAGGGTGAAGGTCCATCCTTCTGGCCTATGCTGGCCTATGCACAAGTGGGTGTGGAACCCAAGTGGGTGGTGGACACATATGCCAAGGGGGACAGTGCAAGGCAGTGGCCAGGGCCAGCCATGGTAGTGGGAAGGGAGGAAAACCCTTTTGGGAGCAAGCCTTGTCCCAGGGAAGGCATCAGGAGCAGAGGTCAGAGGGATGTCTGATGCTGTTATCTTAATGTGCTTCTAAACCTGGCAAGGAGGAGTGATGCAGCCAGTACCAGGGAGGGCAGGGATGTGGCCAGACCCTGTCCCCAGTGGTCCTGATGCTGCAGTGCTGTTCTGGGACAGGCTGAGCAGCCAGCCAGGGCAGCAGCTAGCAAGGATGAAGCAGGCAGACACCCAGCCCTCCTGCACAGGACTGGGAGCTGCTAGGGCAACAGCCATGAGAAGGGAGTGTTGGGTGCTTGTAAGCAGTGTTGCACCTGGGAGGGCAGCCCAGCTTTGAGAAACAGGAGAAATTTCAGCTCTCTGGTTCACATGCCAAAGTTCCCATCTGGCCATGCCACCATGGAGACATGGAGCATGGAGTGGCAGCCACACAAAGCTGGGACATGCAGCCAAGCCCACACCTGGCCATCCAAAAATACATCCTGAGGCCCCCAAGTTGATTATATCACAGTGATGTTCGGCACTTGCATGGAGAAGTCTGCAGCTCCAGCTTAGTCATCTCAATGGTGCAGCCTTCCAGGTACTTACCACCCCAGAAACACGCAGCAGCCCCCAAAAGACAAAACCACTCAGTAAATGTTATATAAACCCACGGGGCAGCAGTCCAGCCCAGGCAGGGGCAGCGCAGGCAGACAGGTGTGCCGAGGCATCTCGCCAACCCCCTATCAATTTATTTGCCAATTTATGTATCAATTTGTTCGCCACAGTGCAGGAGGAGCAGTGGCACTCACCCCATCACCAGCTCAGCGCAGCAGCCTGCACTGGGGCCCCAGACTCTCGTTTCCAAACCGCTGGCGGAGGGGAACCTCGGAGGACCTGACGTCATTTCTGAGCAAAAACAATGGTCGGGCGTTCAGAAGTACTGGGGGGGAAAGGACGGGAAGAGGATGTTAGCAAAACAGGACCTTCTGGAAAAGGAGTCCCCACAGGCACATGCGCACACCCCATCAGAGCCGGTGAGAACCAGCGGGAAGTACCTGCTGAGCCATACCGTCCCAGGGGACATCGCCTAACACTGTCCCGGGGAAAGGCAGCCAGCCCCTGCGGTGCTGGCGGGCACTGCCGGACTGAGCGCTGGCCGGCACGCTGCCAGGCTCCCCTGGCAGCACTGGCCGCTGGCAGGGCTCTGCGGGCTGAGGACAGACACTGCTCGCCGCACGTCTCGGCGACGTGGAGGTGACTCCGACCTGGGTGCTGGCAGCACTTGCAGAGGTGCTGCGATAAAGGAGGAGGTGGCAGGGCGAGGCCAGGCTATGTCTGGGTCCCAGGGAGGAATATTCATTCCCAAAGGGTGAGGCTGAGCCAGTCAGGCAGCCACCCTTGAGACTGTGCCAGGGAGGCAGCGCTAAGGCTCAGCCAGGGAGGAAAAACCCCCAGCCCAGGAGGGTCACGGGGTGCTGGGCAGCCCACCGTGAGCAGAGGGGGCTCCCTGGCTGTGCTGCAACTTCCTGGGAAAACGGCCCCCTCTCTGGCATCTGCCCCTTCCTGGGAAGCAGAGGCTGCTGGGGGCTGCACCCCTGGCATAGGGATGCCGGTCGCTCCCTCCCACGGCTTCCCCTTTTCTCAGAAAGCCTGGAAACCAAAGGTGAAAGAAGTGGGTGGAAACTCTGCACGCTGCCGTCCAGGAAGAGAAGTGAGTAAGTCGGCTGCAATATTTAACAGTGCCTCCGGCCCCGCCGCTCAGCAGATCCGCCTCGACGGGAGACAGAGCTGCCGGGTGAGTGCCGGGGTCACATCGACCCCGCGGGAGGGTCTGCGCTGGAGCGGGGGGGCTGATGCAGCCGGGTGCGGGGTGATCGCTTTGCTGCAGCTCTCCCCAAGGAGTCACAGCCCGGGCACGGGGGAAGGCGGCTCTCCCGGTGTCGAGCAGCAGCAGGGACGTGGTGACATCGCGCAGCTGATGGCAATGCACTTGCTCTTGGCTGTGGGAGGTGGGAGAGGAGGTGCCAGACCCTGCTTGTAGGGCATGAGCATCTTCGCTTCTATCCCTGGCTTTTTTGGTCGTTTGCCAAACCGGACCCGTTCTGCTAATGTTTTAAAGGGCAGGGGCAGGAGGCATGTAACTGTTCCTGCAAACTTCCTGCAAAACCCCCGGGATTAGCGCCCCAGCCACCATGTCAGGGCAGTGCCGGTGTCTGTGCAGCACCCACACGACTCTGCTGCTTGGCCCCAGGCACATCCTGGCTAAGCAGTAACTCCCGAGCTAATCAGCTGGCAACACCAAAAGATGGGTGCTCCTGCTTTTTTTTTAATATGTAAAGCAATAAATCATTAACCACTGAGTACTTAGGGGTCCTGGCATGGCACTCACATCCCCTTCTGGAGCTGCTGCTTGTGGTTCATCTCCCCTGGCAGTGAGGAATAGGGGAGCCCTCCAGCCAGCCCATGTCCCCCACAGCGGGGAGGGTGAAAGCCAGAAAGGGCTAAATGCAACTGGCAGCTCAAGGCTGAACTGGTGTGGTGCTGATCTGTGGGTGGTGAGGTTGGTCCTGTGTGAGTGCCTGCTTCCCTGTGTCCTCCCATTGCCTCCAACGTGGCTTTCCATGGGGAAGGCCTCTGCTGTGCTCCGAGGGCCAAGCCAGCCTGCTCAGTTGGGGAATTTCATCTTTGCTGATAGTATTTCCCCTGCTCGTTGCAGAGAAAGGAAACGGGGGGTTTGCAGGGAAGGGAAAGTGTACTTCACACAGGCACAAGGAGAGGTGGGTGCTGGACACACAGGGCTGGGGGATGCCTCCCTGGGGCAGCTCTCATGGCACCTTTGATGAGTCCATAGGTGCTGCTGTGGGTGCATGCCCTCCAGGGCCTGATTGCCCCCATCTCCCAGCTGGCTGATTGAGAAACAGAGGCAGGGTCTGTGTGGGGTTGCAGATTAACTCAGCACAACACAGAAAACCTTGCAGCAGCAGCAGCACCATTCCGCTGGGCTCCCACTTGCCTGGGCTGTCTCTCGACTCACCAGCATTTTCAGGCTGAGGTCAGGAGCCTTGAGAAGCTCTTAAGCTTTTAGCTCCTGCTCTGGAGACCATCTTTTCTCCAGCACCTGCTGCTGGGCACATCCGTCAGCTCCAACAAGCTGTCACTCAGCTGCTGGGATCAAAATCAGGGTCTCATATCCAGATCTCTTCCAGAGGCAGAACAAGCCCAGGACAGCCAGCACCAGAAGGGGATGTGTATCAGAACAGGCACGGGGTCCCTGCACACCACAAGCCAGGCAGAGAGGAGGATTTAGGCAGTGCGGGGTACTAAGGGCTCCCACCCTGGAGTCAGGACAGATCACAGCGGAGCCATGAAACCCCCACCTGCACGGCAGGCAGCTGGGCTGATGCAATCTTCCCCAGGGCTGAGATGGGGCAACAGCCTCAGCACGTGCTGGTCACCCCCTAGCTCGGTGCTGCATTCTGACACATCCTCAGGAAAACGTGGGGTTGAGCCAGGGCAGGGCACCTCCACACCAACAAAATACCCAGCACCCAGATGGCTCCCACATCTCCACTAGTCCCTGCCCTCCCTGGCGTTACCTGGCACACTGCTCCACAGCAGATCAGGGGCCAGGGATACCCCCAAAGATACAGGGCTAAATCCAGCCCTGGCCCTTACAGGGGTGCAGGAACATGGAGCAAAGCTGGAGACGGGAATGCCAAGGAGCAAAGGCAGAGCCCAGAGGAAGAGATGTGCCCGGCACATGCAGCACACGGGAACCTGCACAAGGATCCTGAAAACACCACAGAAACACACACACCCCTGAGAAGGGATGAGTCTGGAAGCAGGAGGTTGGGTAGAACTGTCCCCTCATCCACTGTGCAGGAGCAGAAGCCCAGCATGGCCTCCTGCTGATCCCATGGCTGCCTGGGGTGCCATGCTCCAGGGAGAGCCCCCATTGCTCCCCACTTCCAGGGGGCCCCTTGCTCCTAGGGGTGCCATGGATGCCATGTTGAAGGAAGATTGCTTGCAGGAGTAGCTAACAGAGAAACAAAAGAGATGAAGTTTTTCTGAATTTTCATTTTGACCTCTCCTTTCCCAGCTTAGCCCCTGCAGGCTTCCCATCACACCTGGGTCAAGCTGCCTCTGGTGCCTTTTCACAGTGGGGTGCCCCAGTCCCAACACCCACAGGCAGGACACCAAAAGTAGCTTGCTAGAGCTGTCCATGCCCCATCTCTGGGAGGGCAGGGGCACAGGGCATGGTGGGATACATGCCAGGCAGCTGCTGAGCTGTCTCACACATCCCCAGCATCCATATCACCCCTGGGGGCCACAGAGCAAGGGAAGGGGATAACTCCCAGAGCACCTTCAGGGAGGGTTTGTCAGGGTTGACCCCCATCTTGCTCACCTGCCTGTCTGCTGAAACCCTTCCCCTTTCTTTGCAAACCAGCCCATAGAGGAAGATGAGGAGGAAGGCTTTTCCCTCACCTCCACCTTTCGATTCCTGAAAGCAGTGGTTGCTCATAGCAGCCGAGAGCTGAAGGCAGATGGCTGGCACTTTGAACAGCAGTAATCCTTCAACCCTTTTGGGGTAAGTGCCTTGGAAAGGAGCTTCACAGCTTCAAAAGTGAATCACAAAGGCTTTCCATGTGTTTAGATAGCCAGGGACCACAGGGTGACTATCCCACGACATAAGCTGGCCAAGGAGCAGCTCCAAAGCACCCATCCCTACCAGCCATTGCAGGTTGTCAGGTCTGCAGAACCTGGCCAGAGCATCTCCAGCAGGCTGCCTTCCTGCACCGCTCCCTTGCACAGGCACCTGCCTGCAGAGTGGTGGAAGGAGGAGTGGGGAGATGACCCCACTTTTCTGAGCTTGGGGGGGTTCAGAGCTATTGAAACCTCTCTGCCATGCCACAGTGGTCTGACAAACAGCACAGTGCACAGCCAGGTCCCTGAGCTGCCTCTGACCCTCACTACTCACAGTAGGGTGAGGAGACCCTGATGTATGACTCTGCTTTGCCCCATCCCCCTTCACCTGCTGTCCCTCCAGGTAGCCCCTGCGGTACTGCTGTGTGTTGTGTCTGGGATGTGACAGGGTTTGGGACACACAGCCTGGCACCCCATGGCTTTTGCAACAGGGCTTGGCGCCTTCGGGACACTCGTGAGGATGGTGAGTTCATGCTGCCCTGGCTGAACTCAGATTCCCTGCAGATGGATAAAAATAGAGCCCCATGCCGGCTGTTGAGCAATCACGGAGTGAGCTCTTCACCCTGACAGTTGCTCAGTGCTTCCCTCATTGAAATCTTTGCCCGTGCTCCAAAGCAGTGTGTGTCATTTCCTGTCTGTTCTGCTGATTCCTCAGACCCGAGGGCTCCCCTCCTGCACTGCCAGCGCACAGGCAAAGGGCTGGAATCCTCCTTACCTGAGCCACCCCAAGTCACTGTCATCACTACTATGTCAAAATATTGCTGAGCCACAAAAAAGCCTCTCCCCACCTTTCAGCTGTCAGCTCAGTCCCTGGATTTGAAAATTAACATCTCCTGTTGAAGCCCGAGGCTGCCAAATCTGCTGGCAGCATCAGCACCTCTGCAGCTGCTCACTGGAGTCCCTACCTGTCCCCTGAGCCTGCCACTCCATGAAACTGCACTTTGCAGCCTGAACCGGAGAGCGGAGGCAGCAAGCAGCAAAAGGCATGTGCGCAGTTGAGGGATGCACCAGCACATCCCAGCTTGGCCTAGACCAAGACTGATCCCTCCATTGAACTGCTCTCTGAGCTGCCTGGAAAAGGCCTTTCACTGTTTCATTTTAAGATGTAGAATTACCCTCTGTCTCTTCCCAGTCCTAAACAGGCAGGTTCCCCTGCACCTGGTGGTCCAGCCGTGGTATCACCTGCTGCACAAACCATTTCCATCCATCAGCTGGCATATCCCCATTCCAGGGGTTCCAGCGAGCACTGGTTTTGGTATGAACGGAGCAGAGTGCCAGTGCCCAGGAGAGCTGGGCTGCTCCCCTAGTGCTGAGCATCCCCCCACTGCCCCCGCCATGGCTGCGCCAGTTTCTCAGATGCACACGCAGAGGAAGAGCAGTTTAGACTGAGGGATGTGCCACTGCCCATGCACAGAGCAAATCCATAGGTGGGATTCCCACCGCACCTGTGAATACCAGCACCAACTGGAAGAAATGGCATTTCTCTTACAGCTCCATCAATCAGGTTTACAGAGCTCAGGGCTGACCTGAAGCCTTGCAGTGGCTCTGAATAACAGGATGATACGTGGAAGCAGTGGAAAAAAAATAGCAGCCAACTCGAGCAAAGTTTCCAGAGAAAGCTGTGGCTGGGTGTGCTGCTTCAGGGGTGAGTGAGAGGTGCCAGAGCTTTCCCTGCAGCAGCTCCCCGTTGTGAGAATCTGTGCCAGCTCAGTGCCTGCACTGTGTCAGCGACATGATGAGCTCTCTGCTATTTTTTCCCCCCTTACAGATGGAGATGTAGCCGGCTGGGGCCAGGGGAAGCTAACTTGCACTGGCTGCTTGGCTCTGAGAACTGAATTCCATAGGCATTAAAGCCTCCAAAAATGCCCTATGGATTCAGTTCTGCAGCTGGGCAGCAAATGAGCCTCAAACCTTCCGGAAGAGAATGCAACTGTGAGCTAGTCCTGTACGGAATGTGTAAATCTTTGCTCTCGCACAGAGACCAGAGGGGGGATGGAGGTGAGTTACAGCCTCTGCGGGGAACCCTGTGCTCAGAGAGCCGCTCAAGGCAGCGGTTGTTTGTGGCAGGCTTGCCCTCGGAGGAAAAAGCACCCAAGGACAAGAAGTTTTCTTCCATCTGGTCAATGGCACTTGAGAAAATAAATACATTGTTGCCTCCTGATGTACTGCATTCACTTGTAAGCATGCGGTTGTAAGTCTCTGCTAAAAATATTCATTGTCAGAACAGGAGCCTGGGTGTGCCCAGCAATCTCCTGTTCAGAGCTCAGGCAGCAAAACCAAACAAAACTTTGGAGAAGATAAACAGGACAGGATGGGTAAAGTTAAGGGTTGTGCTCACTCTCTCCCCACAGGTCCCAGAGATGTCTCCAGCAGGGACAGGTAGTTGGAGAAAGTTTTTGTGGATGCAATGGGCTCCATCCATCCATCCATTGTATACCTCTGGGAGACCTCAGCTGCCCACCTTGGGTTTTGGGGGCATTTTGCCCAGTCCAAACCTACCACCAGGAATTTATTGGCTAGAGCAGTGACATTTAGGATAAATTATGTAAGTCCTGGTAACTTATGTAGCATTTGATCATTGGGAAAACTCCATGCTCCCGCTCACCTTGCCCAGGAGAGCCGGTCACACCTGCTCCAGGATCTCACCTAAAGCAGTCCCTTCCCCTGGCAGGCAGCATCCAGCTCTCAGTCCCCCTTTGTCCTACACCAGCTATAGCGGATGGGGAAGAAACTCCTTCCCCCACCCCCTCAGAGTGCAGTGATGCACACATTAAAGTACCTGACACAAATTTTGGGCTCATCACTTAAGCCACTGCCCATAGGAACAGCTGCTGATGGAAGGACAGGGACTGCAACACCAGCACTGCAGCAAGGCTGCTGCAGACCAGGGCAGCAGATATCTACCTGCACACCTCTACCTGGCCAGAAGGCCCTGCTCAGCTGAGGAGCAGTTTAGAAAAAAAACAAACCAAAAATACCCAACCAACCCCCATTGCTGTGTTTTTCCTCTAAAGGGCAACCAAAGGCATCTCTGATTATCTACCAGTCATTAGTAGAGGCCTTTTCTGCACTGCTTGCAACACAGCCAAGGAGCATCAGCTTGGTTTGAGGTTTCTGCAGCATTTGGTCTGGTTCAGCCCTCTTGCAGCTTTATCTGGCAGCAGAGTTAACCCTTTTCCAAGAAGCTGACTGGGGAAGGGGAAATAGAGATAGCTGCCAAAACATTCTGGCTATTGCTCAAACAAAAACTGTTGCATTAATTAAAAAAACTCCACCTGCATTGACTTTACAGCAACTCAGAGCCACTAAGGGCCTCCAAGTTCACCCTCACCAGCACTCTCCTTCGCTACACAGATGGGGGAGGCAGTTCTCTCCTGCCTTAGAAGGCATTTCTCCCATGTGGCATGTCAAGGGAAGGCTACAGGGGACAGAGCAGGTCCCCCATTTCTCCTGTATGCTCATAAAGTCCCTGATGGTCCCCAAAAAGGAAGCTGTCAGGCAACAAACCAGAGCTAGGCAGGGTACTGTCAAGCAGAGCAAGCAGAATAACCCACCACAGCTGGGCAAGAACCATGGCAGAAGTCATCCCTAACAGCAAAAAGGTGTCAGATCAGATTGCAAGTTGTTCACAGGAGAGACTGCTGTCAGGTAGCTAAAAAACAGAAACATAAGCATTTGCACTTGGGAGGTTTTTATTGTTTATTTATCATCACTTAAAAGGTACAGAAGTTTGCAAGCAAGTCAGACCCAGCCCCTCACAACCCTCCACCCTTCCAAGAAACCAAGCTGTGGAATTGTGGTTCACACAACTCTAGTGACATCACTAGAAAGCCAGCACCTCCAGCCAGAGCTGAGTCAGACCCAGATCAGGGCCCTCAGCAGACATTTCAAGGACACTTGGCCAGGAGAACTGAGCACCGGGTTAACAAGTGTAAGAGGATGGAGACACCAGGGTCTTCTGCCACCACGTAGGGAAGTGTTGCATACAAGCATCACATAGTGATTAATCACAATGGTATGCTCATAAACAGCAGTGACAAGATATGCAGACAATTGCTCTTTACAGTGTTCAAGAAGCCCTCTCCGCTGGGACCCACACTGCCCCCAGCCTGGAAGGAATCCCACTTTGATCTCCTTAACTGAGTGCCAGGAAGGGAGTCAGCTTCCAGGACCTTCCCTTGGGTAGGGTGGGAAGAGGCCCATCTTCAAATTAAGGGCTGCTGTCTGGAAATCCCCCCACCAGACTGTGACCACTCAACCAAACCAGTGGAAATCACACATTCATTTCAAAACCAGGACTAAAGAGCTGATCCGACAGAAAGTCAAGTGCCACGTGGTTTCTTCACAGGATGGACATTGTGCATCAAACAGGGTAAAGCTGCCATAAGCTTGTGGAGGATGGGGAGCAATTAAAAGCCAGTGGAAGTGGTGGCATTGCTTGTGCTGCTTGCCAGCTGCACCAAGAAGATCTATCAGCTGGCTCCCATGAGGGCTCTGGAGCATCTGTCCATCAGGTGACAGACTACATCAACGTCTCAGTTTCTTTTTCTTCTTACGGTTACGGTCCTCACTGCTGTCATCTCCTTCACTGGCACTGGGGGTTGCAGCCTGCTGGATGACTTTTTTTTCCACTGCATATTCCTGCTCTCCCACCTTGGGGTCTCCCTTGACCAGGAACTCCCCTTTTCGGTAGGTTATGGAGACGTTGGTCCGTGGGTAGGTGCCGTAAACCCTCCGGAGATCATCCTTCACAAATTCCGGCAGGTCTTTCCTTGGTCCAAACACCTTTCCAAGCTTCCCCCACTGAAGCTCCCCTCTCATGGTGAAGCCTTCTGGCCACGTGTCTCGATACTGGTCTGGCCTCTGGTAGGTAGCATAGGGATTGTAGTTTGCATAGGGATTGTAGAGAGGGATGGGGACCATGGGAGGGAAGTGCCAGGTGTAGTATGGACGGAAATAGGGGTGGGAGGCACCATAGAGATGATGATACTCCACCTGAGCTCCCGCGTAGTCAGGGTAGCTGTTCCGGTCCACCACAAAGGTGACGGGGCGGCTATAGAAATTGTGCATGTGGAGGGGAGGGAACAGGACAGGGCTGGTCATATCTTCTGCTCTCCCAGTCTGCAGTGGTGAGTAGGTGTAGGCAGAGGGTGGGATCACGGCTGGATAATACTCCCGCGGCACAAAGCCAGACTGGTACATGGTACAGAAGCTTGGATTTTACACAGGGGACATTCCTCCAGAGCAGTTGCTGAATCTCAAAATCTGCAAGGACAGGAGGGGAAGAGAAACACTTTACACTGGCTACGTACATTCCAGAACCAGGAGATACCCCAGGCACTGTAAGCATACCAAATAATAATAAAAGGAGCTCCCTGCATTTGGAGCTTGAGAGTGCAGTAACATGTAAAGAACAAACAGCCACATTGGCAGTAGCTGCCTGTTAGCTGCTCAGCGAGGCTCATCGTTTAACCCACCCAGATCTCAGAGTTAGAAGAATGGGAACAAGCGGGCATAAGAATCACTGAGGGCAGAAGAGATGGCCTCACATCCTCGTGACATGACTCTGCACTGCTAGGAGGCACCAAGACAGACTGCAAGAAGGTAGAGACCCTTGAGTAGGCATAGAAATGGGGAAGGCAGGCACAAGTGAAAGAAGCCCAGAAAGAAAGCAAGCAGGCAGAGGACACAGCCCAGCTACAATCATTTCAGCTGCCATCCTGCCCAGACAAGGGGATCTTAAATAAAAAACAATCTTCAACTGTCCTTGACTCACTCCACATCCTCTCAAAGCCCTTCTACTCTGATATGCAAACAAGAGCCATGCCCATTATTTGTTCCCAGAGGAAAATTCAGGCACAGCTACATTTCCTTTGATAAGTTCTCATGTGAAGAAATACCATTCTGGTCTCACTAGTTATTTCCATTTAAGTGGGCATTTACCTTAGGTAACTCTGACCCACAGCTGAATTTGCTCTTAGCCTGCCCTCACCAGATGATCCAAACACCCTCCAGGGCATTAAGCATTGTCCTCCCATGACTCCTCATCCTCTCCCTAGGGGCAGAAAGGGAAGCTGTACATAGCACGGGGTTTTAAAAAAAAAGTTTGCTACCAGAGACAGGAAAAGACCTGCACAGAACTAAATATGGCAAGGTTGGTTTGTTTGTTCCACACAAAGCTGAGATCCAGTAGGCTCTTTCTGCTTCAGCCTTAACTACGAAGTTGCCTCTGACGTGTGTTGACCAAGAAGGTAGGATGAAACTCATCTCTCAGTTCAGTGCTTTCCTCCAGCCTAACAGGAAACTTGGCAGTTCCCTAAGGACCTGCCTACCACAAGCAATGCTGGGTACTACACAAGGGAGGTTTTTCTGGTTTTCAACCAGCAAAAGTTGTTCCTGTCCCTTGAGGTGCATGATCTCCATTAGCATAAGCCTGCTTTTGCCATGGGTGCAGAGCTAGAAGTCCACACCCTGCACATGGGAACAGCACTAGAATATTTGGACAAGACCAGGCAATACCCTTAAGACTTGCAGCTTAGAAGCTAAAGCCCTTCCTAACTATCACCTCTTCACATAGTAGGAAAGAAGAGTTCACAACCTACATCATTTAAAGCCATAAAAAAAAGTCTCAAACAGCTTCAAAACACATGAAGCAAGCAAGCTTGAACAGTTTTAACTGAAGTCATCCCAGCTCGCTAGCAGGTGTTGGGGAGGAGACCAGGCACTGTGATGTCTGTGATGTTTCCTGCATTTAACCCAGTTTACAGAGCATAATCAGATTCAAGCAAGGATGAGGCTGGGTGCCTCTCTGCTTGAGGGCTCCTAAATGTCACTTCCTGAGTTCGCCTGACCACTCTGAAGAGGTTCAGAGGTCAGCCTCCTGCATCAAGGAGCTCCACTACATCCTGCTTGAGCATACTTCATTAGATGTTTGAAAGGACACTATTAGCTAGTTCCCCAACACCCCGCCTGTCCGACTTGCTCGGAACCACCACAAAAATCTAGAGGGGTATTGTATGGCAATAGCAGCACAAGGCAGGTAAAGGGAACAAACGGTCTCTTCTGAAAACTCGGTGTCTATTTAATCCAGCTCAACCCTGCATCCTTCTTGAGATCCACAGGATCATTTCCATGGGTCCTTTGGGTTTCAGAGCAAGTGGCCTTCACAGAGCACGCAACCATTGCATTCACTGGGTGAAACAAAGCCAGCCCAGTTTACCCCTCCTGCTGGATCAGGGTGCTGCTTCATGTTAGTTTAGAACAGCCCTGGAGAAGCTTTTACCTCGTTTAGTTGATGACCAGCTCTTACTCCAAAGCTACAGATGGCCCATGTAACACCCACTGTAGCACCCTGCATTTTGGCTGGCAGCATCAGGGCTCCCAGTTCTTCCCTGCAGCCACAGCAGAAGGGGTGTCAGGCCCTCTACATCACTCAGGTTTTCCTGCCTGAGCACAGCTATCAATTGCTTGGATTTTACACTAGAAAAAGATAAGGGGAACAAGCTGGTGGCTCAGCAAGGCAGGACTGCTCACAAGAGGATGCAAACTGAAGAGATAAGAGGGAGAATGAGACGAGGACTAAGCAGGGCTGGGAGTGCTCCAGGGCAGCATGGTCACATGCCTGACCACAAAGTGAAGACGTGTCCCTGGAAGCAGATCACCCGGGAGGAGGGTGTTGACAGCCAGCACAGTTTAGACAATAGCTCACAGCCCCAGAGGAAGCTTGCAAACCCCGCAGGGCAGACTGGCTCTGTGGCCGGGGCTGACTCCCCTGCACAGCTGCCTGGCTCTCCCCTGTCACAGCCTGCTCCCCACTGCACAGCTCTGCCCGTGCCCAAGCACCGGAGCACTCAGGATGGCCCAGGCACAAGGGCTAAATCCTTACTCCTGGCTTGCAGGGCACAGCACTGCTCTGAACCATGCCTTGTGTTTCAGCAAGGTTTTAGTGTGCAGGAGGCTTGTGCTCCCAGGGGCTGACAGCTTGGTTTACCCCAGCACTACACCAGTCTGTCAAAGTCAAAGTGGCCTTCAGGCTGCTTCAGCTTCCACAGGCAGGTTTTGGAAGAACACAGCTCCAGCAAAGCCCTGCTGGACTCTGCAATGCTGAGCTAGAGTGTGACAAATCCATGTGTAGAAGAGGAGAGGGCTTTGAAAGCACCAGTGCCAGCTCACCTGACCCTGTCCCACACTCACTGGGAAGTGAGAGCAGGCAGTGGTTCAGGGAAAACAGTCTGCCAGCGGGATGATCTTTCATGAGGCCACCTGATAGCCAGAAGGCATCAAAAGCCAAATGCTTAAGAAAACCAACACCCAAACACCAACATTACCTAGTGGTACCCCTTGAGGAAAGGGTCCAACCCCCAGTGTCTTCACCCACTCCTACTGCTCTTGTTTCTCCAGTGCCAGCAACCGGAGACCACTCTGGCTTTGGAAGTAAATACCCAACAGCCTCCAGCTGTCTCTTCAGTTCTTCAGGACCAATTGTAGGACCAGGTGAACCAGGCTGACCCATCTCTTCAACCTACCATCCACCTTCCTTCCTTGCTCCCATTTCAAGCTCTATGCTTGAGAAAAATCACATCTGTTGCCTGGCACCTGGATGTCCTAAAAAGGAAAGTGCAAACAGTACTTAAAGCTGGAGCTGAGCTCTGCTAAATGCCTCCCTGGCCCCGAGAGCCACTGACAGCCATCAATATACACTCTTCAGGGCAAAAATGGAAAGGGTGGATGGGCAGGGAACTGTGGCTGCTAGCAGGGAGCAACAAGGGACCAACCCAGTAAGAGAGGTCACAGCAAGAGATGAGGCAGCCTCTTCCTTCAGGCCTTTTCAGCAGTTTTGACCTTGTCAGAAAAGGGTTCAACTGCACTAGAGGTGAATAAGAAGCCAGGTGCAAAAATAAAAGACCCAGACCAACAAATAACAACCAACCAAAAAAAACCCCAAACCCAATAAAACAAAACCAAACCAAACAACAACTACAAAACAAAAACCAAACCAAACCCAAAAACCCCTCCAGACTCCCAAGAAGGCCTCAGCCAGCTGAAATGAGATTGCCACCTCCTCCTGGGAAGAACGTGATACTTCAGGCTCTTCCTAGGCTTGCCAGAGCTGACTCCAGCAATTCCCTCACCCGCTGCCCAGCCATCTGGCAGAGCCTCTCCCTCCTCACACATCCTGGTGCAGGTTGAGAAGCCTGACACCACAGCTCCATAACCATCCGCTGAGCAAGGTGTGCACTCAGCACCAGCTGGCCCAGACAGAGTTGCTATGGAGTGATCAAGCAACATTTGCAATATAACACCGGAGAGTGCACTTGATAGCTCAAGTAGAGGGAAGGTTTTGTTTCACCACACTGTTGCGCAGCTGCTGCAGGTGATGAATCCCACCCCTAGTTAATACAGAAATGCCCAGGGCTGGTAGGGCTTTTCTAGTATTTAAAGCAGCAGAGATTATTTGCTAGCATTATAGAAGAAGATGGTTTTGCTGGACATGTCTTAAGCTTTACTTCACCCAAGGTAGCTTTGAATTTGGAGAGCTTTCTGTTTAGGTAGCTGTGGAACACAAGAAGCACTGTGAGCTGCAGAAAACAGAGGAAAGTGTAAATATTCAAGTCCGTGCCAGACTGCACATTCTCTAGGAGAGAGATTAAAGTGAGCCTGACCATAACATGGGCACAGACCAACACACAAGGCATGCCACAGTATGCAAGTATCTCAATGTCACAGTTTAGGGTTAGGGTGGCCCCTTAGACCTATAACAGACACTCTGTTAACCTCCCTCCCCAAAGGGGAAGAGAAAGGGAATAAGGGAGAGAGACTTAGCCATCAGAAAAGGAAACTACAACAGCTTTAATAAAAAGGAAATTAATAATAATAAAAATGGAATATATACAAATATATACAAAACCAGTATGAACCCAACCCCCTGATGGTAATTCCATCACCGTCACCACTGGTGCTGTGCAGCAGGCACCGGGACAGTCCCAGCCTGGGCCCTGCAGCAGATGGGAGCTGTGTTCAGGAGCTGGATTCTGTTACCGGGTTCAGGAACACACAGACCGGGATCGAAAGTAGAACAGACAGAGTCCTCCTTGGGTGCTCCGAGGAAGGAACAGGAAGAGGACCTGAGCCAAGCCAAGCAAAGTTGGCAAAGCAGTTTAAGAGGGGAGAAGAGCCCAGAGACCCTTCAGATCCCTCAGCTCTATGCCAAATATGCCATATATGGGCTGGAATCCCTCGTTGGTCAGTTTGGGGTCACCTGTCCTGTCTGCTCCTCCCTGCAGGTGCAGCCTTTCACTTT
>WUAM01000029.1:579876-595200 GCA_024336885.1 Actenoides hombroni
TGGGCTGCCCAGGGAGGTGGTGGAGTCACCATCCCTGGAGGTGTTTAAGAGCCAGGTAGATGTTGTGCTGAGGGACATGGTTTAGTGGTTTTGATAGGGCTAGGAGTAAGGTTGGACTTGATGATCTTGAAGGTCTCTTCCAGGCGAAACTATTCTATGATTCTATGGTTCTAAGAGCGTTGCATCACCCCATGCCCTCTGAATCCAAAGCAGGTTTAGTGGCTGGTTTCTATTTCTCTTTCTGAACCAGTAGAGAATTGCAGACTTGACACCAAATGTAAGAAAGGGTAGCGGGTGGGTACTCAAGATGCACAGAGCACCCATTCAAAGAAATTACTCAAAGAAATCACTGTTCATGGTATTTTGTAAAACCTAGTCCACTTTGTGCCCCTTGGTTTAGATGTAAGAGGTTGAATACTTCTGCCAGGGGCCTGATGACCTTTCTTGTAGTAGTCTTGATGGGATCAAAGAATCACTAATTAGTGGTGTCTCTTTGGGGAAAACAAGAGAGGTTATTACTGTGCTTTCATTTCTGAAGATAACGCTTAGGTATAGTGGTAGACTATCTTTGCCAACATTTTCAGTACACAAATTAAAGTTTTAATTACCCCTTATGCATTCCTAGTTCAGAACAAAGTGCTAGGAAGCAAAACTAAGTTGCAGGGAATAGAAGCAAGAAAAACAACAAAACAGCAACAACAACAACACGGAAAAGATTATTGTGGAAGTAAACAACACATCACTCAGATTGTGTATCAGGTCATTGTTAAGCCTCCTTACTTTCTGAAGCTTCAGAGGTGAGGCCAGTGGCTTTACTGACAAGGACTCAAGTGTTTGACATTGGAGTCCCTGGTTTTGTACCCCCAAGTTACAAATTGGAACAACGTGTTCTGAATGCCATGGTGAGTTCAAGCAGCAGGACAAATCTTCCCTGTAGCGAAGGATCAGGTAAGCCCTGAAAGGAACAAAGAAAGAGCCACATCATTTTTTCAGCGCATTTCCTTTAACTTCATCATATTCATTTGAGATAATCCTCTTGACTCAAATCTCACTTTGTGTTTTCCTAAGTTTTGCTCGGAACTGAGCTATCTTCCGTGGGTGCAGGTGTAAAGTTGTAAGGCTCAGATAAGGTAAATACACAAAACAGCTTTGAGTATGTAAATTAGGTAAACACATGCTTCCCCATCCCTTTATGGAGCTAATTGGCAAATGCAAGTATATGATTCATGCTTTGAAGCTGTAAAACACTTAAGTGCTTATATTTAGGCACGCACAGCCCTATTGAAATTTACTGTGCTACTTGCTTAAAGTTTTGAAATGTCACTCAAGTGATCTGGAGAACCCAGGATGCAAAGCAACTGTACATTTGTGCAGTCTGTCCCACAGCACTTATTTCCCTTCTTGTAAGGTGTTAAATCCTATAAATATTTATTCACACGTAGCTATTTTTTGCATGGCATTGCAAACGCAGCTCAGTCGGTACCACCTACTTAGTGGGTTTTAAGGCTTCTAACTTAGGAGTGGGTCAGTTGTGGTAGCAGCCAAAGTGGTACATCTCTCTAGGGAGCAATGCCTATATAAGGTGAGGTAAAACAGGTATAATCCATGCTGAAAGATCATGAGTTAATTCTTACACATCCTCTTACTTTAAGTATGTGCACAGCCCACTGGATGTGATTTGCCTGATAGTCTTTCTACATTCTGTGAAGGAAGCACTTTAATGTCACAGACCAGGCAGTTTAAAATTGTTTTAAATGTAAATAAGAATTAGTCCTTTTAAAATTCACCGGTGTAGTGATACATAACATAGGGATAGGCAAAAATGTAGAGTGAGGGACTCATACACCTAAGAGTTTGCAGAAGAGGACCTTGAGCGAGGATGTTTCTCTTTTACAGGGAAACTTGTTCCACGATTGAAAATATAAGTTAAATAAGTTAAGCCATTGTGCTCCACGGACAAACATTGTTTTGGCAGCAGTTTGTCATCTCCTAGATTTGCTCCAAGTCAAAACTCTTTGAGAATCAGAAATGTTGGAGGCCTCATGTGTTTAATATGGACTGGTGCCTTTTATCATTTGAGGGGAAAAAAAAAAAAAAAAAACGAAATGGCAATGGAAGCTATTTTGCTAATGTTTTTATCTATTCTGTGACTGACATCAATAATACATAACAGTTCCATTGACATTGCATCCTGTCCAATGGACCCACTGACCTGATTCAATGTCAGCTGAAGTGCCTCGTACATCATAAACATACACGAATTCTCGCAGATCCATTATCCTTCCGCCCGGCCCAGGAGTGCCAGGGATCCAATAATCAGCCAACGGGAGTTGGAATTCTTTTCCTTCAGTTTATCTTTTCCTTCACACTATGAAGGAGCAAGTCCGCACTTTGTAGAGTGTAACGGGGAGACCCCTACGTATTTTATGAATATATGAATGATAATGATGTCAATAGACGTTCGGATACCAGGCTGATAAGAGTCTGCTATAAAACCCCAGATAAATACCTCGCACCTTGTCAGGAGAGCCTGCAAACCTGATATGTCATTCTGTCTTATTGTGCAAGAATATATGAATGGTAATATTCCTATTAATGTTGTACAAAGTCTGCAGTAGCTGCAGACTGCACCCAACACCGCTGCAACTTTTATTAAAATATGGATATTTAGCAGGTGCCCCTGCTGTGATTTCATTGCTGCTAAAAGCAAAGGGAACGCAAATGGAAAGTATTCCAAGGTTTTCAGTTGGTCCTCCTCAAACAGTGCACTGTGACAGTATATATTTGTTTTACTACTGAGCCTGTTTAGCAGTCAAACTGTAGGAAATTGAATATACACTTACTGTATAAAAATTATATGCTTGGTTAGTGATACTTTAGGAGAAATAAGTGCATCAATCATGGAATAGCAGGTTGTCAAGGCTTTATATGTAGGAAAAACATAGAACAAAGAATGTAATACATGTCAGGCACCTTTTTACAGAAGTTTTGTGCCAACGTTGATTTACAATGAGCTCTTCCCTCCCTCTCTCCTGCCAAATTCTTCTGAAGAAATGTTTGGAGAAATCTGAGCAAACGATCGTGCTCTCTGTTCTGACGTGTCTGTAATTACAAGATCATCCTTATTGTGAGTTTTCTGTTTGGGTGATTTAAGGAAAAAAAAAAAAAAAGGTGTGTATGTTTAATGCTGTTCTGCCAGTCAAACTCAGAAGGGTAGTTTTCCTCACACGTTAATGGGAAGAAGACAACTTAATAATTAATCTGGTTTAGAAAGGGCCAGATCCTTGACAAGGAGCAGTGCCTCCTTGGAGACTGAGCAATTCCAGAGGCCAGCCTGCCTGCAGAGTTTCCCTATAAGAAGGACCCTACCCCAAAAGAAGGGCTCTGGGCTGTGCATTGCAGCTGTGCCAGGCACCACTTTTGTCCAGTGGTTCTTCTGGGCATGCTGGTCATGCTCAGTTTCCCAGCAGAGCCCCCCGAGATGCGTAGACCTGCCACAATCTGTGCAGCGCACAAGCTTTCCTGACAGCATGTGGAAACCTACAGATTAAAAGTGCCACGCAGCAGCCTGCTGCTATGGACTGTTGCATCACTCTGCCTGATCCAGACCCAAAAGCCTGACACCGAGCCTGCTCCTGCCCAAATACCAACTCAAATCCTCTACCATGAAACAGCATAATACTTCCGCCAGTAAAACGATTCCTGGATTTCCAGCTCAGCCACTCCTCTGTTTCTTCTTCAGGGCGTTCATTCACCGTCCCATGAATGTGGTTCCCTTCATTATATGGATTTATGCTACAGACATATGGCTCTAGTTAATCTGACAATAGCTCTCGCTCCCTTCCGAGAGATCTGTTACGGAGAGGTAACCATACATCGTAATGAAATATAACACAAAGACAGGGAAGACCCTTTTATTTCAGCATCAGACAAAGACATCGTTTGAAGTTCACCTTAAATATCCTTGGTACCGATATGAACGTCCTAAATACCACAACAATTGCAGTTAATTTCTGTTATTGCCAATATGAAGACACAATTCTTCGAACTTCTATAGCTGAATCCTTATTTAAGTGTTTCATTGTAACCTGTGCTTGCTACTAGGGAGAACCAAAGCAAAATTAGGCAATCTGAAAACTACTGAAATGCATAAATGGCAACCAATGCCTCATCACTCCACCACGTGTAAAACTCCCTGTTTGGATTGCCGTTTGTCAGTAGTGACATAAGAGCTTGGAAATGTTGACGTTCCTTTCCCTTTCCAAGAGTAGAATGAGGAAAGGGATAATCTTCTACTAGGAAAAAACGAAAGCCCTATTAAGTTTTATCCACAGGTTTCCTGAGCGGAGAGGGCAATCTGGATGTGATTGCAATCCCTGGGATCCAGGAGCAAGGACCACGCAATAGTCCATTTCTCATCCCAGTGCCACTTTTGGTACTTCTCACTTATGACTTCCTTCAACCAGAGCTATTCCTGGGGAGGTGCCAAGACAGTGCTTCAAGGACAGCTGTATCCTCCAGCTCCTCATTTCTGGGGAGACTCATGTATGAGTCACAGTGATGACATCCTCATCCTCGTTTTTATTTCCTCACCTTAATCCATCTGGCTACATTTGTAGAACGGAGTAAAAGTGCTTTATTGGTTTGACTTCCTAGCATCAAGCAGTTTAGTAGCATGAAGGTTTACCAAAACCTGTGTTATTTATTGCCTGGAAAAAGTGAAGTACTTAACTGAAGCATACAAATATCTTTGTGTGTATGTGTTATGGTGCAGTAAATTCATACTGGTCTCCAAATTAATTTTATTTTTGTTGAGTTCTTTGTTTTTAGATCTCTTTAATTTCCCCTTAAATTAAACAAACAAAACTTTTCTTGGGACCAGGCAGGTACCTATACCAGTATAGACAAGCTCATGCTGCACAAGAGTGTAATGAAGGTGCTAGTAAAAGCAGAAAGCATCAGCTCTGTATGCAACTGGGAACTGAATTCTGTATCTGGAAGGATTCCCTCGTCTCAAAGCTTAGGGTGCAAGGAAGTGGAATTGTGATGTCTTCTACAGCATAATTTTTAAGCAGAGTTTTCATGTAGTCTCAAAAAGAAATCGATTCGATGATTTCACCCTTTGGCTACCCTCTGCCCCTTACCTGTTAGAAAGTACATGTTTTTGTGCTTTTAGTATCTCATCATAAAAAATTTCTTGGCCCTCATGGATTTCCTTCATGGTCATTGCATAACAAATGATTCAGAACATCTCTGCAAAGTGTTGCAGAAAAGGGGGGTGTGTGCATATATATATATATATATATATATATATATATAAAATTTATTCTATCCCTTTAACATCACCTTGGACTCCAGTCCAGCTGAGGGCTTCTGTGACCCAAGCCCAACGTTTCTAAAGGGAATTACAACTTTATAACTCCTCTAAAACTCCACTAAGCAAGGTCTAGATTAAGACCTTCATGTTCTTACAGTGAGTTTAATGTTGCCACTAAATTCTCTAATACCATGCAGCCTACTTACAGCCTGGTGTGATCTCCCAGTGAGTGCTTTGTTATGTTGTAAACTGATTTTTGCAAAGCTGCAAAACCTTGCGTGCTTAAAAATTTCTGGACGCCAGCCAGATTCCTTTCAATAATTCTAGCTGAAGACCTTGGAGTTTGTTAGCCTTTCCTGAAAATCTTGATAGCCTGAGAAATAAGTCTACGTCCAGCTGATGAGTTCTTTCTGGGGTTGTAGATGTTATGAATATAGATCTTGGATGTATCTAGCATCAAACCTCATTGGATGGCTGCAATGGAACAGAGGGGAAAAGCCCAGTGTCAAGTTCCTATATGAGCATCGCTTGTTGTGGCTCAGCAGGACTGTCAGGCTCTAGAAGGCAAGAGCTTGGTGCACTTCCATGATGGAGCACCTCGCTCTGTTCAAACATAGGAGGATTGCCTAAAGACAGTGAGTTTGGCCACATAGCTGCATGGAAATCAGACTTTTTTTCTTTTTAAAAGTGGGCCACAAAGCATGTGCTGCATTTAAATCACTTTCTGGAAGACTTGATTCTATTTATTTTCACTCTCTCTTTCCCACAGCTAGTGTACCAAGCACAGTGTCTGGGAGAAGAAGTTGTGCAATACCTTAGAGCCTCAAAACCCAATTCTGGGCTTTCAGAAGACCTCAGTAGGAAGCACCCGCTGTAGAAAGGATCTCAGAGAGGGAGTCTATACGCAGCAAATGCCCCGGTGAGACTGTACTGTAGCCTAATTATATGAGGGGAATCTTAGAGGTGTATGGATGGATCCTAACACTGCATCCTGATGGATGCTGAGCAAGGAGGAACCCAGCCAAGCTGTGAGACATACTCGCAGCTGCTCCTCGGTGAGCAATCCCCTGGATGAACCATGCTGGTACTGACAAGCATGAGACCAGAGAAAAGCAGAGGTGCCAGAGGGGGAGTTAAATGGATAAATACTCAAAAAGTTGCTAAAAATATGAAGTACTAACATCAAGTCATATAATATATAGTGCTTTTTATTCTGGGACAAGAAGGGATGATTCAGACTTGGTATTGAAGCCAGTCTGCAGTAAAGGCTCTTGTCAGGTTGCAAGCAGCATTTTTCATGTTAATGGAAGAAGCATATTGTGTTCAAACACTTCAAATTCAACCCAGTTCTTATAAAAAGGACTCTGGGATTTCTAGTGAGCACTGAGAACTCTGTCAAAGCTATCCAATAGGAGAACTCAGCCTGTCTGCCTCAAAAGTTTGAAAGGTTCAGGTAATTTTGCCCGGATCCAGACATAATTTTTTCTCAGGCCTTCTCGCTGTTTCTGATGTGACCCGTTACATTTTGTTCATTGCTTGTCTTTCTGTAGAGATAGATTGCTATTCAGAAACATTTTTTTTCTCTTTGTTATCGGGCTGATGTGATAAAAACAGGAGGAACAAGGAGATACAGGGCAATATCCAGAAAACATTTCCACACTGCAAAAGCTTGGCGTAGAAGAATAAAAGACAAAGCAAGCACTGGTTCTCTACTAACAACTCATAGAAGTTATTATCCATCAAATACTTCACACTAACTGATCCAGTCCCTCTTGCCATGAGTTTATTGACTACAATACTACTACTGAGTCAGCCCAGGTACCAAACTATGCTGTAAAGTTAGTCAAAGGCAATACAATAATAGTGTAAAAGGTGCAGGAGGTGAAGAGGCAATTGCTGGAAATGCTTTTCATGGCATTACTTATTTATTTAGTAGACAGAATTTAGAATGGGAATAAGGATTTGTCTGTCACCATCACATCAGCCATCAGTTCAGCGCTGCCCTAGGCAATGAATATGCTGTTACTAATTTTAGTCTGTTTTGTTGTCATTCAGTCCAGATAATTTTTGAGGTTCATTTAGTTGCTGTTAATAAAAAAGAAAGGCAGGAATACTGTAAAGGGCGGGTACTCAGAAATCCACTCTTCAAATCATAATCCCTTCGGTTTTTGCCAGTGCCAAGTTGGTTATTTCCTTCAGAGAAAGGAGCAGAAGCTTGACTTTTCTTCATGACTTGGTGCTTTCTCTTGAGGGACCAATGTTCACAGCCACATCCTGCAGACTTGCATCACAATTGTGCTGCCTTCGGAAAGAGCACTTCCAACGCTGAGAAGAGGCGGAGAGAAAAATGCGCTAGAGGTACTCAAAATGATGTTTGAAGATGAATGAGTTGTTGTTCTGCACATAGGCTCTAGAGCTGACTGTGTAGTGGTCTGGTAAAAGGAGGTGTTGCCTTTGCTCAAGTTGTGATTAAACTGTGCAATTATCTTCCAGGCAAAAGTGAGCCAGAATTTCTTGGAATTTAGAAAGACCCTACCTGTCGTTTCTGTATTTATTTGCATGGAGCCCAGTGGGCAGAGATAGCTAAGCTGACACAAGAGGTCACTTCCATCTCACAATGGCTCTGGGGCACAAATTATTCACCTGCCAAAGCAATACTTTGTTCTTTCCTAGCACCATTCCTGTATTGTCACCACTTTACAGTTATTAAGTGTCTCTAAATCCCTCTGTTGCCTTTGATGTAGGTGAGAACAGATATATCCATTTTACAAATGTGTGGTGGGTCGACCCTTGCTGGACGCCAGGTGCCCACCAAAGCTGCTCTGCCACTCCCCCTCCTCAACTGGACAGAAAATATAATGAAAGGCTTGTGTGTTGAGATAAGGACAGGGAGAGATCATTCACCAGTTACCATCTCAGGCAAAACAGACTTGACTTGGGAAAAAAAAAAAATTTAATTTATTACTAATCAGATCAAAGTAAGATATATCTTAATAACACCTTCCCCTCACCCCTTTATTCTTCTTGGGCTTGACTTTACCCCCGGTTTCCTTCACCTCTTCCTCCCCTTCTGTGCAGGGGGATGGGGAATGGGGGTTGTGGTCAGTTCATCACACATGGTCTCTGCTGCTCCTTCCTCCTTAGGGGTCAGGGCTCCTCACACTCTTTCCCTGCTTCATCATGGGAGACAGTCTTCCACAAACTTCTCCAACACAAGCCCTTCCCATGGGCTGCATTTCTTCACAAACTGCTCTAGCATGGGTCAGTCTTTTCCATGGGATGTAGTCCTTCAGTGTTTGCAAAATATGGTGGGTTTGTGCAAAACACACCTGGTACAAGTCACCGACAGCAGCGTGTGAGGATCCCAAGACAGCTCTGAACAAGCAGGCTCTTCAAGTAAGGCATCACAGTACCTGCAGCATCAGTGCAGCATCCAGGAAACCAGCCAAAGTGGATTGCCCTGCTGAGATTGCTGCGCTCCTTCCAGGGCTTCGGGGATATCAGTGCCAGCATTTCACGGCACTGCACCATGCTCTGTGGATGCACCCAAATCTGCAGCCAGGAGCTCCCAGAAACATCAGTACAACATGTGCACAGAAAGGGCAACACTTCTTCCAGGCTAGTACAGCTACAGCTTTAATTAGGCTGGGGAGCCTTGCCTTTGTTTCGTGCCAATGATTCATTGCAAACCCAGAAGCTTTTAGGCAACAGAGGCCCAGGTGTCAGTGCAGTCTGGAGTTTTTCTTTACTCCTCTGAATGAGAAGCACATTTCTGGTCTCTCCTCGCCAGCTCCCCTTTCTGATTTCTCCTAATCAGAAAAACCAGCGCACACGGAGACAGCAGGAGAATAAAAGCAAGCCAGGCTTGAACTGTTGAGAGTTCTCAGTGCCATAAAAATCAAGTCAGAAACCTCATGTTGACACCTAATAGTTGCCTTGCATTCATTTAAAAGCCACTGGAAGGACAGCCTCTGAACCTCCTGGGTCCAAGCAGCTAGCAAGGTTCATTTCCTTCTACTCAAGGAGCAGTGATGAGGACCACCACAGGCATCACGCTGTGTAACGTTCTGACATTTGTAGGGGTCTGAGATGGAAATCCTACCTGGGATAATTAATTTTTATTAAAATAGGTGAAATTTTGATGCGGAAGTATAGAAGGCTGTCCATTACATTAGCCAGAGAACAGGTTATATTCATCTTTACTTCAATTTGGAGACTTCATGACTGTTTGCATTCACAAGATAACTGCTGTACATTCCTGAGCAATGACATCTTGCATGAAGAGACTTAACAAAAGCCACAGAGCTGATAATTTTCCTGTGGATCAGGGAGGACAGATCTCTCTGTGGTTTCACAGACATGGACTGAATCTCACCTTTATCATTTTGAACAAAATCGTAACGCTGTCATGGCTGCACATTAAAGGAAGTTTCTCTTGATGAACTATTTTATTCAGTCATGTGTAACTCGATTTATTTCCTGGCCCAAACATAAAAAGGGTAAAAACTTCATTTGGGAAGCTTGTTTGGTTGGCAAAATGCAGACATAGCAAATGTTTTAGAAATATGTATGTGAATTTATTGTTTTATCTGCTGTTGTTCACCGCAGGTCACATTTTTGGAAGGGGATTATGGGATTACACTTTGAGACCTGAGAAACTAAAACTGAAACTTCACACATTTGGATCAGTAAAAAAAAAAAAAAGAAAAGATTCTTAGGATGAGGAATCTTTCCAAACTCGTGTTCTACTTTTGTAGCTGTTCTGTGGTCGATGCAGATTTTCAGGTGTGCTTTATCCCAAAATAAAGGCAATTTCCTGTTCAGTTTACACCTTTGCACTTATAAAGACTTGTGATCAGGACTTCAAGAGAAGTGAAGTTTTCAGTTAAAAAAAAAATCCTGAAATACCTAATTTTAATTATTTGTAACCAAAGAAATCCCTTAATTACACAGCTTGAACCTTAGATGTACATTGATTTAGGAACCTCTATTCTACTACTTCAAGCATTAAAAAAAAAACAAAAGTCAAGAACCTTAAGTCATTTTATAATAGTTTAAAAGAGCATTAACTGATCTATCATTTTGAAAACCAATGATCAGATAGAGTCATTATGTTCTAGGAGATTTCATTTCCTCTTTTTTTTTTCTTTTCTTTTTTTTTAAAAGTAGATATTTATATTTTTGTTGTTGTTTTTACTCCTTACCCTGGACATATGGCACTTAAAATTGTGCACAGACCCTTTGCAAAAACAGTGTGAGTTAAGCACAGAGTTTTGCCTAGACATGTAGCTCTAACTGTGAATTTCTTTGCTTCAGTACCAGAGGGTCAAAGTAACGTTTTAGGTGTTAACCAAACACGGGATGCATTTGGTTGTTTTGCCATCAATTTTCAGCATGTGAAAAACTTGATGACTCTTAAATGATTAACTGTGTGGAATAAGTGCCAGAACTGTCTCCTGGCTTCCGTTTGTCCTTGTGCCTCGGGCCAAGCCCTGCTTTGGAGCTGTCTCTTGAGGCTGGTTGCTGAGCTTGGAGATGGGCACTGCTCCTGCCAAAACTTTTCAGCAGTGACAAATCATAACCAGTTTGGAAACGGATCGATTTGCAAGGCCTGTTGCCAGAGGTCAAATGTGGAAATGTTAAGGGGTGATTGCCTCAGGCTTTCGTGAATTCCAAGGAGAAGTATTGTCACCCGTTAGACCCTGACAGCAGTGCGACCAAGAGGTACGGTGACAAAGGGATTTACATCCATACCATTAACTTTACATCTTTTGGCATTTAACCCTGGCATCCGGGCAAAAGAGAGAGCATGTGGAAATTATAAATAACAGCAGGAATGGTGTTTCCAACAATGTGTGGGGTTTGCTCCTGCTCTCCCTTGCAGCATCAGGGACAGGTCTCCTCCAGCTTGGGAACAAAAGGGTGGGAGCAGTCGGTGGCAGTGTCAGTCCTTGGCTAAGGCACCCCCATGCAGATCAGTGGGCAAGCAGCAGATGGGAGCTCCTCTGGACAAGGAAATGGGGACAGGGCAGCATTTCTTCTTGAAGCTCCTGCCTTAGGGAAGGCACCAAAACAATGAGTAATTTGAAGAGCTCTAATAGATTGCATGAACCAACCTGAGCTCAAGGAGGAAGGTAATCACACTCTGAATAAATTAGTGGGTCTTTGTAAGGGGGTGGTGGGAGGAAAGTTTGTTTTGTTTATGGGATTAGGGCTATATTGTATAAATAATAATCACTCTTCACAGTAAAAATTCTCTCCTTGTTTAAGACCCCTAAAATGTTAATTTTAAAAGCTGTTACCAGACATGGTCCAGAAATAAATGCCCCTGTCTGAGGACACCTTAATTGCTGGCGGTTGGAGGCAAGTCTCTGCTCCAAGTATCTCAGCTAAGTTCTTCCCGCTAATGAGACAAACTTCCCACAGTCCTGGAGAGACAAAAAATCCAGCTCTGAGCACGCAGCTCCACCTGACCACGAGTTATTAGGCTAGAAAATGTCCATGTCCGCTTCCATGCTTGCGAGGCTCGTGCCCTGATGAAGTGATGGAGAAATGCTGTGAAGGCATCTGGCATAACTCGGTGCCAGGTACAAACCAACCAACCAACCAACCAACCAACCAACCAACCAACCAACTAACTAAATAAACGCAGCCCTCATTCGGCATCACCCTCCTAGCAACAGAAATAATCAAAACCCGATTAACACACCGGTCAGTTTAAAATGGAAATGATGCTGTTCCTTTGCCTTCCTGCTCCCGTCAGAACGATCGCCAAAGGTTATCTGTTTTAATAAATCAATTAGACTCAACATTTTGCCTTGTTTGCCAGTGGGAGGGTTTCGTTTTTGCAACCCAAGGGCAGCTTCCCAGGAGATCTCACCTCCATGGGTACCCCTCAGCTGGTGGCCTGGCCAGGAGGCTTTTGGATGTGCGAATGCAGGTCTCAGGGCCAGCTCTCGGAGAGAAAAGAAAAGCCCTGACTGGGCTGGCTGAGCTGCAATGCCCAGCACCACGCACTGGGTGCACAGGGAAAAGGTTTCACCCTTTCACCCCTTGACCTTCTCATCACCAAGATTCATTACTCTGTAGTGGTTCGGTGGAGGTTGAACAGTTGGGAGACAAAAAGAAGAGAGGAAAGAGTTTCTCTCATTTATTGCGAATCCTGCTTTGCGTACCAAAATAGCTCTGTTTGTATGTAACATTCAGTGCATTTTTTCCTCTTTTCTGCCTTGCTTTTTTTTCTCTTTTTTTTTTTATTCATTCAAGGGCCAGGTCATTGCTTCTGAACCTCTCTCTCAAGAGCTGACACTTAAAGTGCAAATGAAGCTAATGACAAGAGACAATATTTTAATGTTAATTAGATATTTCATGTGTCTTAGTTCATCAGAGCAATATTGCTCTTTTATGTATTACATGAAAGCAGAGCTTTAGCTTGGAGGAAAACAGGGAACACAGTCAGTCACAGAAGTAGTATTCTTGGGTTTGTAATTATTAAAATTATTGTTATATTTAGGAAACCCAGGAAACTTTGAAAGGAAGATACTTAATAATAATAATGGAGCTACTGTGCTATAGGAAGCCTTGGCAAAGGCTTTACATCTTTTTTTTCCTCCTACATGAGCTGGCAGAGTAAAAGCTGTTGTCTCCCAAGCTCTTGCTAGGAGAGCGGACTTGGCTTTTTCTGCAGAATTATATTGATAGATGATGCAGATCTGAGGTCTTTCTTTATCTGGATTCCCCCCTCCTTCTTTTCCAATAGTTATGTTAAACCAACGGTGTGAGCTGCTAATGCTGGGTGTCCCAGTGAAATGGCCTAATGATGATGTTCCTCGGAACTAGGTACATAAAGTACAATATTTTCTGTGAATGTTTGCATTCCTTGTGGCCTGGTTTCTGCTCCTTTTGCCTTCCTTCACTGGCTATTTGAGAAGTTGCATTTCACTGCCAGCAAGTATTTATACAAAGCAAATTTCAAAGTTGTGCACATATTTGAAGAAAATGAAATTTAAGGCTCTGTCACAGCAATGAACTCCTTCCAGAGAGCCCTCGTGCGTGGACCCTGAACGCAGAAAACGCCTGAAGAAGGTCCCTGCATTGGTGGGATCTGCATTTGCCCTTCCTCCGTGATGTCCAGGCTGTGGACATGGCATGTGGAGGCATTTTAAGCTGTGTTTTTGAGAGGTTAAAAAAAAATAAAATCCCCCAAATCATGTTGTGATCTACCTGACCATTTGTGTTTCAGCTGGATTTGCTTATGAGACCACTCTGAGCAGAATAAATACGTTAAAAATAATATTTGTAAGGAACAACAGGGAATTTCCAAGTAAACATGTATATTCTGGAACATTTTTTATTTAGCAGTGGATGTGAGTGCCCACACCTAACAAAAACAGCAGTGTAAAAATGTAGTTAAGCCTTCTATTTTTGTCCACAGCTAGTATTTAAAAAAAAAAACCAAAAAACAAAGAAAGGAAAAAAATAAACTGTTAGGTCTGTGGTTTCTTTATATGTTGTAGAGAGCAAAGACACAACAGAGTGAATTCATTGAATAAAGTAGTACTGCAGATGATTTGCTTGGCTTGGCATATCCTTGCTTCTTTCGTTTTCACAGTGTTTAATTACACTTGGTTTTTTTCAACGTCACATATCCTGGTGGAGAATCAAATTTATGGATAAGGCTTTCATGTAAAATGCTGAAGTTTAGGTGGGGAGTTTTCTTAGTGACGCCGACTGAAAAATAATACTAATATCAGAACCGAATGAGAGTGTCAGGGATGAAATGAGAATTCTGGGGTCATAAGAACTGTTTGCAGACCATGCTGAATTCCAAAGAGGTTCAGGTTCCCATCTGATTGGGAAGCTTGGCTCCAGCAGTCAGGGCTCGAGGCGAGTTTGACACTTCAAGTGATGAGCAGTCGGGGAGTGAAAAAGACCTTGCAGTGTGTAATCAGCCCATCCTGGTTGGGGATCAATGGCAGCACCAGCATTAGTTCCTGGGTCTTTCCCATCTCTTGATGTACATTAGCATTGGAGATGACATACGGAAAGGATGCCAGAAGGAGGATTTATTTCTTAATAAGGGGGGGAAATAATTTCATAACCCAATATTAAACACATGCACACCTAAGACAGACACATGCTGACACACTCCAGCAGCAGCAGCAGCCTCGGTCCTGTAACTGCTTTCATACATAAAGAAATAAAACTTGTGTGTTTGGGGTTCATTAATATACATTAACAATCATAAATGTTCTGCCGGAATAAAAGCTGTTTGCTTTGCTACTTCAGGGTTTCTGCCCTTTTGGGACATACAGTGGGCAAATCAAGTACACTGAGAGAGGGCTCTAAGTGCTGCAGGTTCTATTGAAATAAAATAAACGGGCAGATACAGACACTTCTGCTCTGCTCTAAAAAGACTGCATATGCTCAATGCAGGTTTTCTTAAGGTAAGGGACAGAGCTTCGAAAGCTCTAAGGCAGCTAGATTTGCCCATATGGGAAGGCGGTCTTTCACTGATGATTTTGCAGACAGAAATTGCCCATCTGCACTGTTTGCAGGTGTTTTGAATGATTATATTATTAGCTCTGTCTGTTCAACTTTGCTTTTTTATGGTGGCTTTAGTATTGCAGTAAATAAAAAAAAGAAATATATAAGCAGCCATCTGGTTCCCAATTTTTGACTGGCGCTCTTTGTCAAGAAAGAAAAAAGAATTCTCAGATATTATTTCCTAGTTCTAAAACACTGGCAAATGAGGAGAACAAGTCCCCAAATTCTGACCTGAATATAAAACGGGGACGGAATTTTCTGCTTTTTATTTAACTTGCTCTGATTAATCCATTTAAAAGCAATTGTCTCTGTTCTGTTCTCATTTATGCCTCTGTGAAGTCAGTAGAGTAGTTCTGGACTTACACCACGCCTCTAGGAGCAGAATCTCCTCCTGCTGAAATTAGGGGGGGGGGGGGGGGTTAAAGGAAAAACAATCGTAGACGCGGAGGGCGGCGGGGGGG
>WUAM01000029.1:620564-639530 GCA_024336885.1 Actenoides hombroni
TCTCTGGGCAACCTGTTCCAGTGTCTCACCACCCTCATGGGGAAGAAATTCTTCCTAATGTCCAATCTGAATCGACCTATCTCTAGTTTTAATCCATTCCCTCCAGTCCTACCACTGCCTGACAGCCTAAAAAGTCCCTCCCCAGCTTTCTTGTAGCCCCCTTCAGATACTGGAAGGACACAGTAAGTTCCCATTTAGGGTGGTTTGTTTGTACCGAGGTAGCATTTAGGATAGAAAACTGTTTCATGGGACTGCAGAAAAGATCTATTTTCCTATTCTTTCATTTGCCTCACTGAAAAGTTATCTGGTTTGTTGTTTTTTTTTTTCTGAGCTAAGCCTAAGTAAGACCGTTTTTTCCTATTTTCTATTTTTTTAGTCTAACATAAGTCTATAATTAGGTGATGTATGTGAATTCAAATCTCATGGTATGGAAGCACAGAGAAACGATGGAAGTCACCCACTCCTTTCTACCACGTTTCATGACCAAGCACAAAGTTTAGCTACATTTAATAAGGAAAAAAAAAGGTGGGGAGTGTTGCCTGGCCACCACAGACTACCTGTGATAACGTACTTGCATCACTTCACAGTTAAACTAAAGCAAACGTATGTCACTGCTGCGTGTGCCGTAACACCTGGGCACAATAGAATGAATTCATGGACTGTGCACCCATAAATCTTGATTTCCTAGTTTTGTGGGTTTGTCAGGCCTTTAAAGTTATTTAACACGCTTTTTGCAGTGATAGATAGGTACTGAGAGTGTTATAAATACTAACTTGTGTCTGAAAGTTAGGCTGTGAAGCTATCACCCGGGCTTATGGTGTCTGTGATTTTATATCCAGCTAACAAGTCACTTTCATGGGTCGGGACATCATCTGGAGTCTATGAATGTGTAAAAACCAACAGTTACAGTATATATGGTGGGTGCTGTTTTGATTCCTACACACAACATTTCTTTAAGAGAAAAAAAAAAAAAAAGCATAGCAAGAGTGTTCCTTGCTTTAGTCTGAGAAATAAAGACCACAGACCTTACTGGTCCCTGGCTTATCAGGAATTCATGATGAAAACGAAGGTTCATTTTTTCTTTAAAAGAGTCTGGGGCTAAATGATACTGACGCTTTCAATTTTTAACATCATAATCAATAAAGGCTGCTTATGCACACTTTGCAAAACCATCAGTTTCGAAGTTTGGGGAAAAAAAATAATAAAAAAAATCTGCATATGGCTGCAGCTTGCTGACTGCAAAGCTCTAGCACTAAATCTTCCGAGTTAAAGTTTTACTGGTGTGTTATGAGTAAAAATGCCTTGTCAGCCATCTGCCAGTTTTTCTCCTAACATCCATATTTTCAACCCTTGCTAAACATTGGGAGCATTTGGCCACAAGAGGCCAGCTCTACAATTAAACAGTCGAGTTCTGCAGCAGAAGCAAGGGCATGTCAAAATAGAACTGTCTGTTATTAATTTTAAAAGTCCATAAAGGAAAGCTATGACCCTGTCAGGGTGATGGACTGGTAGTTAAATGTATTATAAACTGGTAACTCTCAGAGACACAAAAGAAAAGGAAAAGAAAAACAATGCAGCAGTGTCAAAAGCTTCAATAAATGCTAATCATGGCAGATTAATCAGCCTCTAATTCCACTGATCCAAAAAGGTTAGAGAGTCAATTGTGTAAAATTAGCTCTTTCTCATGTGTCCCTTTGCATTTGGAGAATCTGTCTGTTCATTTGCATCTTTTGCCAATGTTTACGAAGAATTCAGTTCATTAGCTCTTAAACATAAAACCAGACACTGGAAGGGGGATTCATTGCCTTTTCCTGCTTAAAGTAGTATTTAAAGCAAATAGCGTTGCTACAGTGTACATTTATAGATTCTATCAAGCAGCATTAATTGGTGTATGTCTCATAACCAGAAACCTTCTTTTCAGAGGAAAGTTTTCACGTGAAGTCTTCTATTTAGTGTTGTAAGGAGGGGTTTGTTTGTTTGGTTTTTTTGGGTGGGCTAAGATAAAATGTTTAATCGTGAGATTGAAAGGAGACAAATGGCAGAGCAGATCTGCTAGCCCTTAATAGAGTACGTGCTACAGAGAGCTCCCAGAAGCCTGTGCACTATCTGCTTTGGGAAATACCTGCTTTAACCTGCATTTGAAAACCCTGCCACTTGCCACGGAGAGTGGCAGTTCAAATGAATGACTATGCAGAACGCAAGGAAGCCTGAGGAAGGATTGTTTAATGGCAAAGGGAGGGGAAAGATGAGAAGCCGTATTAGCTGTTTGAAGGGTTTGCAAGGGAACTGGGGAGCAGGCAGGACTCACCTGCTCTCCTCACAGAGCCAACATTCAGACAGGGTTCATTCATCATCTGACGACGGTTGACCGACGGGCTGAGCTCCGCGGACTCGTCCTGCTGCGACTCGTGTTACTTGGGGAGTGCCTCAGAGCTAAGAAATGCAAGTATGGAGACCCTCATTTCATAATTCACCTGCAAGCTTTGCTGGCCACGGTTTCCCCTTTCAGGGAGATGTTTAACGTCAGCTGACGGGGACCTCAAAGGTTCTACATCTATATCATGGAATCAGAGGATGATGGAAGGCACCTCTAGAGATTGAGTTCAACCCCCCTGCCAGAGCAGGATCACCCAGGGCATGTCGTATGTCGTGCTCTCCTAATGCTTAGTTTGCCTGAACCGCCTCCACTGGTGTGAAATTTGTGACTGATTTCTCGTTCCCTTGGATAAAATCAAAACCAACCAAACAAAAAAGCTTCTCCCCCCCACACCAAACTGGTGACGTGATTTAAGAAAAATGTAGGAATTTCCCACCCATTTGCTTCCTGGAAGCCACTCTCATTGAGCTCTCTGCCAGAACCCTGCCTGAAAGCCCTTCTCCCAGACATAGCCAGGAGCGTGGAGTTCACATCATCTCCCATCTTCCCTCCTTTTTGGGCTAGCCTCTCAGGGAGCACCCAGGGAAGGTCTCCACGCCACCTGCACAAAAGAAGAGAAGCAGCAAAGGGCTATTCCTACCACCTTTCCATGAGGGACTGGTTCCTGAGCATGAAATCCCACAGTGGCTGAGGACTGACACCGCGCTCTCTGCATTGAGAGCAAGGCATTGCCTTTGGCTCAGCCCTCGTAAACACACAGCAATGCACCCATATATTATTAAAAGGTTTCAAAGCAAAACACTCCCTCAGCAGCTGCACTGGGGAAGAGGCTGAGAGAACAAACAGGAGGCAGGTTTTTGCCCCATTCCTTCAGGAACCACTGAAGGGAGGTCTGCAGAGACTAGAGCTACGCCAAGCGCCATGGGGTATCGCTACCTGGTCCTGTCACAGGGCCACGTGCATATCAAGCATCTCTCCCCTTCAATAGCACTGCTTTGCCTGCTCTCACAGAAAACTTGCCTGGGTCCTAGAGGATGGCAAGTTCTCCATGGGCAGCAGTGTGCCCCTGTGGCCAGGAAGGTAAAGGGTACCATAGAATCACAGAATCACAGGGGTATTCTGGGGTGCAGCAAGTCGAGGGAGGTTCTCCTCCCCCTCTACTCTGCCCTGGTGAGACCACACCTGGAATACTGTGTCCAGTTTGGGGCTCCCCAATTCAAGAGGGACAGGGATCTACTGGAGAGAGTCCAGCAGAGGCTATGAGGATAATTAAGGGACTTGAGCATCTCCCCTGTGAAGAAAGACTGAGGGAACTGGGGCTGTTTAGTCTGGAGAGGAGAAGACTGAGAGGGGATCTTATTAATGTCTATAAATATCTGAGGGGTGGGTGTCACGTGGAAGGAGCCAATCTCTGTTCCTTGGTTCCCAGTAACAGGACAAGGAATAATGGGTATAAACTAGACCATAGGAAGCTCCACCTCAACATGAGGAGAAATTTCATTCCTGTGAAGGTGACAGAGCCTGGAACAGGCTGCCAAGGGAGGCTGTGGAGTCTCCTTCTCTGGAGACTTTCCAAACCCTCCTGGCTCTGTTCCTGTGTGGCCTGCCCTGGGTGTCCCTGCTCTGGCAAGGAGGTTGGACTCGATGATCTCCAGAGGTCCATTCCAACCCCTACTATTCTATGGTTCTATGATTCAAGGGTTGGCCCAGTCTCTGGGTTGGGGCAAGGCTTGGGACATTTATTCTGTAGAGAAATAGGGTAAAAACTGCCTGTATGAAGAATCACATCATCATGTCTGGGGAGGGGAACTGCTTCCGTGAAGCACCCTAACGTGTTTAGGGATAATTTGGCTATCTGTATCGATGCTTCTTTGGTCAAAGGCTCTTTAGTGGAGCTTCACATGTTTGTTCCTTGTTGGAGCCAAGCTGAAATCTCACATTTTCTCAAGAAAGAATCTTGATTTGAGGCAAGTTGCATTTCTGAACATCCTCGGTTCAAAAACTGAAATTAAAGCAGTGAGAGAGACCTTTACCAGAAGAGAAAATATAGTTAGATATGTTCCCTAAAAGAAGAGAACTGCATGGTTCTAATTTGAGAAAAAAAAAAAAAAATGACCCATGAGGAACCTAGCCTAAAATATGAAAGTATAATATAAAGTTTAAAAGATAATTATGAGGCAGTAAAACAGAAAAAAAAAACCCACAAAAATCATTGTAAAGGGAATGTAAAGTAAGCTTCTATGTATGCAATGGATGGACTGTCAGCAGTATTTCTTTGTGTGTGTACCTTTTGTATTGCAGTGAACTGTGCAACAGCAAGATTTGAATATTCTGAATCTGCCATCTCCCTCTTCTGTCAATCAGACCCTTCCAATTTTGAACATGCCAGGATGAACTATGTTGACTTCTTTGGCACAAGAAAGTGAATCCAGTGAAATTCATATATTCAATGGTTTCATGAAAATGAGAAAAGTCTGTCTATTTGCTAGAACAGCTTTGGGCTAGTTTTGAATGGCTGCATTTCATCTCTGCATTTTCCCTCCCCACAACTGTTATGATGTGAAAAGTGCCCAAGGCCAAGGGCTTGTAGGCCCAAGTCCACTGAAATTAATTGTAATTGGGAAAAAAAGGCATTTTGCCTAAGCCAGTCATACTATACTTTCCCATCTGACCACTTCTTTTCCATTCATGGGTATAGTTTACCAAATAATTTCTTTTTTTTTTTTTTTTTTTTTCAGCAAGTGAAGCTAATTTAATGCCACCCAAAAATATATCCAGACAGCTTCTGTCACCTATTCCCATCTCAGAAGTGCTCTAAATGCTCAGATGTACATAAAGTTCTGCAGCACACGATTGCTCTTGCTTCTGCAATTTTTTGGCTTTAATAATAGCAACAGACAAGTTTTATTCCATCCACAAGAGAAGGATTTGAGTGGATTATTCCCTGCTGTTGGCATGCCACCACCTCCTCCTCCTGCACTGAAGTGTGACTGTGTGCAGGTTGCAGACAGCAGAAGACTTGTGGAATGCTAGCCATTTCTCCTGGCATTCTGCCACCTGAAGCTGTCCTGAGACCAACCCCATAACAGTGGAGTTACCACCACACAATTATATGTTCACACTTGGCAAAAGTTTTCTGATGTCTGGATTAGCAAGGGTGGTATTTGTCCTGTTAAGACCCAGAAAAAGCTCAGCTTCACTTCTCCAAGGGACTAATGCTGAGCTCAGATTTGTTAAGAAGGTCCCCCAGCTAAACACACACTCGCAGATACTTCATCCTTCCCAGTGCTCTAAAGTAGACCATCCAGGTCACAGTAAGGCTTTAACTTGATAAGCCGAGAGTTAGGAGAAACTTTTTGAACTGGTGTAGATGAGGATGGCAGCAAGACTTGACATTTCCAGTTTCAGTCACTGACTGGCTTCTGTCTGACGAGATGGCTTTTAAAACCTTAAGACTTCATAAGAATTTGGATTGAAGTGGCTTCATGTCCAGTCTGTATCTGAACAGGGTGCCTCCAAAAAATACTGGAAGTGGGGAGAGTGATTCAAGAAGTCTCATGTTTCTTTTATGGGCCAATATGACCAAGCATGGTATGAAGGGAAGAACTTTAATGTTAATGGAGTAAGCCTTCAGATAAGATGTAAACCAGAGTTCCTGGCTGTTTTCTCTCTGCATCATCCTTCTGGACACTTTCCAGCTCCTCTCTGCCTACCTACGCTTCCAACTGCCTAAGAGAGTGTTTATTTCCTGCCCAAAACTGTTCAGTAGCATTCTTGTTCACTATTAAAAGAGCAGCTTCATGTTAGCAGCAGGCGAAGAGAGATTCTACCTCTCAAAGGCTGTTATTCGACTTAGTTAATTAAAATTTATAAACACACTTTAAGCACAAGAACACCTTTTAAGAGGCAGAGATGCAGGGGAAACTGGTGAAACGAGCAACCTGAGTGACAGCCACTGGAAACATCTGGATAGCCAGACATGGCTTCTGACCTCCTTCACTATGAGCCTTCAGCTTTTTCTTGCGCTGCACAATGCGGCTGCAAATTGCTATTAAAATGGGAACACTGGTGCCCAGTTTGCATCGGCGGGCATGGATCGAGGTCAGGATAACTCGCATCAGACCCCTGTCACAGGCAGTGTCTGTCACCCTGTCCTTTCCAACAGGCAACGGTCCAGTCCAACCCAACTGCGACCATCTCCTTTTCCCTCCCCAGTAGACATTCAAGCAGCCTGATCAGTAGACCGAGCTCTGAAAGATGCTTAGATCTAAATCAGCATGCAGATACTGCTCCTGGACCCTACTTCTAAACAAAGCCTTTCCTGGAAATCGCAGACTCTCATTTCAAATTTGGCAGTTAAGGAACACTCAGTTTAAAATAGGGGCTTAATCTTAGATTTCCCATGTTTCTCTCTCCTTATCTAGCACAAAATACAGCAGGAAGATAAGAAAAAACTCCCAGAAACCCTTCTCTTTGCACAGATGAGGAACAGCAAATCATAAGCAGGTTCTTAGAATGCTCACGGATATGATTATATATTTCACTGTCAACTAAAACCACAGGAATAGGAAAATATTCCCGTGAAAATACTGCCTGTAATGAGAGGACTTAGTTGTCACATTTGGTAAGACGTAATTTATCTTTTATCTGGTATTAGTGAATAATATCACTTTGCCATTCGCCATAGCGTGTTTCCCTTAGAAATCCACACAAATGATCCTCAATATTCAATCCTACATAAAGAAAGCTATCTTTTCTAGGTGTCATAAGCTTCCAATAATACGTGGAATCTTCTCCGAGTTCCACCGCTTATTCCTTCCCCAAATCTGCAAAGTCCTCAGAAAAAAAAGTCTCTCTACTCGATTACATCCCAACGAAGCTATGTTGATTTATGCTGGCAAAAAATCAGGTTCATATGGGGTTTTTTTCCTGTTTCATTACCTTCCCACCTTCCTGAAAGGGCTATTTCTTTGTCTGGGTTATACGTCCCCTGGCCAGAAGGTGCTGCCTTATAAAGGAGGTGGTGTTTTCACATCAAACTCAGTCCTGGATGATTTCTTTCTTTGTCTGCAGCCATAACATCTTCTTGTTCACACAGAAATAAAAAACCACAAAGGGTATGGATTATGCAACGCATTTCCTGCAACATTTAATAATCACAGTAAAACACTGACATGTATTGCTGCCTACTTACAAATCTCTGCTTTCTGTAGAAGTTACAGCTTAGCATTTAAGCCACCCAAATAACCTGCTTTATACATCTGAAGGACGTAATAAACCAACTCATCCTTATCAGCTGAATATCCTCTGGTGGACTTGGCACACGAGATCCAGATTCTGGTACGTTTCACTAACATTGGGCTGAAAGAATACATCCTTAGTTACAAAATGGCCTAAAATGAGGTACAAATCATTCTCCTAAACCAACCAGACCTAGGTGTTCACAAATGCCCTCACAGTGAGCCACACTTCCCAGGTTTCAGGGACAGTCTGTCCCCATTCCTCGTCAGCAGGATGGAACTTTCCCAAGCACACACACACCTTCACCCCTTCATCCCCTCCCATCCACAGGCTGAAAACATCACTGCAGCAATTGTTTTCCTCCAAAAGGAGCATTTGGGAAGCATTTCATGGATTTCTGCCTCCCAGTTTTGTTTAGCAGCTGGAAGTCAGGTACAGAGCCAGAGCAAAGAGTTATTTTTTTGTTTTGGTTTGGTTTTTAATTTTAATTTAATTTTAATCCAAAGTATTATTATCCTGTGTTACTGCACTTCACGTCTTTCTCCACTGGCTTTTGAGTGTGAAAACAGCACTCCCTTGCCTGCCAAGTGACCCTCTTACAACCAGAATGCACAGGACAGTGTCCTGCACAGCAGGCTCTGATCCTTGTCCTTGGTCTTGGAGCATAAGTTCTTTAACCAGGACTAATTGCGTGTTCCACGCTATAAGAACCACAGGCAACTGGAAGGTGACAAGTACTTGACAAGCCTGTTTTGGATAGGTACTGGTTAAGTCTCTGTTCCTGTCAGCTGGGGAGGATGTCTGAAGGACCTGATTGGAAAATAAAGTCATTAAAAAAACCAAAACAAAACAACACAACAAAAAAAAAAAAGGTACTTTTTCCTTTCCTATGTTTCTTTTAGAAACAAAACAAGATGAGGAAACCTGAAGATCTGACAATCTACAGATTTCTTTTTATATGCTCTGGGAGGGGGGTTGGACTCGATGATCTTCGGAGGTCCCTCCCAACCCCTGCTGGTCTGTGATTCCATGTGAAATAATAAAAATGAAGCTTTTTAGCTCTGTGAAGATGACTACCAAGAAACTCCAACAGCACTGAGCAGTTATGGATTTGCTGGAATCCTGCATAAAGCTCTTTGCACAGAACCCTTTAAATTAAAATTATTTTTGAAGCCTAGCCTAGAACATCAAAACCAAAGCTGAGTTCAAGTGCACATTCTGATTCCCATTGGGAAAAGAGACTCACTTACAGATGCTGGGTGATTTTTGTGACAGTAGGAGAGACATTTGGTCTTCTAGAAGCGAGGTCCAATTCTAAAGCACGGCTTATGTGTATCTGGCTCTGCTTAACTCATTGAAAACTTACTGATCTTCCATGAGATTAAGCCAAAGAGTATTTTTGTTTTCCCAGTTTGGCGGATTCTCGGCAGAGTCTAAGCTCTGGTCTGAGCTGGGCTGGGTTGTCTCCCCTTGGCACAGCGAGTGGGTTTGTGGGAGTAGGGGCAGGTTACCCCACGTGTGCGCTCTGGCAGCACGGGGATAACGTGAAGAGTCGGACAGCATCTCCACGTGACCCAGAACCATCAAAGGCTTCCTCTCCACTTCAGCAGGGGAGCCTGAACAATGAACTTCAACCAGTGTCAGAGAAAACAGCAGAACAATTTAAGGCTACACTTCAGCTTCCTCTTCACGTATTGCAATTAACAAATAATGGCAAGCTGCCCACTTGGAAAGGTAGCACACTAATATATTTGGAATAGCTAAGAGCTTTTTTTTGTTGTTGATAGTGTTGTTGTTGTTATTATGATGATTACATTTTCTCTTAAGCTTTTTATTAGCTCAGTGACAATTTCCAAAGATGACTTTGATTCTTTTAATAGCTCTTTAAAAAACAAACAACAAAAAAATACATCTAGCTAATATTTAGCTATTTCCCAGTTTCCCCACAATACACACTGCAACCATAACGCGTTTCTAAATATCCTGAGAATTCTCTAAATAGATTTTGTAGAATTCCCGTAACCTTTCACTAACCACCAAGCCCTTATTATCTAAAGAGGCTTCCAGGGAGGTGTTTGTAGGTAATTACCCAAGAATTAATCATCGGATTAACGTAAAAGGCAAAATATCATAAATAACCAAGTTCTTACATAGGCAAATCATTGTGAGGTATGTTACCAATTTTCATAGAAGGGCACTGTCAGAAATGCAATTTCATCTATCCAATTAGCAGGTTTTGCTGCATTATAAATCTGTCACTGCTTTCTTTGCACCAAACAGCTGCTTATGCAAGTAACTGTGTGAAACTCTATTAAAAACCACAGGTCTGTATAAAGGGGGTTTAGAAAAAAAAAAACCCAAACCCCATCAATTTTCAATAAAGCTGCGTTAGATTTCCTTGGTCTGGAAGGCTGCGGCCAAGAAGCGGTTAAAATTATTAGGATGGGAATTCCATCACGCTGTTAATGTCCTGCAATTCAGCTGCGGCTGTGTTCTGTTCACTTGGTTTTCCTCTTCAAGTGCTGTTCTGTTTTTAAAGCTGCTTTGAAGGAATGCTCTCCAGTGGACTGCCGCCTGTCACTGCTCCCTGTCATGTGTCCGATAATTAAAATCTGACTGATTTACTGACTGGCATCAACCATCGCAGCTCAAGAGTTAGAAGATGTTCATCCTTCCCAAGGCTAAATTTACTTGGTGAAAAGGGGCCACTTGCTTCCAGCCTGAGCTGTCATTCAGCTGCTGTGGAAACCATAAAGATAGCTAACAGAGCCCCAGCCAGCAGTCTTTAGTTTATTTTATTCTAATATTTATTGCCACCCAGAAAATGAACATAATACAGACAAGTTAGTGAGAGCACTGCACTAGTGATTTGTGAGGCTGGTGTGGAGTGAGAGCAAAACAGTTCTGCAGTATTCAAATAAAATAGAACAGCGGTGTTTCCCAAAAGTATGGCAGGGCTGTAGCTGTGTTTATTTTAACCCTAATGGGGTGCAATTTATTATTACATTTTAAGTAGATGCACTCTTGGAGAAGGGTGGTTGGTTTGGTTTTTTGTTTTTGTTGGTGGGGGTTTTTTTCTCTTTTCTTTTCCAAGTGCACACTGCTCAGGAAGTACAAAAGGAAAAAAAAAAAAAGAAGAAGAAAAAGGCAAAAAAAAAAAAAAAGGAAAGGAAACGAAAGGAATATCATGTCATCCTGTGTGAATGATCTAGCAGTATTAATGGAGCCTCCAGGATCTATTGAAAGCAGCAACTTCAATAGCTCAGGGTCATGATATCAGTACTTGAGATGGAACAAGCTATTTACAAAAGATTTAAACTCTGGGGAAGATGCCTCCTCCAGGCTCTCTGGCTTATTCTCCTTAGCCTTTAGGGTCACATCCTGCTCATCTGGCTCCATCGAGTTTCTCTGTTATCGTAGGTCGGATGTGACAGTTGCCAGCAATCTCTAGCTCCAACCCTCCGCGACGCAGTGTCACCCCAACCCAGAGCACAGCAGACCAGCACTGTTCCCCAGTTACCAACCTAGATTTTTTTTTTTTAGTGCACTGCTCTTGGGGTTTTTTCTGTTCCCTCAGCTATGGTATTTGTCATTTTCTCCACATAAATAAAGCAAACCTTAAATATATACTGTCTGGTAAGAAACCCAAATACCTTTCCAGCATGAACAAGATTAATCACACATAATATTTACAGTGCTAAACAAAACAATTATAACATCATATATACTCAGTTGAACAAACACACTGACAGTTCTTTTTGAAACCATACAGTAAAAATCAAATAAAAATCCATATCAGAGTAAAGGAACTGATGATCTTTAATTTGTATTCCTCTTAAGCCATTTTTGAGGCCACAACTTCAGATGCAGGCCCCTTCTCCAGAAGGCCTGATTTACCATTTGTCCCTACAGTGATAGAGCTGGAGGGGCAAGAGGTGCACCAGAAGCAAAGGCAAGGAAAACAACAAAGCGGAGTCAAAGGAAACCCAGGTTTGCTCACTTGGAGCCCTTTGCTCCTCCAATTATCATAAACACACAAAGAGATGGACCTGAGTGTGCACTGGCACGGCACCCGGTTCTGAAAATGGGGACCATGGTCTGGTTTTTAGAGTGCCCACGGCACACCCAGGATCTTCATCTCCTCTCTAGGAGATAGGAGTCTTGTCTACTGAAGAGTTAACAAGCCGGGAGCTCAGCCCTGCAAATAATTTCTTGCTTGAGCCTTAGTCATGCAAAAAGTCCTACTGACCTTAATGGCTCTACTCTTCCACTTCGGATTCATGCCAATAAGTGTCCGCAGGGTCAGGTTCTTGAAACCAAGCACCGAAACGCGTCCGTAAGCTCCCCTCAGAGAGTCTGTATAAAACAATGCTCTTAACTGTCCAGTATCCCAATCAGATGTCCTAGATAAATGGAACTATTGCTGGAAAAGATAATAATGTTTTCTATAATATCATGTAATAACGTCATGTTTTCTATAAGAACATGCAGAATGATTTATGTGCGTGTTCAAAGACACTCCTTTGCAGGAAGGGGGAAGGAGAATGAATAAATGCCCAATACCTATCTATGCAAAAAAGCCAGAGCACAAACACCAATTTTTACTACCCACCCAAGCGCTGTCACATCCCTGGCCACCATACAAGTCTCTTTCTGATCAGCTATAGATCTGATGTGCTGTAACAGACTGTAAAGGGAATTCAAAATTACCCCTAACCAACAACTTCATCATTCACTCTCCAAAGTATTTCATCTTCCCTTGTCTCCTTGCTTTCTGGAATTTCTCTCGACCTGATATTTCTTAATTGGAACTTATTTTTTACAGGTCATCCATCTGATTTCTCAGTGTCTTGGCGCTTGGTATTCTCATTTGAAACAGCAATCAGTTTTGCCCATTGATCTTTAGCATTTTACATTCAATTTTCACACGGCTTTTTATAGCATGGCGCGAAAAAACTTTTTGACAAATGGAGGTTTAACAGCAAGACTCAGGCATCTTTCAAACAAAACCAACGGTTTGTAAAAGGAAAACATATCTAAAAAAATAAAATAAAATAAAATAAAATAAAATAAAATAAAATAAAATAAAATAAAATAAAAGGAAACTCAACAAGCCACAAAAACAACGAGAAAGAAGAGCAAAACTGTTTGCCATCTTGCAGCACCCAGAGGACCACATTTTTTTCCCCAGTTAGTTTGGAGATCACTGTAGCCTCTGAACGTGAGCTGTGGTTAGACCACTTTTACTTCAGCAACAACAACTGGAAGTGATGGGATTTGGACACAAACTTGTGCTGCTTTTCTAGCTATATGAGTGGCCCTTACAACCTGCTGCAGTAGTGGATTTTAAGAGGCTGGGGACATGCTGGGTGAGGAAAACATTTGTTCTAAATGTACCTGCCATTAATTTCAGCGAACAACGGGTTGTTGTTATATTAGGACTTCACGTGAAAAGGAAGAACCGCTCGGTTTTCACTACAAACTCAGAGCATTAAATACTGCAGTCAAATTTCTTTGCGTTTTTCTTCTTTCCCAATGTCCTTCTTCCTGAAATCTGTAATACAGGAGGATGAAAATTGGTTTCTAGTATGATTAATGCTGAGCAAAACTTTCAGCTCAATACCAGACAAAGATCACCTGGTTTTGATATAATGCCTCTTTCCCGTTTTCTCTTGCTCCCTCTCTCCTTCCTCTTTCTCTGGGGATGCACAAAGCATTTCAACCAGCCCTACTCAAGCTCCAGATCCCTCACCCTCTGTTCCTGTAATACCACCTCCACACTGAAGTGATTCCAGGAGTTGCTGCTCTCTACCTTTTCACCTCTAAGTACCCTCTGAAAAGAAAAGGCTTTTTCACTCTCTCTTCCAAAATATTTGACAAGTTGGATGACCCCATTCATATCTTCAATGTCATTTTGATCACAAGGGGATGACAGAGTTTTTCAGCAAACATGAAATGTGATGCTCTTCCAGTCAATAGGGTCTTCAAGGAAGCTTTTTGCAAGTTCACCTGGGCTTATTAGAAACCAGGACAAGAAAAATGGTTTCACCCTTGCTTTAGTCTAAGGGCCAGCTACGCTTTAATATAAACAAGGTTGGGAAGTTCCTTGGACTTTATGGGAGGACAACAAGAAAACATTGTCCTGGCAAAGTATGGTCTACTTCAGAGGGCACTCTCAGGCCCCAGCCTTTGACAGCACCTAGTGCCCAACCAGGGCTGGTCTTTTCCCTGTCCTCTCCCTGACCACCCCTGTGGGATGGCAGTACCTCTGCCCCTGGCATTAGAGACTGGAGAGATGCAGGGCCTGGTTACGGACACCAGCATGCACTGACAATCCAGAGTTCACGAAGACAGGAGCAAGCAACTTCCCTCCCCTTACCAAAAAGTCAAAAATTGGAGGTTTTGCCAAATCATTTTGCAACGGCTACAATTTTTCACCAGCTTTGAAACCAGAGCAAGCTTTTCAAGATGGGAAGCACAGAACGGCAATTTTCTTTCACTCCCTAAAACCATAGGAGCGCAAAGAGGAAAATATTGCCCTCCCACCATTTCACTGGTAGCCCACGGTGGGCTGCTCTTCTGGCTGGTGCCATCAGGCCTCACTCTGCACTTCCATGGTCATGCCAACACACACCTGAGATGGCCTTCATCTTGGATGTACCAAGGGGTAGAAGGCTTCATACTAACTGTGTCTTAATCATTCTCCTTTACTACTGTGTAAATGAAATTAACTTCATTAGAAGCCAGGACAAGGCAAGAATAAATAAAAGTCAACATCAGCAGGAAAGATTTTTAAAGTTCTTTCCATGCCTGAGTTGAGCAAAACACCTAAGCTGTTCTAAAATGTGACCCATAACGCGTTCCACCCCAAAGGATACAAGCAGGATATTGAAGATTACTCATATGTAGGAAATTTTCATCACTGAAACGCACCCACTTCTTCAGTGTAATACAGCAGATACTGAACAGCACCCAGCAGTTCAGTGCACACTGAAGGTGGGGTGTGGAAAGACAAAAATAAATAAATAAATTATAAAAAATAGAACAGTATCCAGATGAAATTGCAGATGTCAGGAATGGAATTCACCGACTGGGAGGAGAAGAGCAAAAAGGGAGATTACTATTTTTATGTAAAATAAATCAGTCTGCTAATCAGGCTGGGATTTTGCTGCTGGGAGTTAAGGAGGGCAAGAGGAGAACCGTAATTTTTAGAGCTGCCACTTGAAACTGCAGCCCCTCTTTGCTTCAGCGCTGCTTTGATGCAGCATCAGAGAGGGAGCATCTTGAAGTGTTGTAGTGTCAAGGCTCAAGCAGGCATATTTTAAAGGAACGGGAAGTAAATTAAGCCAATTAAGCCATTTTAAAGCTTTGACTTTTCTCCGAGCACTTGCTTACAAAGCAGATTTTTCCTCAGCTTTTCACAGCAATGACCATCACCTACATTTGAGGGCACAACTGTTTCCTGGCTTCTACGGGCTCACACCTAAAACTCTGTCATATCCCTTTGCTTCAAGCAGGGAGTTTGCACATATAACATGGAGTTCAACAGCCTTCACCTCCTCGTTGGGACTCTTTGTGCCTAGAGAGAGCTAGAGCAATGCAACGAAGCTGTTAAAATCCCTGCCAGGCTCCCCTGGTGGGATTTACACCCAAACAAGGAGAAGCACCCCAGAGACCCTACACCCCCAGTGACCTTCTGGGTGCTCCACGGGGGCTGCTCTGAGCCCATCAGGGCTCTTCTGTTTGTCCAGTAACCTCGCAGCACAAGGTATGAAAGGAAGCCCTTTTCTCCCCAGCACGGGGCCATCACAGCCTGTCTTTTTGCAAACCACCCCTCCCCTCCAGCTTTGAACCCACTGGCCAATTTCTAACCAGGACACCAAAATGACCCCCCCCCATTTTGACATTCCTACATATTGCTTTAAAAGCCCATCTCTGGTGGAGATATTGATCTGAAGCAAAGACTCACCAGGTACCAGTTATATTAGGAAGCAATCCTAGAATGTGGTGGAAGCAGAATTGAAAGGTATATCCAGGTAAATCTAAGGCCTTCAAGGCTTTTCACATTGGTAAAAGAACAAGTTCTTACTGCTTTTCATCTTTTTTTTTTTTCATTCTTCTCTCAGCACTTGTGGAGGTCTCGCACGGTGAGCCTTGAGTGCTGGCTGGACATTAAGCATCACGTGCATCAAGATGTTTACTAAAACCCAGCGTAGGTCACCACACAGCTCATTAAATAAAGGGACATACACTGTATGACAATTAAGAGATTAAATTATGGAACAAAGCAGAGGAAGAACTAAAACTGAAGATCCCCTTGTATTTTCTGGCAAGTCATCTGTCAACTGGAGGAGCTATTCCACTAACTGAAGCTTGTGAAGAGCCTGACGTATCCATAACCGTGAATATCTCAAATTGTTATGTCAACTGAGGTTACTGTGAAGTTGAAATTGTACTGGCAGTGGAGGTCTCTATTGTCATGATTCCTATACAGATAAAAAGATGAGAAGGAAAGAGAAAAAGAGGTAGAAAAGTTTAGCAGCACAAGTTTAGGTATCTTCTGTTACTTGTGAATAGCAAGGTATCATAAATGCCAATAAAATATACATACCAGAACTTCATGGGGCTATTCATACATACAGTATATTGATAATTATCTTAAAGAAAGGATTTTTTTTTAAACGTTAAGAGTGGAAAATTTGGAGGAAAAATAATTCAGACAGAATTTCAGCACACTGATGAATTCTGTTTCAGCTGGGCTTTACTTTTGGACTTTTCAAGTTCCTCTGGATGCCAAAAACCTGTGCACGTGTGTGTCTGTAGAGGTGGAACTGCATGTGCCTTGGCAGCAATGCGGAGCTCAGCATCTATCCCACAGATGAACCTGGCTCACGTTGTATTCCCTTGCTTCTGCAAAGTTTCTCTCAGAGCACACTCCACACAGGACCAAAAGACGGCACTGATGTGAGAAGTAACATGAGGGCTCTGTTTTAAAATGCAGCCACATCCATGGGAACAAAGCCCAGTCCTGTGACAGGACGAGGGGCAATGGATCCAAGCAAGAGTACAGGAAATTCCACCTCAACATGAGGAAGAACTTCTTGACTGTAAGGGTTGTAGAGCAGACTCCCCAAAGAGGTTGTGGAGTCTCCTTCTCTGGAGACTTTCAAGACCTTTCTGGGATGCATTTCTGTGGGATCTGCTCTAGTTTTGTCCTGCTCTGGCAGGGGGGGTTGGACTCAATGATCTTCAGAGGTCCCTTCCAACCCCGAACATTCTCTGATTCTGTGTTTCCCTACAGACAACCTTGCAGAGATTTCACAGCAGAAGTACACTGAAGATGTTTCACAACACAGAAAAGTATACAAGGCTTTTGTTTGGGCTTTTGTTTTGGTTTTGTATATATACATACATCAGAATGAAGAGCAGCTTCATGGTGACTGTAACAAAGCTCCTCCTTCATACAAATGTCTCCTCATGCAACTTCAGCTGCCTGGTACTTGAATGGGCCTGGATGACTGTGAATAAGAAAAACATCTTAAATCAGTCATCACATTGATGATGTGAAGAAAAAAAAACACCTTTAATTAGTCTTCACAGTCGTAAGATTAAAGATTTTGAAGGTCTCACAGAAAAAATTATCCTCCAGCAGGGATGGGAAGGATGCACAGTGGGTCAGGAGAGACGCGAGGTTGGGGTTCTTTGGAGGAAGAGTTAAAACCTGGGAGTTTGTGAAATCTCAGGCCTGTCTGTTACCCATAACGATAATGTGTTTGGAAGAGGAACAGGATGTTTTCAAGCAATTAGGAAAGGCTGCTTTGCTTGGATAGTACCAGTGGACCAGACTGACTTCTGAGATGTCAAGAGGTGAGGCTGGGAAGAAGCCCAGCTTCCTGGCCTCAGCAAAGCCGAAGATTTCTATGCAAACAACTTCACCTCCCTAAAATCTGCTCTTGACATCATCATCTGCCCACACAGTTGGGTGGCTGATCTGAAGCAGTGAGTTTTGGAGCTAATTAAAAAGTCTGAAGCGTTGTACCTGTACCAGAACTGCATCAGGAGCCAGAGAGCTGATCAGGGTTACGCACAAACTGTGATTTATCCGGTAGTGCCAGAGTTACTCTGGGGCTGTCACATGTCATTGTGTGAGGTGACATGTCACATCATTGTCATGGTGACATGTCGCCACGTTACGGTGCAGCTATCATGGACAGAGAGTTAAAAGCCCTCACTACAACTGTTTCCACTTAGGTGTTTAGTTTCTTAAGGACTACTGACTGTGATGTAGGAATTCCTATCAATCAAAATGTCAGCTCTACAGAAATTAAGCTACTTTGGGATGAGGATTTTGAAACAAATGTAATAGTGCCTATGTCTCAAAAAGGGGGTTATATCCATCAGGGTAATGACACAAATGACTAGGTGGAGACAAGGGAGGGGTCCTTCTCTCGCTTCCGGAGATCTCACAAGAGAAAAAAAAAAGACAGATCTACCTAAAGAATATTTAAAACATAAAATTAGTACAGAAATTTCTTTCCGAGTTTGCAGAAAGCCTCAAAAAGAAGGTTCAGAGCCATTCATCTACTCCTGTGTGCACAGACCAATACAGCAAAAAGTTTCATGGCTAATCCACTGTAAGCACACAATGTAGCTAATTCGCAACCTCTAGTAGCTACTACAAGGTAGCTGGTAAGCTCAAACCCTCAGCTGGTAGGGGCACATTGTCAATCTCACCCAAGATTTGTCCCTATAAAGATTTAAAGCCAGATATCTTCATAGTTTTATGTTATCTTGCTGTAAAAAAATCATCTTTTTTTTTTTTTGGTGAGGGAAGACAAAGCAAAGAAAGAGGACATTTTTCCTAATGGAGAAAGTGTGAAGACCTACCTGCAAGGAAACTGAAGCAAGATAGAAAAATGTCTACATATATGGATACATGCATACAAGTACATACATGTCCACACACACACGTGTCTGTGCACATGGGCCTGTGTGCATATATTTCCATGAAGAAAGGTAATTAACTGTTAGTTTTCCTGCTCCTGAGTAGAATTTGGGTAAGAAGGCACAAGCAGACAAGGAGGCAAAGAAGAGGTACTTTGTTGTCCTGGACCTGAGAACACTCATGGGGAACTCTCTGTCTTGGAGAAAGAATCACAGCATCATAGAATCATTAAGGTTGGAAATGACCTTGAAGACCATCAAGTCCAACCGTCTACTAAATGTTATCAGGACCACTAAACCAGGTCCTGAAGTGCCACATCCAGACGGTTTTTGAACCCCTCCAGGGATGGTGACTCCACCCCCTCCCCGGGCAGCCTGTTCCAAGGCCTCACCACTCTCTCAGC